>CM076674.1:11948529-12358529 GCA_038501925.1 Xenopus petersii
CTCTAATATCTCAGGACTTTATTGCTTCTCCCTCTAATATCTCAGGACTTTATTGCTTCTCCCTCTAATATCTCAGGACTTTATTGCTTCTCCCTCTAATATCTCAGGACTTTATTGCTTCTCCCACTAATATCTCAGGACTTTATTGCTTCTCCCTCTAATATCTCAGGACTTTATTGCTTCTCCCTCTAATATCTCAGAACTTTATTGCTTCTCCCTCTAATATCTCAGAACTTTATTGCTTCTCTCTCTCTAATATCTCAGGACTTTTTTGCTTCTCCCTCTAATATCTCAGGACTTTATTGCTTCTCCCTCTAATATCTCAGAACTTTATTGCTTCTCTCTCTCTAATATCTCAGGACTTTATTGCTTCTCCCTCTAATATCTCAGGACTTGATTGCTTCTCCCTCTAATATCTCAGGACTTTATTGCTTCTCCCTCTAATATCTCAGGACTTTATTGCTTCTCTCTCGAATATCTCAGGACTTTATTGCTTCTCCCACTAATATCTCAGGACTTGATTGCTTCTCCCTCTAATCAGATTACATTCAGGTTAATGAGCATGAAGCTCTGGTATCACTAGGAGTTGTGTGAACTGGAGATGTTTGTGTTAAAACTGCAACTGTCAGACAGTGGATCCAGAGTCCCATATGAATAATAAAATATAATCTAATATCTGTCAGTAGTTGGGTCGCTAATAACACACAGTCAGAAGTAATGGTGTTTTGTACAAAGCAATGTGAATGTGTTTGTGCCTCAATCTCTCGTGTCACACAGGTTGGCAATCGCCAACGCCACCATGACGGGCACCCTCCTGAAAATGACCGACCGCAGTCAGAGGCAGAAGCTGCAGCTCAAGGCGTTGGACACGGTGCTATTTGGGCCTCCTCTGTGTAAGTTACTGGTAATGGGGTTGGAATGTTACAACTGATTGTAGTTCCCAAGTCATTTCTCATTGGGCACCTCCTGTAGAGACTCAGCTGGGCCTTGATCCCTTCATATGAGCTGCTTTTAATCATATGCCAGTGATCTGTCCTTGGTATGAGCACCGCCAAATTAACGGTTTATTAAATGGTTATTACTGCCCCGTGTCCCAGCTCCTCAATAGTCCGGGAAGCACAAGGGGCACATCCCACCAGCCTCTACATTCACTGCCCCTGTATTTAATTTCACATATAAGTGTCACATCACAACAGGGCTAAGTCAGTGACTTGTGTAACATTGTATGGGAGCTTTATAATAAAAATACCTTATTGGCAGTAACCCACTGGGTGTAACAAACAAGGGAAAGTTGTGCTCACCACTAATTTTTAAAATCATTAGGCGGGGGTGCAACGAGGCTGTGACCACAACATACATATAGTCAACTACAAGAGTCCTCTGCACTCAACCCATTATAAATATATTTAAGATAGAGACATTTTGTGCTACTGCTACTGAAAAATGCCTTACCCTTTAAACAAAACAGGGATTGTTTGTCCATATATTACAATATATTTAAGCTGAACAGCTACATCACAGTCATCCCATATCTGGCCAGTCCTACACTTAATTTTCATCTGATTCATTAAGAATTCAATTGCTTCATTATACATTTTATACAGGGACTAAGTTTTACCTGCAACTTACTTGCTGCTTTCAAAGTAAAACTCCCAAACTTTGGCTGCCCTTTTATTAGACACCAGTGGGATCACCTGACTATAGCTGGGAAGGGTGGGAGCTACAACATGGAGCTGGTCACTGCTCCTGTATAACTATAACAAACAAGGGAAAGTTGTGCTCACCACTAATTTTTAAAAACCCACTGAGTGACCATTACCCTCCCACTCCTGTGAACCCCATGCGATGCCCAGGCCAGTGCAAAAGTGACAGTGAACAAGCAGAAAATGGCAGAACCTGGAGCAAGAACAGAAATAACCCCCCTCATGGATACAGCCCCCCCATCCTGCCCAGAAACACTAGTGACAGTGCCGTTTCTTTCCCGCAGTGACTCGTCACAATCATCTCAAGGACTTCATGTTGGTCGTGTCCATCGTCATCGGGGTGGGGGGGTGCTGGTTTGCCTACATCCAGAACCGCTACTCCAAGGACCACATGAAGAAGATGATGAAGGACCTGGAGGGTTTGCACCGTGCTGAGCAGAGTCTCCATGACTTGCAGGAGAGGTGGGTGCACTGCTGTTTCACACTGTCGCCTCTTTGTACATTCTGTACTAGCCCATTATCTCTGGCTCTGAGCCACTCCTGGACTTTTTTCTGTACAGCCACCAGTTCTAATTGGTTTATTCCTCCATGCGGAACATTGGCAGCCATTGTGCTGAGCTGCGGGGAGACCCTCTGTATGGAGAGGGTCGGGGGGTCCCTCTGTATGGAGAGGGTCGGGGGGGTCCCTCTGTATGGAGAGGGTCGGGGGAGTCCCTCTGTATGGAGAGGGTTGGGGAGTCCCTCTGTATGGAGAGGGTTGGGGAGTCCCTCTGTATGGAGAGGGTTGGGGAGTCCCTCTGTATGGAGAGGGTTGGGGAGTCCCTCTGTATGGAGAGGGTTAGGGGGTCCCTCTGTATGGAGAGAGTCGGGGGGGGTCCCCTCTGTATGGAGAGAGTCGGGGGGGTCCCCTCTGTATGGAGAGAGTCGGGGGGTCCCTCTGTATGGAGAGAGTCGGGGGGGTCCCCTCTGTATGGAGAGAGTCGGGGGGGTCCCCTCTGTATGGAGAGAGTCGGGGGGGTTCCTTTGTATGGAGAGAGTCGGGGGGGGGGTACCTCTGTATGGAGAGAGTCGGGGAGTCCTGGACCTGTAACCACTTGGGCTCCTGTGTGTCTGCACCCCCTGTTCTCCCAGCATGGAAACTTTCAATTGTAGCCTTGGGTTCATGTGAAATCTGACTCCCAGATTCTGAAAAAATGATGGGTTTCCCATTAATAGCCAGTAAATTCCTGAATCATTGGCTGGATCAGAACCGCTCATTACTGACTCATTAACCCTTTAATTCACAGCTTTATATCCAGCATTCTGTTTCCATTGGGTAGATTCACTTAAAGGGGTGCCAGGGAGTGGGGGCTCGGCTTTTTACCCCTTTCCCTACAGGCAGCTGAGAGAGAGACCCGGCCAATCAATGATCAGAAAGTGAAGCGGATCAATATGGGTTTGGAATTTCAGATTTACTGTAAATTCTTGTAGATCAGAGCTTGGCCTGGGGCCTCCGTGGGATTTATTTGGGGTTAATGAGCTTTGTTTGCCCTCAAGGGGGGGGGGGCAGTAACATTCGGATGAGCAAATGGAGTGTTAACCCTAAATTCCATCCTGATTGTCACACTCACTGTAATGTAATCACAGCAGAATTCCACATTCACTTACAACTTTTGTAGTTTGAGTGTAACAACGTGGGGATATTATAATGGGAAAGTAGAATTACTTCTTTATTTTCCCTGATTTCTCTGTTACTGGATCAGCTGTGAGACCTGAATTCTCCTCCCATGATTCTCCTAATGGGCCCCTGTTCTGATAGGTTGGGACTTGCTTAACGGTGTACAAAGGGGTTAATAATGGAGATCCCATAAAGCTGGCAGCATAGGTATTCCCTGTACTAAGCACAATTCAGCAGGAACAGTCCCTAAGTTTGCTCATAGTCTGTACAGCGAGATAACATAAAACTATGGAGTATAAAGCAGGAGCTGTTGGAGGTGTCTGGGTTTTCTTTGTTCCACAGTCAGACTATTTGCCCTCAGTGTATAGACAAGTTGGGACAGAGCAGACTTGGGAATTTGTTGTGAAATTCGTACTTTTTTCCTAATTTAGTAATTACATGTCCCTTCATGACGGCCCCGGGGCCCGAGCAGAATGTCTGTTATAGGGAGATTAGTGACTCCAGTCTGGAAGTTGTTGTATCTTTATAGCAAATTAGAAATGTGTTTCTGGGCAGTTTCAGTAGCAGTCGCTCTCGTACAGAAGGACACAACCCAAGGCTGGGACAGACAGACAGGGAGTAGCTGATGTAGAGTGCTAGCATGTGGGCCTACACTACCTATATAAGGGTTAATATCTGCAATATCCAAACCTCAGCAACGAGTCTCTGTGTATTTGCTGCAGTTAATAAATTGCCTTTTATTTCCATTTATTTCACTGCTCAAAGTCCCGTCCTGCCCTCTAGTGGACACTCTCACACACTGCATGCTGCACATTGAGCTGTAAAAGTAAAACTGCTCTGTTTCTTACGGATTCATAGGGAGACGCAGAGTTATCTTGGTATATATATATATATATATCTCTCTCTCTCTCTCTCTCTCTCTCTCTCTCTCTCTCTCTCTCTCTCTCTCTCTCTCTCTCTATATATATATCTATATATATATATCTATCTATCTATCTATCTATATCTATATATATCTATATATATATATATATATATCTATATATATATATATATATATATATATATATATATCTATATATATATATATATATCTATATATATATATATCTATATATATATATATATATATATCTATATCTCTTATCTATCTATATATATCTGTATAATCCAATAAAACCCTGCCAGCTCATAGGCTGCAGAATTGCAGAGCATTCATTGGTTGCCCATTACACTCACTCATCTGATTATGTATAAACCTTCATTGATTTGATTGTCGCACGTGTCTGTTTGTGCTCACAGACTGCAGAAGGCCCAGGAGGAGCATCACACGGTGGAGGTGGAGAAGGTTCACCTGGAGAAGAAGCTGCAGAATGAGATCAGTCTGGCAAAACAGGAGGCTCAGAGGCTGCGGGAGCTCAGGGAGGGAACAGAGAATGAGCTGAGTCGGCAGAAATACGCTGAGCAGGAGCTGGAGCAGGTGAGGGAGGGAGGGAACAGCAATGGGAAACATCATGTGATTATTTCACTCACTAGTCATTGGCTCCAAACTCCACTGCTCTCCCGGGTACAATGTTTTGATCATTCACAACCTGCCCAACCTCTGCCTGATAATGAGAAAACTAAATCAGAGCTGGAAATACAGTCAATGGGGGAGGGACAGGATCATTTTTTACCTAGGGACCATGGGAAAGAGAACAGCCCAGGAGCAGGAAGTACAGAGAATCAGAGCTCTGTACCTGGGTAAGTACTGGGGGAGATTGGATTCACTTACCCAGGGGGAGGTTCCTGTCTGACCATGGGGCAGAAGGCAAGTCAGACTGGGTTCATGTAGACAGGGAGAGGGTATAAGGGGTGCCAGTTCAAAGACCCCAAAACTGCAGATGCAGGAGTTGTCAGTGAAGGGGGGGGGGGAAGACATGGATTCACCAGATTGCACCAAGTTTTCCGCCCACATTAAAGGGATGATTCACCTTTCAGTTAACTTTCAGTGTGTTATAGAATGGCTAATTCTAAGCAACTTATAAATTGGTCTTGATTATTTTTTTATATAGTTTTTTAATTATTTTCTTTCTTCTGACTCTTTCCAGCTTTCAAATGGGGGTCACTGACCCAATCTAAAAAAACAAATATTATTATTGTTACATTTTATTACTTTTCAGGCCTCTCCTATTCATATTCCAATCATATTTAAATCAATGCATGGTTGCTGGTGTAATTAGGACCCTAGCAACCAGACGGCTGAAATTACAAACTGGAGAGCTGCTATATATATATTTATATAAGTTAAAAATCACAAATAATAAAAAATTAACCAATTGCAAATAGTCTCAGAATATCCCTCATACTAACAGTTAATTTAAAGGCAAACACCCCCTTTAATCCTATAGATACATTTGTGCTTTCCCAGCCGGCGCAGGTTGGTCAGTTGCAGGACGGGTTGGTTAGTGGCCAGTACTAATGGTTAATGGTTTGTGGCCCCATGTGTTACAGGTGAGAATGGCCCTAAAGAATGCCGAGAAGGAGCTGGAGTCTCACAGTAACTGGTCGGCCCCGGATGCGCTGCAGAAATGGCTCCAGCTGACCCACGAGGTGGAGGTTCAGTATTACAATATCAAGAAGCAGAATGCCGAGAAGCAGCTGATGTTGGCCAAGGAAGGGGTGAGGGGCTCCCCATTTCTCTGGGGTTTCTGGGTCTCCAGACTCTCCCACTGGTGTTGCTTCATGTCTCCTGACATTGTTCCCTTGTTTCTTTTTAGGCAGAAAAAATCAAAAAGAAGAGAAATACATTATTTGGGACATTTCACGTGGCTCATAGCTCCTCCCTCGATGATGTGGATCATAAAATCCTCACGGCAAAGTGAGTCTCACACACACCTGAGAACTGTTTTATTTACCCTTTATTTATTTATAGCACCTACATACCCACACTACGTCATTCCAGCGCCCGTGCCCCAGTGAGCTTACAATCTAATGTCCCTATCACATTCCCATCAGTCCCTGTCCCAGTGAGCTTACAATCTAAGGTCCCTATCACATTCCCATCAGTCCCTGCCCCGGTGAGCTTACAATCTAATGTCACTATCACATTCCCATCAGTCCCTTCCCCAGTGAGTTTACAATCTAATATCCCTATTACATTCCCATTAGTCCCTGCCCCAGTGAGCTTACAATTTAAGGCCCCTATCACATTCCCATCAGTCCCTGTCCCAGTGAGTTTACATTCTAAGGTCCCTATAACATTCCCATCAGTCCCTGTCCCAGTGAGCTTACAATCTAAAGTCCCTATCACATTCCCATCAGTCCCTGCCCCAGTGAGCTTTCAATCCAAGGCCCCTATCACATTCTGAGTTTACAGTGTAAGGTTCATGTGACATTTCCACATTAGGGGTCTGTATGTATTTGTGGTGTTGGAAGAGTCCCCTGAGGGGCTGACACTCACAGATAGTGACCCACTCAGCTGTCTCTCTCGCTCTCTATAGACAGGCACTCAGTGAAGTGACCGCCGCTCTCCGTGAGCGTTTGCATCGCTGGCAGCAGATCGAGACCCTCTGTGGCTTCCAGATTGTCAATAACCCCGGGCTCCATGCACTGATGACAGCTCTGAATATAGACCCCAGCCTTATGGGGGTGTCTCGCCCTGCACCCACACATTTCATTATGTCGGACGACCTCGATGACTTGGATGAAGATATTGTATCTCCCATCACTATGCAATGTACGTGCCCACCCGCGGGTTACTTTTGTACCAGAGTTTAGAATGGACATTTTCCATTGGTTAGAATTGTGGGTGAGGGGAGGGACCAAATAATGTGCCAAGATTTCCTGTGCCCGCTGTGATATACACATTCTCTTTGCTATTGCTTCTCATTTGTTATTTTTTGGGATTTTTTGAACTGTTTAGCATTTTGCTCCGCCGTTCTCTCCTGTGTGATATTTCAGCAGCTATCTGGTTGCTAGGGTACAGTTTACCCTAGCAACCAGGCATTCATTTAAATTAGAGACCGGAATATGAAGAGAAAGGTAAGGAATAAAAAGGAACACAATTGTAATCTCACAGCGGCTGCATGGGTCAGTGACCCCCCCCCATCTTACAGCTAGACAATTCTAAAACTATACAAAATAAACAATGCAGACCATTTGAAAGTTTGCTAAGAACATGACATTCTATATCATTCTAAAAGCTTCTTTAAAGGTAAAGTGCTCCTTAAAGAACTAAACCCTTAATTAAAAAAAACCCTACCCTCTCTCCTACAAAGACCCCCTCCCTGCTCCCCCCCCCCCAGCCTAGCTGTTACCCCTTGGTGCAAATTAAGGGCAAATGAAGTTCATGGGCACCATCTTCTTCTCTTCGGTAATCTTTGGCATCGGCAATTTCCGGGACTTTCGCCACATGCAACGTTATCACGAAACGGAAGATTGCTCCACCTGTGCATGTGCCGATACACCGCTCTCTTACAGAAGAGAAGAAGATGGCGCCCGTGAACTCTGATGCCCTGAATCTGGACCGAGGGGTAAGTAAAGAATTAGGGGCATTTACCAGGGGTAACGGCTAGGCTGGGGGGCAGCAGGGAGGGGGGTCTTTGTAGGGTAGGGGGGGTAGGATTTTTTAATTAAGGGTTTAGGTCTCCTTTAAAAGCAATTGGTTGGACTGGTATATGAGCATGAGGTGTGTATGGAAGTAAGACATGGGGTTGTCTCCAGTCTGTGAGTGAGTGAGAGCGCCCACTGCAGGACGGAACTGATACTACTGTGGGGCTTATTTACTGTATTAATGTAGTTGCTAAACTGCACCCTGGGGCAGTTGCCCATAGCAACCCATTTGCAGTTCATCAGGATCATTAGAGAAGTTAGAAAATGAAAGAAAATATCAGATTGATTGCAGTGACCAACTGCACGAGTGCCACTCAGCACTCGATAATAGTAAATCCGCCCCTGTGCCTCCCAGTCAGTGAAGGACAGTGAGTAAGTGGTAGGTACAGTACTCAGCCGAGCAGCTGTCACACCTTGTCTTCCCACTGTCACATCATTGATTTCCTTTGGCTCTTCCCTGATTGGCTGAGACAGATGCAGCCTGGGTTATGGGACGCAGGTTCAATGAGCGCCCGTCTGGCTACTCTGAGGATTCCTCACTCTGGAAGTTTTCTGGTTTGAACTTGTTTTTGTTTGGGGTCTGTCTCTTGCACCCTCCATGCTTTCTGTAGCTCACCTCCTCCTCTGGAATAGCTGCGCACTTCCCCTTTAAATGTTCATATGGGAATATCCTATGTTTCTGTAGCTCCTCCCCTCTCTATGTAGAACTATATGCTTGACTCCCTACAGGCTGTGTGTCTGGCGCTGTGTGAGATATTCACCCTGCATTCCTACACCAGCACGCAGTTACTCAGCCGTTACTCAGCCGTCTGTAGTTAATCTCATGTTCCATAGGGCTTTGATTCACACACACACACACACACACGTATGTATATATGAAGTGGAGAAAGTCTTCTGTATTTACACCTTTGATTGAGCAAGCGTATAGTAGGCCCTCTAGTATTGCTCCACCATCATGATTGGATTGTAAGCTCTTGTCAACAGGGTCCACTGATCCCATTATTATTCTATTGCTCTTGTTAAATGATTGTTAATGTTGTGGTTGAAGCTAAATGGAGCTGCTCTTTATATAGTGACAAACTGGATAATGTCTGTGCACATTGTGTGTCTATAGAGAACTGACCTGTGTGTGAATGAGTGTGAGTGAAGGAGTGAGTGTGAGTGCAGATGTATGAGTGGGCCCTTCTCTGGCTGCCCTTGTACCCACCATACACACATATATATATCAGTGCACCCCCTGCTGCATGTCTCTCCTCTCAGCATGACTGGATTATTCCGGGATATATTCCTGACATACCGACACCATTTAATTCAGTCTCTTTCTCCCAGCAGCCCCCAACCTGAGCCTTCGGCAGCGACACGTGGACCCCCAGCTTGCACTCGGACCCCAGAGGTTGGTAGAAGGGTATCTGGTGAGCCAGAGCGAGGCCACCCCACAGCTCCATTACCGTCCCAGCAAGGTGTCTCTCCACCGAATGCGCAGTCTCTCTACTGGACAGTCTTTCAGCTCTGAGCATCACCCCTGCAGCACCCCCTCCACCTCCCCTCCCTCCACTTGCCCCCCATTTTCCTCTACCCCTCTGCCCCCTCCTGGGCCGCTCTCTCATCCCGTCTATTACCATCACTCTACCACTTACTATGTGCAGATGGACCCCCTTCCTGATCTGCCCCCTCCTGATGTCACTTCTGGGATCTCATGTCGCTCTCCCAGTGTCGGGTATATCTGCATGCGTGTGTGCTGCATCCCTCGCTGCATTATCCATGCGCTGACATGTTTCTGCTGAGCTTGCGCCTGCATCATTAACTCTCTGCTCTCCTAATCCCTCCAGTACATTGACCCTATTACACTGGCTACTGTACCCTCTAACCTAATTTGTTGATCCCATGGGCACTTATATATGTCTCCACCTAAAAACGTTTCAGGGTGTGCATGTCCATGCAGCAGAAGAATAGATGCAGGACTGCACTTCAAACCAAAGCTAGAATCTCAGCTGCCATAAGGCAGGACAGGACTGCTGCTTACAATGGGGATCAGATAGGATCTGTGCAGCCACTGGGACAGAATGTTCTGTTATACAGATAGCTAGAATCTCAGCTGCCATAAAGCAGGACAGGACTGCTGCTTACAATGTGGATCAGATAGGATCTGTGCAGCCACTGGGACAGAATGCTCTGTTATACAGATAGCTAGAATCTCAGCTGCCATAAAGCAGGACAGGACTGCTGCTTACAATGGGGATCAGATAGGGTCTGTGCAGCCACTGGGACAGAATGCTCTGTTATACAGATAGCTAGAATCTCAGCTGCCATAAAGCAGGACAGGACTGCTGCTTACAATGGGGATCAGATAGGGTCTGTGCAGCCACTGGGACAGAATGCTCTGTTATACAGATAGCTAGAATCTCAGCTGCCATAAAGCAGGACAGGACTGCTGCTTACAATGGGGATCAGATAGGGTCTGTGCAGCCACTGGGACAGAATGCTCTGTTATACAGATAGCTAGAATCTCAGCTGCCATAAAGCAGGACAGGACTGCTGCTTACAATGGGGATCAGATAGGATATGTGCAGCCACTGGGACAGAATGCTCTGTTATACAGATAGCTAGAATCTCCGCTGCCATAAAGCAGGGCAGAAACTGTTGATTCTTAGCCCCTGTTGATTCTTAGCCCCTCCTCCTGCCTATGTGTGTCTGGCTCCACCTCTTCTCCTCAGTTCTTTTAAAAAGCTCAGCTGGCGGAGACATAGTAGATAGAAGGACGAGCAAGAGACAACAGAGTAGATAGCGAGAAAGAGGTCCCGATGCCCATACTAAAATCAGCCTGGGTGGGACTTACTGCAGTGACAGTTTGGGCCTACTAGAAAAGGGTTTTCCGGTAAGTATAAAACCCCTTTTTCTTCAGTGCAGACGTTGTGGGACATCCAAAAGCTGTCCCGAAATTTAGGGTAGGTAATCGGAAATGCGTAGCTTAATTTGCCTATTCACTGTGCTACTGCAGCTTGAAGAACTTTTCAACCAAACACGGCCGATTGAGAAGCAAACACATTTAACTTGTAAAACTTTATGAAAGTATTTGGTGAAACCCAAGTGGCTGCTTTGCCCAAGAAGTGCTTTGTGCCCTAGTAGAGTGAGCCTTTACTGAGAATGCTCTGGTCTTGTTTTGGTAGTCGTGTTCTATGTTTATAGTCTCTACCAACAAATGGGCAATCAATCTCTTAGAAATGGCCAGTCCTTTATGTGAAACTGCATAAGAGACAAATAGACTGTCCGAGCGTCGGTATTCCGACAATCTCTTTGGGTAAATCCTTAGAGCTCTCACTACATCCAGTGTGTGTAGTGATTTCTCTCGCTCATGTGTTCGGTGAGGACCAAAAGATGGTAAAATCTTGAGATTTAGGTGGAATTCGGATACCACTTTGGGTAGAAATTCTGAGTACCACCTTGTCGGAATGGATAGACAACCATGGTTCCTTGCAGGAAAGGGCCGCTAGTTCTGACACCCATTTAGCTGAGGTAATAGCTACCAAAAATAATACTTTGAGAGATAACCACTTTAATTCACACGATGCTAGTGGTTCAAAAGGTGTTTTTTTGTAGAGCACTCAGGCCGAGAGCAAGATCCCATGTTGAAAGCGGTTGTTTAATTGGGAGACGTGCTCTTGCCACCCCCTTAAGGAATTGTATTTCCATTGTGTCGGCCATTGTGTCGGCCCATCGTGTGTGGGTTAAGACGGCTAACGCTGATATTTGAGTTTTAAGTGTTTGTAGAGCTAGACCTTTTCTGAAGCCTTCAGTGAGAAACTCGACTATCATATATGGGGAACAATTATCCCAATGGAGGCCCTGTTGAAAAAAGTTCTCCACAACCTGTAGTACGTCTTTGTGGTGGACTGTTTTCGTGCTTGAAGTAATACATTTATTGCATTCTGGACAATGTATTAGAGTGACTGGGGGATTGGCAGCTGTGCTCTCAATCTCAGCAAGGCACCCCCGCTCCAGGTGTAGGAAATGAAGTCAATTAACAAGAGAACTGAGAGAAAAGCAAACGAAGAGGCAGAACTTGCTGCTAGGTGCTCTTTATTGCACACAACATCGGGCCCAGAGCCCTTTATCAAGTAGCAAGTTCTGCCTCTTCGTTTGCTTTTCTCTCAGCTCTCTTGTTAATTGACTTCATTTATTGCATTCTGTGAATACCCTTGTCGGGTCCACCAGTCGGTCTCAAAAGCCATGCCATTAAACGCAGTAGTGGCAAATTGGGATGATTGAGTGAGCAAGTCTGGACGTTTTGGCAATCGCCGCAGTTTGGCAATAGACAGTCGGACTAGATCCAAGTACCACACTCTGTTTGGCCAGTCGGGCGCTATGAGAATGGTGGTGGCGATGCTTTGCTTGATCTTCACAATGACCTTGGGAAAAATTGCCAGGAGTGGAAACGCGTAGACCATGTTGAAATTCCAGGGGTTGAAGGAGTCCGCGAACGCTGCTTGTGGATCGTTGGTTCTAGCACAAGAGTGGAAGTTTGTTGTTGTGTCTGGAGGCTAACATATCGATCTGAGGTATGCCCCATTTGTGTGCTATTTGCAGGTGCACCCAAACAATTGAGAAAAATCCTCTTTGAGCTGCTATTTGTAGAAACACTTTGTCGTTTAGCGACCATTCTACCTGGTCGATCGTGGTTCTGCTCAGATAGTCTGCTTCCAAGTTGAGTATCCCTGGGATAAATACCGCCGAGAGATTGGTCACCGTTAGCTCTGCCCATTGCAATATCCTGGAGACCTCCTGCATGGCCAATTTGCTGCGTATGCCCCCATGTTTCTTGACATATGCCACTGCTGTGGCATTGTCGGATTGCACTCTGACTGCTTTGGATCTCAGAATTGTCGTCCAGCCCTCCAGTGCTAGAGCAATCGCTCTGAGTTCTAATACATTGATGGGCAGCATACTTTATTCCCGCGCCCATGTGCCTTGTAATGTATGGTTGTTGTAAACCGCCCCCCAGCCTCTGAGACTGGCGTCTGTAGACTGTGTACAATCTCCCAGTGGTTGGGAGCTCAACTCCTGCCTTTGTTGAGATTCAGTTGATCCACCACTCCAGACTCTGATTGGTTTTGGATATGGTTATGATCTGTTGTAGATCTTTGTGGTTCTTGTTCCACTGGCTCAGAAAGTTGTTCTGAAGTTGTCGCAAATGGAATCTGGAGAATGGAATTGCTTCCAGAGCTGACACCATAAACCCCAACAGCCGAAGGCAGTCCTCTGCTGAGGTTGTCTGTGATGTCTGGAGGACTTTGGTTGCCTTTATTAATCTGTTTATCTTGTCCTGTGGCAAGAATACTCTCTGTAATTGGGAATTGAAATTGAGACCCAAAAACCAGATGGTTTGAGTTGGAGAAAGTGCACTTTTGCGGTGGTTTATCAGCCATCCATGCTAAGTTAATACCTGTAGGCAGGTATGAGTGTCTCTGGTTGCGTGAGCTGCCGATGGTGCTGTGATGAGCAGGTCGTCCAAGTAAGGTAGGATTTTTATCCCCATCGCCCTGAGGTATGCTATGATTGGTGTTAGTACTTTGGTAAAAACACATGGCGCAGTACAAAGTCCAAAAGGCAAGTCCTTAAATTGGTAATGGTGGTCGCCCATGGCAAAATGGAGATACTGGTGGGACTCTGGACAAGTCGGTATATGTAGATAGGCATCCTGTAGGTCTATGGATGTCATGAAGTTGTTTGGTTCCATGGTCGCTATGACTGACCGAATGGACGCCATTCTGAATCTTTGATTGGAGATTAAGTTGTTGAGAGGTTTTAGGTTTAGCACCGGTTTGAAGGTGCCCTCCTTCTTTTTGATAAGAAATAGTGTTGAATAAAAACCTCTGAACCTCTGAACCTCTGGGAATGAGGAACTTCTTGAACGTCTGCCTGCAACAGCAGCTGGATTGCCTGTTGTAGTAGGTGTTTTCTGCTGGGAGTAGTGGGGGACATATGGAACTTTCTGGGTGGCAGATGAGGTGAAAAGGGAATTCTGTAGCCCTGTCGGATTATGGAGAGCACCCAATTACCTCTGCAGTCTGCCACCTACCACACTCTGCCCTTGGGCTGAGTAAAGGTGGCCATACACGGGCCGATAAAAGCTGCCGACAGACCGTGTCGGCAGCTTATTGGCCCGTGTATGGGGCCCCCCGACGGGCTTCACCGATTGAGATCTGGCCGAAAGTCGGCCAGATCTCGATTGAATGGGACGAAAAATCCCGTTGGATCGCGGCCGCATCTGTTGGTTGATAGGGCCCTCAAGGTGGGCATATCGGGGAGAGATCCGCTCATTTGACAACATCGCCAAACGAGCGGATCTCTCAGTGTATGGCCACCTTAAGGCCGATGTAGTTTTGTTGGAACTAGGCTTCTTGAAGTTGGGACAAGTCTGTTGGTGCCAGGTTGGTCTGATGCGCTTGTTTGATTGGTCTGGGGAATTTGCTCTGAAGTTGGAACTAAAGGGACAAAAAAAGGGCTGGTCTGAGAAGGCCAATTTTTTCTATTGGGAAATCTACTAGGATTGTCAAATCTTTGTTTCTTTCCCATGGGAAGGAAGGTACTCTTAATCTGTTTAAGGTCAGGGCCGAAAAGAGATTTGCCTGTGAATCAGAGCGATAACAGTCTTAGTTTTGAGGCAGTATCACCTGACCAGTGTTTGAGCCATAAGGCACACCTTGTGACTACTGCATTTGTCGTAGCCTTGGCTGCGAGTCGAGTAACTTCCATGGCTGCATCTGCTAGGAATGCGAAAGTTGTGACTAGTCTATCTACCTCTGTTTGCAACTCTTGCCTAGTTGCCGGAGGATGTGTGGCTAGTTCTTGTGCCCAATGCTTAGCCGTGCGGCAAGGCCAGCTGAGGCTACTGCCGGTCGCAGTATTGCTGCTGCTTGAATGTAGGGTTTCTGTAAAGTGGACTCCATGCGGCGGTCTAAAGGGTCCTTAAAAGCCGCCTCCTCTGCCGGTAATACAGTGTGTCTGGATAGACGGGCGACAGCGGAATCCACCCTGGGAGCCTTGTCCCGCCTTGTCCCACTTCTTTTGATGGTCATCCGGAATAGGATATGTTTTAAAGAATCTTTGAGTGAGAGCAATGAGTCGCTCTGGTTGATTCCATTCTGTTTCGATAGCCTGTGTGATCTAATTGAATATTGGAAAGGCTAACTTGGATTTTTTCTGAACACCCAGGAGCTTGTCAGCTTTTGAAAGTGCAACTGTTTCATCCTTTATTTCAAGTGTTTGTAACATCTCCCTAAGTAGCCTTTTTGACACATTCGGGGTTACAGGAAACATTCTGTTCATCCTCTGAATCTGTATCGGTAGCAGATTGCAATTGGTCTGATGTGTCTTTATCTGAATAAAGGATCTCCTCTCTGTCTGAATCTGAAGCCAGACCCTCCTCAGAGTCTGAAGATGACTCTACTTGTAGTGCAGCTCTACTTGTCTTTGTATGTTTAGGTGGCTGGATATTACCAGCAGGCCCAGCGGGAAATGGTTGGGTAGATTTCATAATCCATTGTATAAATTCCCCAAATTGTGGTGGTACCTGTGCCGGAGGGCTGGGGGGTGGTTGGTTCCAGAGTGGAACTGGAGAGGAATCGGCTGTGCCTGGTTGAGGAGTAGCCGAAGTAGGTGCTGGTATTAGTGGCCAGGGGATGACCTCCTGTCTGGAGTGGAAGGTGGCTCTGCTATTGCTTGTGATAAAGTAGGTTTTGAGGACAAAATGGGTGGTCCCTGGAAGTCTGCTTTATTCGTGTTAACTTTACAGTCTGAGCAATAGTTTTTCAGATTACCTTAATGAATGTCTGCAGGTTTTACATTTCCGTAATTTCTCTGGCTTTTTTGCTTTTGAAGCAGTCGCCTTTTTGGCCATTTGTATATCTGCCCTCTGCTCAGATAATGAGTCGGCTTTCTCCATGGTATGTCAGAGATCTGATGATAAGTAAGTTGAAGCCCAATGCTTAGCCGTGCGGCTAATGTATTACTTAATTTTGAGACTAGTCCGTTGCAGAAGGTATTTCTGCCTCTGCCTTATGAACTCCCAGTGCTGCTGTGCAGATAAGGGCTCATATAGCGGAACCCGTGCTGCTGTCACTAGTACTCCACACTGTGATCGTGTGCGGCTATGGCGGAGGTTGATGACGTCAGTGCACCAATAAGAGAAGCACGAAGGAAGCTTTGGCGCTCTTTTGTCTCCCCGCGCGTTGCTAAGCAACCCGGTAAGCGCAAAGAGAACCATGGTACGCTTTCGCTCCGCTCATTGCTAGGCAACGCCCGGACTCCCTCCATGCCACTCAAGCTCATGCCTGAACCTGCTGGGGAACAATAATCACCTGAGATGTGAATGCCCCCCAAGAATAGGTGCGAGTCTAATCTCAGAGTCCTTAGCCTGTGACTGTAACCTTGCAGCCTCTGGGCACACAGATTCTTGAGGGTGCTGTAACAAGCTTCCAGAATGAACAGGTAGCTCTGCGTACCCTAAGAGGTTGTGTATCTTTGCGTATCACCTATGGCCCATAATGAACACTGAACTTGCCATCCCTTCTGCCGTGACTGGCAGTATCGGCTCAATGTGTTCCTGTTGCACCATATGGACAGCTCTGTGTGTGTTAAGGTGTTGGAGAGACATCCACGCTGTGGAATAAGAATTCAAATAAATAAACATAAAAATAAAGTAAACTAAAATAAAACAAATAAAATAAAACTGTCCTTCACCTCCTGAGGCAGGACAAAGAACTGAGGAGATGAGGTGGAGCCAGACACATATAGGTAGGAAAAGAATCAACAGTTTCTGTCCTGCCTCCAGGGGTGAAGGATTACATAACCCACAACCCGCAGCTGCTCAGGTCTTATTCAGGGATCTGTTGGGATGCGGAAGAGTCCATTGGGCAAGGATGGGGTCAACATGCACCCCTGTGCTAAAAGATTGTTGGTTCAGCCCATCGCTTGGTGGATCCAACTGGGCAAAGTTGGGGTGTTGGTGACCACGAGACCCTGGCAGATCCTATAATGGGCAGCTTTGTGCCCCCAGCATTATTATACAGAATATATAGTTGTGTGGCATAGAGGATAGTCCGACATGGGGAAGGTTAGGGGTGTCCAGCCTGACTGATTTATTACAATTTGTGTTCCCATAGAATCATTATACCAGTCTCCTAGTTCTAATGAAAATGTCTCGGTCTGACCGGTACTTTATATATGGATGTAATTATATGTATATGTACTGCGTCCATCTGTCCATCTCCATTGCCGGTGCATCAGACCCTCCTGCTTCTCTCGCTGCTTCATTCTGGCACCTCCATGTTTCCCGTGACTTTGGGGAAGAGACAATTGTCTGTATATGAAGCCGCCGGTCCATTGGGCTCCCTGGGCTCTGCTTGCTTGGGGGGTCCCGTCACCCTAACGTTCCACTTTACTGGGAATATTTTCTTCTTTCCCTCCAGGATGCCAAGGAGTCAGTCAGACAGGAAGCTGTCCAAGATGGAAGTCCTAATGTAAGCGCTAAAGTGCCATCCGGGGCTCCTCTCTACTGCCCCCTCCCATACATTGTCATTTCCAGTGCTCATCACTGCTATTCAATATTTGCCCCCTCCCATGGTTTCCTTGGAATCTTTCTTCTGTTCCCTTTTCCAATCCACATTCAGGTTTCCTATAGTCCGACTCATTCCGACTCCTCTACATCTGTCCTTTCCCTGACTCATTTCAGCTGCAAGGGAGGTATGTAGCCCTGTGTTTATGCCCCTAACTGACCTGCATATCCAATATAACCCAAGCACACTGCCCATACTCTGCATATACGCACTGCACACACTGACAAATCTAAAACGACTGCACCCATAGGGGCAATGGTGAGTGAGTAGGGAGGCAGGGGATGGTGGGGCACTTGTTAGGTTTAAATGGTAAATAGGAGAGGTGGACACCGGAGAGTAAAAAGTTCATCTACAATAACCAGGGTAATAGCAAGTGATGGGGGCTGCAGGTATTTATAGGCATTAGAGAGCAGCTGTGAAACCAGGGTCTGAGCCTAGAGAGAGGGGACATTGGAGAAAGCATCTAGAAATAAGGTCACAAAGCTCACAAACAATGAGGGGGAACAGGGGCACCTTTGGAGAGTAGTCCAGAGAGGCTTTTAGAGAAGGGTTGGGAGTTGTGGGAGCTCTGGGAGAATAATTCTAGACCAGTGCACTTTGCAATTGAATTAGCCAGACCATATGGATTTTAGCCAGACACCGCCCTGAAGAGAAGTGGGTCTCTCATGTCCCTTCTAGGATCCGTGTTTATTTCCAGTTAGCCTATCTCCTCTGCACAGTGACTGACCCCAAGTTTCCTTCTTACCTTGTACCCCCAGACACCTCTTGGCTAAGACTCTGGAACCTTCTTCTCCCTTTCTGTCCCAAGTAACAATTTTTCTCTGCTCTTCGACACCTGCTGACTTTTATCTTCTCTCTTCTTTTTTTCTTCTGGGATGTCAACTTCTCAGTCCAGAAGTCTCACATTGGGGCCCAGGGAGTCTTTCTATCTTCTTCTAGACCAGCTTTTTTTTGCCCCTTACAGGCCTTGGCCCCTCATACTCACTAGTGGGATCTTTACCGCCCACTGGCCAGTTTTTTTTATTCCCCTCAGATTTTTTCTCCCTATCGTTTTCTAGTTTTTCCTTTAAACAGTGGTGTGACCCCAGCTGTACTCTACTTCCTATTGATCCGGTATCCCACAATCCTCTGATTATCCCAGGTTTCCATTGGCTGTTGCTGGTGGAAAACATCTGGGACCTGCTATGAATATTCTCCTATTTACACTTGATTGTTCTGCTGCCTTCTGTTGTGAGATATCAATTAAATGGGGCATTTCCCCTACTTATAGCCACTCTTTTCTTTCATTGGTTCTGCTAAATCCATACAGTACCGTCAGGCTTATCCATAACCCTTATTAGCAGGCATTATGTACATACATTGAGTGCATTGAGCAGGTCATACATCTCCCTCCATGTTGTACAATAGCGTTCCCAGCTGTACACACCCCCGTACATGTGGGTTTATGTACCTGTTGTATTTGGTAGCCATGTGAAGCAGTGCACTAGTGCATTTATAGGGATTTATTGAGAAATGAATGAGCTTTTGTGAAGACCCAAGACTTGTACAAACTGGCGCTGAATGCAGAAATAATGGTCTTGGGGCACAGGTCTGGTAGGTCCGGTGACTGTCTGGAGATCCACTCATAACCAGCATGTGTTTGTGTTGGGGGTTTTGTATTTGACATGAGTTAACACTCCCTACAGTTCCCATGTTCTGTAATATGAGAAAGGGGAACATGGCAGTTACAGTACATTCCCATTCAGTAATACTATTAGTAGTAGAGGGTTCTACCAGCTCCTCTGCCATTGAGTTAATAACTAAACCAAATGTCTCCAGTAAATCTCCTACAACCTGCATGTTATGTCCCCATTGCTGATTGGCTGGCATAGCTCTTCTCAGATTGTGCATCCAATCATCTTCATGATCCATGAGTGTGGAGTTAGGGTTCAACACCTAATGCCTCACTAACTGTTTTCTCTTTACCATTAAGGGACCTGAGTCGCTCAGATTCCGAATCCTCCATCCCCTACATGATTGAGCAAAGAGTCAGTGGGCACAGTTCAAAAATCCCCAGCTCCAAAGCCTTGCCCAGAACCTTGGAAGAGCTGCCATCTGGCAGTCAGACGTCCAATGGAGGCAACCGTCACCTGGAACTGGCAAACGTAGGTGCCGGGCACGAGAGTGTGCCTGAAAGCCCACAAATGAGCAATAAGTTGTCTGAAAAATCCCCCAGCTTGGGCGAGATCAGCACAGCCGGTACCATTCAGTCCCATTCGGACTCTTCAAGATCCCACAGCCCAAGCTCCACAGAAGCCGACACACCTTCTCCAGGGACGGAATCGAAGCACAACAATTCCAAGGGCACCCGCATCCCACAGCTGGCGGGAAAGAAGGCCGTGGCTGAAGATGACAGTGGATCCACAGGAGAGGACACTGACTCGGTCTCGGGCAAGAAGAAGTTGACACTGAAAATCTTTAAGAAGCCAAAGAAGTAAGGACTGGACTGTTGTTCCCAGAGGAGCAAAGGAACACACGGGGGTAATGGGAATTATCACTGTTACCCCCTCGTCCTGTGATTCGATGGTGCACAGCCATGCTGGGAAGAGCTGTGTGGAGAGTAGGACCTCATTTCTCTCCCACCCCCAGAACACACGGTTTAGTGGTATTGACACAAAGATGGAGGGTAGGCTGTTCATCCTCGTGTTGGTTTTGGGACTGCTAGGGCTGAATCCGCTTTGCCTTTCCCCCCATATAGTGGACGTCCTTGCTTTGCTATGCATGGCTTTTGGGAAGTCTCCTTCCTTTGCCAACCAACCAGCACCTGAACAAGGGCATTGTTTTATTTCTATTGGGAATGGGCAGAGGTTATTCAGGACTACTGGTTTTATTCTGTCTGGGGGGTGATACGTTTGCAACTTTTTGTCCTTTTTTTCATTTTTGTTTTATGTATCTTGGTTTTTCTCTCTTCTTTGCTTCTTATGGGCATGCAGATAAAATAAGGAAAATGAAATAAAAAATCCTAAAATCTTATGAACCCATTTACTGTTTTAATCGGTCACTCCAAATGATGCCAATCGATGAGACTCGATATCACATAGGTACCCACCAGACTTGATATCCCTCAAATGCCCATCTATTGGACTCCATAGCCCTCATCAGTCAGACTCCATATTGCTCAGGTGCCCATCATTCAGACTTGATATCAATCAGGTGCCCATCAATCCGATTCAATATCACTCAGGTGCCCATCAATTAGACTCGATACGACTCAGGTGCCCATCAGACTCATTATCACTTTTGTGCCCAGCTATCATACTCTATATCCCTCTGGTGTGCATCTATCAGACTTGAGATCACTCGGGTACCAATCAGTCAGACTTCATATCACTCTGGTACCCATCTATCAAACTAGATATCTACTGACATAGTTGGAATGAAAGACCTCCACACCCACCCTGTAGTCAAAAATGGAGACCTTTGAGAAAGAAGAGGTAGCAAAGTCCATACACTGAAGGTGGCCGGAAATAAGAAGCAAAAAGCTAGTGAGGGCTACAGTAAAGCTCGCCAGATACAGTATGATCTGCTCATTTATTATGGCCTGTGCAGCCCAATCAGGAGAGGACTGTATTGACTAGCCAATGTGCTCCTCATGTTTAAACATGTCCAATCGGTATCTGTCCAATTAGATTTCTTATAAGTAGATGGGTGTATGGCCAGTGACTCGGCGGCTGCTTCTTCACAGAGGACACTTGAGATCTGAGACTTGCTGTAAAGTAAAAGAAGCCTACACAGTGACTGTCATCCACATATAGGGTTGCCATATTTTTTTGGAAAAAATACCGGCCTTCTTATATTTAGATTTTTCCCTATTAATAATATTGAGGTCAAGCATCATTTTTACTGGTCAGGCCGGTAAAATACTGGCCAGGTGGCAACCCTATCCTCAGATAAAGCACGTTCAAGTGCCAATGGACCAACCGGAAGATCCAATAAACCAAAGCTTTGCCACCAAATATCCTTCTTGTCTGAGGGAGATAATTATTTCAGTCCCCTGGAACTTTAGGGACAACTACATTTACTTGATTCACACGTTTGCCCTAAATTAGTTCTTCTCAGCTTCACCTGCTTCAGGGATGGAGAAATTTAATGAATTTTCAACTTTGCTCAGTGAAACTTGTACTTTTTGACTTTGTTTTTCAATTTGTGATTAATTTGATTAAATACGATTTTAGGGAGGGAGATTCAGAATTGTGAAGTTACTTGTACCTGAGCCATCGGCCCCTGTAATGATTCTCCAAAGCATAAGTGATAACCTCTATTCAAATTCAACAGTTCCAAAGGCTATTGAGGCAGGATTTGAATCAATCACAGAGCTCTGTTATACCAGACTTACTGGTTTTAAAATAGGGAACATTACTGAGCCACGTGCTGGACTGTGCAGCCTCCAAGTAACCTTATAGTTCACCAATAAATCCACAAAGAGCTCAGCCTGGAATTCGAACTTTCTTAAAGAGCACCTGTTGTCCTAAAATATTTTCCTTCACCAAAGGTGTAGGCTAATAGAGCCAGCCCTCCGGTTGGGGCTAACTAATTTTTTAAAAAATTTGCCCCCTGCCAGCGCTATTACACCCACACCTGGTTGGAGCGGCCATGTTGGGGCACACGCATCAGAATGAGTCATTATGTGTGACGTTGGCCAATCATTATGGGAACGTGCACTGCACAACATGAGTTCCCTCCCTCTGAGTGTTGTATTAGAAACTACTGTTATTCCCAACTGGAGCATTGACTTTATTAGCCCTCACCTTTGGTGGAGGGAAAATATTTTCGGGCAACTGTTGTCCTTTAAAATGACCAATAACCAGTATCACTCCTATGGAAGAAGCTTATTAATTATAATTATATAGTCTTCTCTTTATGGTAGACTTGGATATGGATACTCTACCTCCTGGAGAGTGTTGTTCACTTGTTTGGCTGTTGTGAAGGGGTTTCTCTTCACCATGGAAATGATTCTGAGATCATCCACTTGCCTCTCCTAATATTGTAGCAATTTCTCGGATGGGTTTTTGCAGCTTAAAGGAAAACTATACCCCCAAAATGAATACTTAAGCAACAGATCGTTTATATCAAATTGAATGACATATTAAAGAATCTTACCAAACTGGAATATATATTTACATAAATATTGCCCTTTTACATCTCTTGCCTTGAACCACCATTTCGTGACTCTATCTGTGCTGCCTCAGAGATCACATGACCAGAAATACTACAACACTAACTGTAACAGGAAGAAGTGAGGAAGCAAAAGGCAGAACTCTGTCTGTTAATTGGCTCATGTGACCTTACATGTGGGTTGTATGTGTGCACAGTGAATCTTACGATCTCAGGGGCGGCTCTTATTTTTTAAAATGGCAATTTTCTATTTATGATTACCCAATGGCACATACTACTAGAAAAGTATATTATTATGATAATGGTTCATTTACATGAAGCAGGGTTTTACACATGAGCTGTTTTACTCAGTATCTTTTAATAGAGACCTACATTGTTTGGGGGTTATAGTTTTCCTTTAAAGGGAAAAACATTTTTCAAAATGAATCAGTTAATAGTGCTGCTCCAGCAGAATTCTGCACTGAAATCCATTTCTCAAAAGAGCAAACCGATTTTTTTATATTCAATTTTGAAAGCTGACATAGGGCTAGACATATTGTCAATTTCCCAGCTGCCCCGTCATGTGACTTATTCTCTGATAAACTTCAATCACTCTTTACTGCTGTACTGCAAGTTGGAGTGATATCACCCCTCTCCCTTCCCCCCCCCCCCCAGCAGCCAAACAAAAGAACAATGGGAAGGTAACCAGATAGCAGCTCCCTAACACAAGATAACAGCTGCCTGGTAGATCTAAGAACAACACTCAATAGTAAAAATCCATGTCCCACTGAGACACATTCAGTTACATTGAGAAGGAAAAACAGCAGCCTGCCAGAAAGCATTTCTCTCCTAAAGTGCAGGCACAAGTCACATGACCAGGGGCAGCTGGGAAATTGACAATATGTCTAGCCCCATGTCAGATTTCAAAATTGAATATAAAAAAATCTGTTTGCTCTTTTGAGAAATGGATTTCAGTGCAGAAGTCTGCTGGAGTAGCACTATTAACTGATGCGGTTTGAAAAAAACATGTTTTCCGATGACAGGATCCCTTTAAGGATTCCTTGTTTCACCTACATGGAGAGCTCCTTTGACCGCATGTTTCCTGTTCCACATACACCCCCCCCCCCCAAATCAACTCCAGGGCTTTTATCTGCTTCATTGATAATGACATAACTAAGGAATTGGACACACCTGCCCATGAAATAGACTTTGACTCAATTGTCCAATTACTTTTGAAATGAATTGATTGTGTTAAAAAGAGGCTTTAGTGCCTCGCATTTTTATGCAATCTTTTTGTTCAACCCACTGAATTAAAGCTGAAAGTCTGCAGTTCAACTTTCATTCAAAATTCATTGTGGTCATGTACAGAACCAAAATTAGAAAAAAGTTGTCTCTGTCCAGCAATTTATGGACCTAACTGTAAATAAACAGCAGCAAGTTTTCACTGTGTGACAAATATATAGTGAATAAAGTACCCCCTCTTTTAAAATATAAGGATATTATAAGTTACCGAGGAGTTTCATGACCATATAAAAACACGAGGCCGAAGGCCGAGTGTTTTTATACAGGTCATGGAACTCTGAGGTAACTTCTAATATCCTCATATTTTGCAACTGGGGGAACTTTATTTATTATAATACACAAGTTTCAGTGAGTCATGTGACAAATGACATCAGAACTCACCGTTTATAACTGATGACATCAGAACTCACCGTTTATAAGGATATAATTTACAAGATATTCATGGCTTTTGTGTATTATATAAAGTTATACTTATCCGCTTCCAGGGCCGGCCTTAGGCCAATTGGACCAATTGGGCCCCGCACCTCTGGGGGCCCCGCACCACAGGGCAGCACAGATAATATTTCCCTCAGCACATGATGCTGCCTGGCCTGCCCCCAACTTTGAGAGTCCAGCCCATCCCCAAATCCATAGGTCCAGCCCACCCTCAACTCTGATAAGCCAGCCTATCCCCCAACTCCATAGGTCTAGCCTGCCCCCAATTCTCATAGGCCCAGCTTTCCTCCAACCTTGATAGGCCCTGCCTGCCCCCAATCCAACCAAGCCTGCTCCCAAGCTGAATCGGCCCAGCCTGCCCCAAACTAATTGGCCCAGTCCACTCTCCTATTTCCTCCCTCTCTCTCTTACCCTGTGTGCCCCTATTATGTGCCCCTATTTCATCCCTCTCACTCTCTTACCTTGTCTGCCCCTTTCCTTTCTATTTTGTGCCTGTATGCCCTTATTTTCCTAAATACTTGCTGTGTCAGTAGCCAGCAACACTTTGTCTAGGGGCCCCGCCAACATGGTCCCAATTGGGCCCAACATTTGATAGGATCAGCCCTGTCCGCTTCTATTTCATTGCCAAACCGTCTGGAACATCCATCCTACAGGATTATTTCATGTTTGATAGTGGCCTTACAACTACCAGGCGGGACGGCTTCATTGGTTTCATAAAGGTTTTATCATTTAGTTCATCTTAAATAATAAGGGAAATATCTAACGTTTTATAAATATTGCCCAGAATAACATTCCTTTTTCCCTGCATTCAGTATCATGTAATTTCCAAATCACAAGCAGCTCATTTCAGCCACGTCCTGCTCAAGCCTAAAGCTAAGAGAAATGGCTGTTATTCTTGGCTCTGTTTTCAGTCTTTTTCGGGATTTTGAAATAAAAAGTTTTACTTATCCTTTATTCTCCAACATAATGAAAGGAAATAGTAGTTTTTAATGCATATTGGAAAAGAACCTTTGCAGAAATGTATGCGGCTTACACAATTAGTTCCCAGTTTTCCTACTCCTTGTATAATGATAGAGGGGTAACTGCTGTTCATTTTTACCCTACTGGCTTGAGTCGGCTGAAAATTACGGTCATCTGTGTGAGGTTGCTCTGCTTAGAAAGTGAAGTTAAGGTGGCCATGGGCAACAGATCTGCTCCATCGGTGCAGTCACCAGTTAAGACCAATTATCCACCTGTGTGTGACCAGTTTGGTGAGCAGAGAAGAGTTTTGTGATATTTTTCTAAGCAGAACCACATTACTAGACTTTGCTTTTCTCACTGAATTAATTCCAAATGAACAGCAGGTGGCGATGTTTCAAACATATTATATTGGCATTATTAGGGGATCCCAATAAAGGAAGTTACCAGGGAACTAATCTTTGTCTTTGCTTTAAGCCCTAGGAGTCTTTAATCCTTACTTCCTATACAGGTATGGGACCTGTTATACAGAATGTTAGGGACCTGGAGTTTTCTGGATAATGGATTTTTCTGTAATTTGGATCTTCATAGCTTAAGTCTACTAGAAAATCATGTAAACATTAAATAAACCTAATAGGCTGGTTTTTGCTTCCAATAAGGATTAATTATATCTTAGTTGGGATCAAGTACAAGCTACTGATTTATTATTACCCAGAAAAAGGAAATCATTTTTAAAAAATTTGGATTATTTGGATAAAATAGAGTCTATGGGAGAGTTTTTCTGTAATTCGGAGCTTTCTGGATAATGGATCCCCTACCTGTAGTACATATCGGAGTGTAAGCTCCTTGGTCAGGTTACTGAACTGAAGTCTTTGCTGTTCAATGGCCGATCCAGGTTGTGTTATTGCCATTATGGGGGCAGGTGACATTTCCATGGGGGAACCAATCCAACCACTCTTTATTTATAAAGAGCCAATACCTTTACTCAGCACTTTCCCATCATTCCTATTAGTTCTCCCCCCCCCCCTCTCCCCAGTGCAGCCAACAGGGGCAGTTTTTTCTGCCATCACCCTCCTGGGAGAGATCAGAGAGGGAACAGTTTGCGTATTTGCACATTTTATTGATGTTAATTGCACGTAGAGATGGAAATGTTGCCATGGTGGGACCCAGCCTTGTACATATTGTACTGATTGGTCCTGCTGTTTGGTCTGTGGGAGGGGCTTCTGAGGGGTCTCAGTCCATTGGGTATCACTGGAACAGCTCACATTGGCAGATTTGTATTAAAACTTATGGGTGAAACTCTGCCCTGGAGGTAGGTAACTGTATAACTCATACAAGGGGATTCTGGGATTTGTATGACCTGCATCACAGGTAGCATTTGGGCAATTGGCAGCAGGGAGGGGCACCTAAACCTTCCATCCTCCACCACCAAGTACATGTCCGTCTCATGGATTGGCAGATTCCATTGAAGTCAATAGGAGGTGGAACAGGGGATTTGGGGCATTTCTCCACTGCTGGAAATACACTGGCTCTGAAACTGCCGCATGTGGCATTAGCCTCAATCCAGTGGCAATGAAAGAGGACCTATTTGCCCCGGTCTGTAAGAATCATAAAGACCAGGAAGAGACAAATATACTGAAGGGTTTAAAAATAAACTTAGAAACTGTACATTCTACTTACAAAATCAATAAATAATAAGTTGATAGAATCAGTTTACTTCCTTTCAGGCGTTTCAGTAAGTAGACTGGCACCGTAACCCAGGCACAAACCAAATGGCGACCAGTGATGAGTTTGAAGCAAATAAAATGGGTAAAGGGAAACATTTGATTGGTGGCCTTGGGTTACTGCACCAGCGCTAATTTGCCCAGTGTTACTATATTGACCCCATTGCACTTGAGAACTTGCTTTGCCTCAATATTCAGGGGTTTGTTGGGCAGTCGTAACTGCCTGCAGCACCGTATTCTCCTGTTTCAGGTCATGGAAGAGACATGATGCACTTTAATTATAGTTCCAATGGATGATAATAGCAAATGTTCATTCACCAAAAAGCCAGGATCCATCTTAGTGTCCCACCCCTTTGGGGAAGGTGGAGCTTTTCTCGGCACAAGACCAGGAAGTAAAGGAAGTAGAGAAAGAAAGCAGGAAGGTAGTGTTGTCAGGTTTGTAACAATCCACTATAGTTGGTTCCAATGATGTGACTTGGACAGGATTTGGTGCTCCTTGTACAGGTTCTGCTGGTGTCAGTTCCTTGAATGCGCCATTCCTATTTTGTATCGCAAGTCCTGTGTATTCCTGAGTTATAAGCAGAGCTATGATACAATGTGCTGCTCTGACGCTGAGTAATGAGTATCGTTATGGATAAAGAGAAGCTTCTTCTGAGCATGGAGTGGTACTTCCCCTTGTAATGGCAGCAATGATAACCTTGCGGTGATGCTCTGTCCTAGAAGATACCCAGAGGATCATGTAAACAATAGTTCAATGTCTGGTAGGGTAAGTGGGGCCCATCATCAGAACCTCATGGCACTAGAGCTGTTCTACTGCAACTAGAACCAGAACACAATGATGGGCCAAGGATGCAGCTTGCTCATCCCTGAAGGAGACCTGGATATATTTTCTTCTTATGCCTTTTCTGTGACCTCAGTACACAGTGGAACCTAATGGTGAAGGCAAGTCCTCTGGTTTACATGTTCATATTTAATTTAGTCCTTAATGCCTACTCCTCCTTGTTGGAGTTGTACACTGACTTGCCCTAGGTCCCAAGTGCTATCAGTGCTCCAGCATTTCTGCCCCCTGCCATACTGCATCTGAGAAATCCTGCTCTGTCAGATTGACTGTGTAGGGCACATCGATGATGGCACTGCTATGCTCCTGTGGGCTGTTGGCATTGCGCCAGGTGTTTAACGGGCGCAGGGATTTCTTAAATCTCTGTGGGGAATAAAAGGAATACATTAAATCTGGTCAGTTTAAAGTGCCCTTGGGACTTGGTCCAAAACATTAGCCATTACTTTGATATCTCTAGGGTTTCATGCCTGTCTCGTGCCAGGGTGATTTTATGGCCATAGTCTGACCATCCAAATCTTGTACAAGGAATGTCTTTATACACTGTAGCCTTATGGTTTGCTTCAATGGAATCAGGGTCAGACCATTATTCTTCCAAGCCTTGTAGTTGGCATTGTGGTCTCTTGGCACCTGTTAAACCAAGACTACTAAATAGTGATGCTTGATTCAACCATCCATCATCCTCCATCCATCTATCATCTTCCATCCATCCATATCATTATCATCCTCCATCCATCATTATCATCCTCCATTAATCCATAATTATCACTATCCTTCATTATCATCATCATCCTCTATCCATCCATCATCATCATCACCATCCTCCATCCATCCATCATAATCATCCTCCATTAATCCATAATTACCACCATCCTCCATCCAACCATCATTATCATCATCCTCCGTCCATCATTCTCATCATGCTCCGTCCATCATTACCATCCGCTGTCCATCATAAACATCATCATCCATCATAAACATCATCATCATCCTCCATCCATCCATCATTATCACCATCCTCCATCCATCCATCATTATCATCATCCATCATTCTCATCATGCTCCGTCCATCATTATCATCATCCTCCATCCATCCATCATTGTACTCCATCCATCATTATCATACTCCATTAATCCATAATTCTCATCATCCTCCATCCATCATTCTCATCATCCTCCATCCATCAATCTCATTATCCTCCATCCATCATCATCAGCCTCCAACCATCATTATCATCATCATCCTCTATCGATCATTATCATCATCTTACATCCATCCATTGTTAGTAATGAGGAGGAGGTGTCTTATATAACCACCCCCCCCCCCCAATTAGTAGGGTTGTTTGGATACTTTTGACCATATATTATGGGATTGATATTTAATATTTTGGGACACAAAGACCTTTGGGATCAAGTGCAGACCTAGTAAAGGAACATGTGCAGTCTGTATCTCAGGATGAGGTGATTTTCAGCAAACTGGAGCACTGCCTGGGGTATAAGGTTGGTGATTGCAGTCACTGGGGGGGTCATAAAAAAATACTCACATCCTTGAGGGTTCCGGTCTCTCTGAATACTGCGACAGTCGCCCAGATTGGTATCTGAATGCAGCAGAGTGTGCCCATGCAAATTCCCAGAGCCTTCCCCCAGTGAGGGTACTCGTAGGAGCCATAGTGCAGAGGCGTGTTGTACATCTCCAGGAATATATAGAACAGGATAAACTTGAGAAAGAAGACACACAAATATGTGATGGGAAATAAGAAGAGCAGAACTTGTACCACCTTGGCACCCATCAAAGGCAAAGGTTCTGCCAGTTATACCAGGGATGTACCAAATCCTCCACAAAACATTTCTGTGTTCTATAAAGCATCATGGGTCATGACTGTAATCCCTTGTCTTTATTAGAGGTGCATCAAACTCATCATTTCTGAACTTTTTTCAGAAGTTTCAGTTGATTCAGTGATTTAATGTCACATGACTTGAACAAGCACTATTCAGCCAATAAATCATGAGCTTGATCAAAAGTCCAAACTGAATTCTGGATTCCCTGCATCCCTCCTTTTATTAAAGCCCTGTCAGTGCTTGGGTGGAGGCCCCATGGCCCATAACCCTCTATAGAACACAAGACAGACACAGAAAATGCACCACCCAGACAGCCAGTGCCATCATTCATTCAGAGATGACATTGGCACATTACCAGAATATTTTTTTTTAGGGGAGAGGGGACTTAATGCTAATGCCCTCTCTGTACCTGCCTTTAACCCCTCCTGCAGGGTTAGTGCCCATTGTATGGAGACCTACTTACCAGTAATAGGAGAGGGGTAATGAACGCCCAGCAGGCTTTGAAGTACCACAGGACTTTAGTGCACCAGGGGGGGCACCTGCACACCATGTCCACTATGTCCTGGCAAAACTGGTTGACGCCTTGAGATGAGAGAAGTAAAATGCATTATTTATAGTCTGACCACATTATTATTTGGGTTTTACATCAAGACGACTTCACTCTATGGTGCAGGCTAAGGTAAAGCAATGGTAATATAGTGATATAGACAATACCTAATTAAATTAAGAGAATGCAGTACCAGCCAGATCAGTAGGGGGCGCTGCTGAACTCACCATAAAAGAAAGAGATTCCAAGGCACATGAAGAGGGCAATGATGATAAGGCCAAAACTTGTGCTGTACGAGTCTATGAGAGTGAACCAGTATATTCCTCCCTGTAAGGTAAGAATAGAAGGGTATTAAGAAGGATGGAGATCAAGTCATTAGCTGCTCTTTTATCTCCCAAGATCCTTTGCCATTATACGATATGTAGGTGATACTGTATGTGCCTCTTTAGCAATGTATGGAAAACCAAAATAATTTAATTGAATGCATCTCTGCTGAGACACAAATTCCTTGCATGGAATTTGGGGAGAAGGAAATATCCCCCCCTGATCCTTACCTGAGTGATGAGTAGGAGCCCCAGCAGGTAGAAGCCAAAGCAGAGGATTCCCAGAAATATAGTTTTCTTTTTCCAGTCTCGCAGAGATGGGATCTCATCTAGTATGGCTGTCGTGATCCCCTCCATGTTCCCAAACTGTGGGGGGGACAATACTTACCATGTTAATATGTAGTCTATAGAGGAGCAATTGCACAACCTTGCCAGGAGAGGGCAGCCTAGGCAGGCATGAAATTCCCTATCCATTCCCAGGCAGCAGGCCAAGATAACAGATGGGATTCCCTTCCAGTCTAAAGAGTTGTGGTATGAAATAATAGCTATGCTATGAGGCCTCCTCTACTCCATGCCCCCTCTAAATCATGCCCCCTCTAATCCATGCCCCAGCTACTCCATTCCCACACTATTCCATGCCTCCAGTTTCTTAGCTGAGGCTTCCTCCCATGGCACTGCATTTATACCCAAATACCAGTGAATTTGGGAATATATTCAGGTGTAAGAAAAATATTGCACTTTCCTCATTTGTGATAAACCATTTTTTCAAAAATATATTATATATATATATATATATATATATATATATATATATATATCCTCTGTGGTGCTCGAGGTGCTTGTTAGTCACAAACTCCCCATTGGCCAAGAGCTCAGCCAGGTGATGGAGCCTGTGGAAGGTGATGTAGGCCACAGGCAACCTCTAAATCATGGCGTGCTGCTGCCTGTACTTGCTTAGCATCTTTACAACACGTATTCTTTATAGCAAATGGTGAAATGAAGCCTGAGGACATGTTCCAGAGAATGTGAGGAGCATGTCTAGAACATCAGATGGTACCAGAAAGAAAATAAAGTGATTGGTTACAACGAGCAGCCAATAGCCACCCTACTTCTATTGCCACATTTCGTAGTTGAGAGCCACAACTCTCGGATCTGATTATACCACCTCAGCCGTGCATTTACCAGAGTGTCTACTCCCAAGGTGAACAACATCAGGAAGAACAGGATAGACCAAAACACTGAGCCTGGCAGCAGAGCAAGAGCTTCTGGGTAAGCTACAAAAGCCAAACCCGGACCTATGAGGATGAGGGACAGAGTGAGAGGAATGTTAGGAATATGTCCGTGGTTATTTCCCCTACAGCTTCTGTCTATAGACTTGATGCACATAGGGGTCTCTATGTGCCAATGTGGATCTACTGCTGGGGTCCCATTAAAGTCCATGCAAGGAAAGGTTGCCCCAGGATCACCCCATAACTAACAGTGTTAAGTATCAAAGGAATAGTAATGTGTGCTGGAAAGTCATGACCATTTCTCGGTCATTCGTGACCTTAAAGGGCCAGTACAGTGACAGGGGGAGGGGCAAGTTTACCATATCATGATCTAAGAGGAGACAATTGTACCAAGTCTCCAAAAACCTCTGTGCTATGGACTCTGTGCTAAGGGGGCAGTACTGATCATTTCACCTGAAAAAATAAACATTACTGTCCCTTTGTCCCCTCAGAGTCCAAATGACTCAATTGGTCATCAGAAAGAATCATAAAAATCCCACTTACCGGAATCCGCCACCTCTCCCACTGGCACCCCCTTTTTCCAGGCCATATGGCCCAACACAGAGAAAATGGCAAAGCCGGCAAAGAAGCTTGTGGAGCAGTTCCCAATGGCGATGACCAACGTGTCTCTGTGGGGACAGAGTGAACAGAACTTGCAATACAGTATAGTTCTTTCCTGTGTCATATACAGGAAGGTGCCGTCTACAGATGGAGCAGATATAAACCGCAAATAGAGCACCACATAACTGTGCAAAATGACACTAGTATGAGCCATAAAGCACCCTTAATAAAGCACCCCTCATCTGCAGTCATATCAATCACTTTATGATTCTATGAGTTCCATCTACTGACTATAGAGAATTCCCAAGGTATGTCAAGCTCTCCCATAGGGCACAGAGTTTCCCTTGCAGAGGCCTGTGGTGGCCAATAGCAGCGTCTCACTGATTACAAGATTAGCTTTCAGGCCTGTATTTAAGAGATTGGATTAGATGGAGCAAAACATTCTGGTAAAACAGGTAAAGAAGGTAATTCCTTCCATTACGGAGAGCTGCTGCACACAAAGTCCTGGGGCCCGTCCATGTAAACATAATCCTTCCAACACAATTAGACCTTAGTAGAAAACAAACATTTCTGTGGCACTGGATCAAGAACTCCAAGTAGAGCATGTCCACAGTCCTGCCGACTACGCCACATATGAAGCACATATTTTATTTTTCATGTTAATTATTATAAAGTTATTCTCCCAACATAAGAATTTTATCTCATAACAAACCTCCATATTATTTCCCCAATACAGGTGTCAGACTTACTGGTCTGTAAATAGTCAAATGTAAATATTTTTAAATTTTGAAATGGTATATGTTTTTCATCATTGCCATGACACCATAATTGCTTTAATTTGTGTTTTCCTTTGTTGTCCTGTAATGTATCTGACCATAAGCTCTTCAACACTCACCTGATAACATTATTATCAAACTTATTGTAGGAAGCCATGGAAAGCAGCCCCCCAAATCCAATCCCGAGGGAGTAAAAGATCTGTGAAGCGGCATCATTCCACACCTGATGGGAAAGGAGAGGTGAGTGGGGGGAAAGGCTTGAAAGTAGAGTAATGGGGCAGCACATATTGGAATCATGTCTGGCCACGGTTGGGCAGTGGAGATGGTAGGATGGCTAGATGGCAGTGTATATGTGGGTATCTATAGGGTTTCCAAAATACAACCCCAAAAACAACGTTTTTTCTTTCCCTAATGTGCCGAGCCTGCATCTCCCAATGCATTGTTGGGTAATGTCGTTTTTGTTTAACAGTTTGCCAACTGACAAGTTTAATGTAAGACTACAATACCCAGCATGCAATTGTGTAGAAGTCGGGAGTTACCAGATTTTGGGTTCTGTCTCCCATCACTCTTAAGCATTCTCGCATTTTCCTGTGACTTTCCCCAATTTCAGACAGTTTTGGGGCAAAAATCTGCTGGCCAACAAAATGTCTAGAGGTTGACCTGTATTAGCAATGTTTTTTGAAATTTTTATATTCATTAAGAACTTATGGGACCCCTATACCTCCTGGGCCCCCCTCTGTACTTACGCCCCTGTCGAGGGGCGATTCTGTACCGTTTTGCTTCATGGAAAAATTTGCGAAACAATGAAAATTTTAAAAATACTTTTTTCACATATATTCATTTATTTTTTAGATTTTTTTTTCACTGCACATAATGTGCTATTTTGGGCTACTTTTGAAGTGCTAGTTTTGGCCTGGTTTTGTAGCCGACTTTTGCTGGTTTTGAAAATTAGACCTGGCAACCCTGGGGGAGAGGCAATATCTGTAGAGCAGACCCGGAGATCCAGGCCCTCCTGCAATGCTTCCTCTATAGTTACACCACTGGATGTGGTTTGGGTATGGGGTTCCAGGGCAATGGATATTGGGTGATTCCATGATCAGTGGGGATTGGGAGGGCATGCAATACCTGAGCACTTTGTAGTCTCTTCCAATCAGCTGTCAGGTAGAATTTCACACCATCTATGGACCCTTCCAGTGTGGCCCCTCGTATAAGCAGCACAATGATGACAAAGTAGGGGAACGTGGCAGTGAAATAGACAACCTGCAGGTGGAAAGGATATCACTTAAGTATTGGGAATCTGAAGTTCTGCTTGTGTCTACAGTTTGGAGCAAGGGCTGATGTCAGAACCTTAAAATGTGGCCCAGTTGGGCTAAATGTCCCTTTATCTCACTGTACACATAAATCAGCCAAATCACTATCCCAATGTGAGTAACCGATGGACATTTACACTATGCACTGCCGAATTGGCTCTAGTTCATTATTCTCTTATTTACTGGAGTAAATGTATAGTGAGTCAGACTCTAGCTCCCCCCAATGAGTAGGTCTCAGGGATGAGGGGTAGTGAGGACTTACCTTGCCAGAGCTATGGATGCCCTTCAGCATGCAGAGGAAGATGATGATCCAGGCTGCCAACAAACACAGCGCTAATTCCCATCGGACTGGACCCGGGTCATCCAGGCCACTGCTGTGCACGACTCCCAAGACTTTCTCACTGCAGGTCACACGGAAAGAGACAGTTAGGCACCTCCTCATTGTTCTACATGGAGCCCCAGTCCAAAGAGAAAGGTTGGGGCATCTAATGACTTTAAAGGAGAAGGAAACCCCCTGGGCGCAAAAACCCTCCCCCCTCCCCTGTGTTGCTTCCCCTCTTTCCTCCCCCCTGGCCTACCTGTCCCGCTGGTCAAATGCCCCTAACTTGTTACTTAACCCTCTGCGCAGGTCCAGTCCACGGAGTTCACAGACGCCATCTTTTCCCAAGCGATCTTCTTCCTGTTTTGACTGGCGTTTTTGGCGCATGCGCAGTAGGAGCATTTCGCCGGAACGGATCTACTGCACAGACATCGGAAAACTTTGTGACTTTTGGCGCATGCGCAGTAGATCCGTACCGGTGAACAGCAGGAAGAAGATCGCTTGGGAGAAGATGGCGTCTGTGAACTCCGTGGACTGGACCTGCGCAGATGGGTAAGTAACAAGTTAGGGGATTTGCCCAGCGAGACAGGTAGGCCAGGGGGGAGGAGGGAGGGGAAGCAACACAGGGGAGGGGGGAGGGTTTTTGCGCCCAGGGGGTTTCCTTCTCCTTTAACCCAATAAGGGGAGGGCAGTGGGTGGGACTAGGACACTCTGAAGGAAGCTAACAGGGGGCGTGGCAGGAAGTCTGCAACTGAAATAGTGGTTGGGACCAGAACACACAATGGCAGTTAGCAGGGGGAGGAGCAAGAAGTCTTTAAAGGGGAACTATTGCAAAAATGAAAATTTAATAGTAATCTCCATCTTACTGAAACTTACTGAAACTTTCTAAATACAACCTATTAAATATTCTACATTGTTTTTGAAATAATCAAGTTTATCTTCACTATTCCTCTCTCGGCATCTGTTTCTGAGAGAGGGATGGTGAAGATAAACTTGAAACAATGCAGAATATTTAAATCATTATATTTAGAATGTTTCTTATTTCAGTATAAGGAAGCTTGTAATAAATTTTCATTTTCACTGTAGTTCCCCTTTAACTGAAGCAGTGGGTGGGACTTCAAAGCAGTGACGGCAGCTTACAGGGGCAAGAAGCATAGTAGAAGTACATAATGTGTACTTTCCTTGTTATTATACTCACTTCCAGAAGGCTTCTGTTGCGCTGAACTTTGAGCCATTGCTTGAGACATTCTGCAAAAAAGACCAATCTCAGATCAGACACTGTGCCCAGCAGTGCAGGAAAGTGAGCAGCAATAGTAATAGTAGTGACTACACACTGTACTAATGTGCAAATCCATTCCTGGCCTCACGTCTGCTGAAGATCAGTGGGAAGGTCTGGATGACTGGTGTCCAGTAATAGAAGGGTAATACTCAGGGGGCAGTTATTTGGCTTTGGGATAATATTGTGCCCTCTGGGCCACTATACAGCCCCCAATTTGTCCTCACCTGGCAGAGCTGGGAGTACAGAGGCGATTCACAGGACCAGGGCAGGGGACTCTGGAAGGACTGACCCAGGTAATAGAAAGTCCAGGCAATAATAACGTTATAATAAAGAGAGACCAGAGTCGATACCAGGAGCATCCCAATGCCGATCCCTAAGGGAGATAAAGTTATTGTGAGAGGAGAACAGGGAAGAAAATATTATATAATATTAATGATAAACATGATTTGCCGGATAAAACTGCCCAGGATTTGGGTCAAATAATCTTGTATCAGGCCAGTGATCCAATCACAACAGGGGCCTATGCAGATCTTAAGGAAAAGGACCAATCAAAACTAAGTGATCCCCAGACAGGAGTCAAGGTGTAGGTTTGGCTGGGGACGGACTGACCGGACAGTGTCCTACTACTCCCACTGCTGGTGCACTTGTACATAGTTGTGTCTATTGGTTGTACCTTTAAGGATGGGACAACACTTCCACACTGTTATGGGTCCAGCGGCTCCATATTGGCCCAAACTTAGCTCCATGAGGAAGAGTGGGAGCCCAGTGAAGAACAGCATGATTGAGTAAGGGATGAGGAAGGCTCCTAGGGACAGAGAGCAAACTGCAATGAGTCCATGTGTCTCCCAGTCTGTGAACTGGGCAGCACCAATAACAAAAGCAATGGGGTAGAACAAGGACAAGGTACAGTAAGTAGCAGAGTCTGAGCAGAATGGCAGAACTATCAGAGGAGTGATGGGAGAGCGGCACATGAGCAGTAGCGCAAGACTATTCAAACTGGGTATGAGTAGTAGGGCTGTAATACAGCAAATAGTAAGGCTTTAGTATAGCAAATATTAAGGCTGTAATACTGCAATTTGTAAGGCTGTGGTATAACAAATAGTAAGGCTCTAGTATAGCAAATAGTAAGGCTCTAGTATAGCAAACAGTAAGGCTCTAGTATAGCAAATAGTAAGGCTCTAGTATAGCAAATAGTAAGGCTCTGGTATAGCAAACAGTAAGGCTCTGGTATAGCAAACAGTAAGGCTGTGGTATAGCAAACAGTAAGGCTGTGGTATAGCAAATAGTAAGGCTCTAGTATAGCAAATAGTAAAGCTCTAGTATAGCAAATAGTAAGGCTCTAGTATAGCAAACAGTAAGGCTGTGGTATAGCGAATAGTAAGGCTTTAGTATAGCAAATAGTAAGGCTCTAGTATAGCAAATAGAAAGGCTTTAGTATAGCAAATAGTAAGGCTCTAGTATAGCAAACAGTAAGGCTGTAGTACAGCAAATAGTAAGGCAGAAGTATGTCAGGTAGTACATGTTGGAGCTCACCTCCCCCATTACGGTAGCAGAGATAGGGGAACCTCCAAACATTGCCCAGTCCCACACAATATCCAATACAGGAGAGCAGGAACTCATACTTCCCTCCCCAGGTCTCACGAGTTGGCCCAGAGGGTGTGGGGGGCGCCTGCTCAGTGGATCTTTGGGTTTGGAGGTTGGTCTCATCTTGGGAGATGCTAGACTCTAATCCAGGGGCATCCTGGGGAAGGGAGAGGAGGGTAAAACTCAAAATAACCCCCAATAAGATCAATACATATTTTGGATACAAAAGTAACGTAAAAAACCCCCCACAAAACCAAACAGCGCCCCACACTATGGCAGGTAATGGGGGTCGGGAGCAAGAGGTGGGGGTTCTTGGGGTGCAGCATCTTGAAATCTGTATCAGAGAGTAACCCCCACCCTTTCTCAGAGATGTTATTTTGGGGGCTCATCCCGTCACCCCCATATTTATATATAAATGAGGTTCAGAAATGTTCATTTATCAAGTTCCCATTTCTGCTGAAATCTCACCCATTCCCTGAGTCTCCCAATGCTATTCCCAGTATAGGAGGTGCTATGGTCCAGTGTAACCCCTGATTTGTGGGGTGCAGTCCCCCCCACCAGACTGAGACACCCAATAAAAGGGTCCATATACTCCAAGGCCAGAAATGACTGACTGGATTAATTGGAGAAAGGAGTTGTTAAATTGGGGGGCTGTCCCGATTGTGTCTCACAGCAGTGACCGGGGTCCCAGATTTGGGGAACAGGGGGTATGTGCCGCCCCAGGATCTAATGGCCGCTTCAGCAATGTTACATTGTACTTGCCTGAGAACTGGTCGGCCCCTGGGCCAATTCCCTCATGTGACCCAATAACAAATCTTATTCTCTGGGATATTTTGTATCAAACGCATAAAACTGACAGTTTTTGTGACTTTGTTTCTGGTCCAAAACCTTAATCCTGACACTTTTTGGGACCCCCGATTTGCCTCGGGTTGTTCAGACGACACTTGTGCAACACAATTACACACCCACGGGAGTCACTGACCCACCTGAACTGGTCACGGGAAGGGTTAAAATCCCCAGAAATCCTGGAACAAGGAGGTGCAGCTTCTCTATCTGTCAGCGCTGAGCTGATTCCTGGAACATTTCCACTCCCTCCCGGCAGCACAAAGACTTCCCTGGAAATTCACTTTATTCTGACTCCAGCCCATAGGGACACTGGAATCCAAGCACAGAACCAGCCGCACCCAGAAACGCTTCCTAGTCTGGACCCGAATTCCCACCACATTCCCAATATGGCAGCTCCCACTTATATTCAATTATGCAATGGACAGGAAACCTACACCCCTGTGTTACTGCATCTGTTCAGGTTTATTTACCCTTTAACTCCTCCTTCAACCTGAGTTTCAGCGGGACAAGAATGTACAGATCTGTCTGGTTGCTAGGGCCACTTATACTAGCAACCCTAAAGCAAGCAGTAGACATCACACATTGTGACTGTAACAAGCAGAATTGGAAAAGGCATTGTGGGAAGAGGGGTGTTGGCTGGAGGAGACCTGCTATATTGTTTCTGTAGTCAGACAAGCAGTGAAGGGAAGAGCAGGAGACACATTTATTTATAACTCGACCTTCCCTTGTTTATCATTTGGGCAGATGGATTCTTTAAAGGTTAATGACTGGAATGATAATTATTAATTGCTCTGTGATTGGGCAGTTCCAAGATTCCCGGCCTATTATATTATATTACGCACAGAGGGGCGGGATTATTGCCTGCAGCACGGTGTTAATGACACAGCCATTCAGTGATTCTCAGTCCTTCCAGCTGTGCCAGAACTACATTTCCCAGCATCCCCTGACAGAAAGGTTTAGTTCAGCAGGATATTAGATGCTAAAACACCAGGGTTTGTGACTATAACTGGGTCGGGGGCAGAGAGCAGTGTGTTCTGTTCAGCCCAGTGGGTCGTGCGAGTCAGCAAGTGCAGCTTCTGTGTTTATAGAAAATATGCCCTTTAATACCCCCCCCCGCTGCCGGCTCAAGGTTTCTCCCTGCACAAAGAGCCAAATGAGGAAGCGGTTGCACCCAAACTGCCACTTATAGCAGCTTATTTATAGCCCTGTAGGGACAGGCGGATCCTCTTCATGTACAGACTCACAGACATGTATCACACACCCCAGTGTAATCCACACATGACACTGACTGACCCCTACACTCCTCTCATTAGACTGCAACCTGTATGGCAGTTCCCGCTCACATGTACATACAGAGAATGAATGTTCTGGCCTCCGGGGCCTATACAACAATAGATACAACGTTACACACAGTGTGGGAGAAGTGATTCCTCAATGATTAAATTTTAACTGCTGGGCCCCCAAACCCCTCTCATTCCCTCTCTCGGTCTGTCTCTCACTGGGCATCTCATTTCTGTCTTTCTGTCATTTCTGTATCTGTGTCACATCTGCTTGTTTTCTCACTCACACTCTCTTTCCTTCTGTTTCTCTCTCATTCTCTACCTCTGTCTCTTTCCCTCCCTCTCTCTTCTGTCTCATTCTCTCTCTCTCTGATTCTCTTTCCCTCTCTCATTCTCTCTCTCTCTCTGATTCTCTTTCCCTCTCTCATTCTCTCTCTCTCATTCTCTTCACCTTTCTCATTTTCTCTCTCTCTCTACACCTTGATCTCTTTCCCTCTCCTGTCTCATTCTATCTCTCTCTGATTCTCTTCACCTCTGTCTCATTCTCTCTCTCTCATTGTTCCAACTGTCTGGGGGGTAAATGTTGGGGCAGAATCAACAGCAGCAGTTGGTTGTGTCTGTTCCCCATTCATTCCCGCCCCTCCCCCAGTCTCCCATTGACTTACCTGGGCTGTGTCTGGACTTGCTGCCCCCTCTCCCCCCTCGTTCCCATAATTCTGCATTTGTGCTCCTGGGGGGTCTCCCTTCTGTAGCCCCTCACTCCATTGCTCTGAGGGGAACTTCATAGGGAGGAGGGTGAGTGGGGGTCCCTGGAGCTCAGTTTGTTTCTCTTCCAGTAAAGGCGCACGACACACACACACAGCAATACCTGGGCCAGGTGAGCTAAGCCCCGCCCAGCCTCCTATGTCATCTCTATGTCCCTATGGCAACAGGACTCACCCAACCTGAAATGTCACTCACAGTTAGACTGGGTAGGATCTCAGAACTGTCTGTATATACAGTATATATCTATATATATATATATATATAGGTGCAGAACTATCTGTGTATATAGAGTGTATATATATTTATAGGTGCAGAACTGAGCTGCCTGGTACCTAAGGGAGACTTGTTCTTCTACAAATATGTACCCAATGCCTGTGTCTTATTTCATTTAATGGGAAAGAAGAATTATTGCAGGAAAAGAGGCTTTAAAGGCTGCAGTACCACTTTTCACCTGTTGGTAGAATCCAATGCCTTCCCTAGGCAGCAATAGAACAGCGCCTCTCATATCTGCATCAATGATATATATAAAACTAGAATGAGATTCTAACAATAGCCCTAAGGTTTGTGAAGCTTTTCTTCCCCTTTAAGGACTTCCCCATATCCAGGATGACATGCTGCTACCATTATAAATAAAATATGCTGTACCCCAACTCATTACACCCGTATATATCACTGGGTTCAAGGAGTTATAAACATGGGGTTCCGAGACTCCAGGGTCTTTCCCAGCACCAATCCCCTCCCTTGTGTCTTCAGTGACCAATGAGGAAATTCCCAGTATTCTCAGACAGCCAAGTGTATGCTGGGATTTATAGTTCATTACAGTAGGTGCAGAGTACTATAATAATGTGTTTCTGCTCCATGGCACATTCTGGCACTGGGGGTAGCGGTTAACTGGCATCTCTGGGGCATATTTCACTATATATAAATATAATACACAAGAGCCATGAATATCTTGTAAATTATATCCTTATAAACAGTGAGTTCTGATGTCATCAGTTATAAACGGTGAGTTCTGATGTCATTTCTGTCACATGACTCACTGAAACTTGTGTATTATAATAAATAAAGTACCCCCAGTTGCAAAATATGAGGATATTAGAAGTTACCTCGGAGTTCCATGACCTGTATAAAAACACTCGGCCTTCAGCCTCGTGTTTTTATATGGTCATGAAACTCCTCGGTAACTTATTATATCCTTATATTTTACAAAAGGGGGTACTTTATTCACTATATATTTAACAGTATGGCAGCTCCTACTAAAACTGATAAATACAAACTGGCAGAGAAGTGACTCTTTGGCAAATGAACTGACGTCTCCGGGTTTTACTGAATATTTAGAGTAATATAAGATATAATGTATATTCTATTTATAAGTAGTTTCCCATTAAATCAGAGAGTCAGGTGTATCTCTATAGTCAGGTCTGATACAATACAGAGACAATGGGGCAGACGCAAGGGGCACGTCATTACTTCATTGTAAAGAAACATATTGTAACCTGATATATTTCCTTATACCTAGTCACACAACTGGTTTCATCCATAAGCAGATGTCACCTGAATATCAGCCACTCACTAAAAAAGCATCCGACCCTTCCTTGTACCTCTCTAATGTATCTGTCTGTACAACTGATTCCCACAAATTCCCAACTCTCAATGTAACAACCCATTCCCTTCTTAACATGGAACCTCCTTTCCCAATCTCATCTTGGTCAATCTTTCCCCATAACTGATCCCTTCTAATCCCTTTATCAGTATAGTTACTCTTCTCTGTATATATATATATATATATATATATATATATATATATATATATAGTGATCATATCCCCGTTTATATTTATATATAGTGATCATATCCCCTTATATATTTATATATAGTGATCATATCCCCTTATTTATTTATATATAGTGATCATATCCCCCTTATATATTTATATATAGTGATCATATCCCTCTTATATATTTATATATAGTGATCATATCCCCTTATATATTTATATATAGTGATCATATCCCCCTTATATATTTATATATAGTGATCATATCCCCTTATATATTTATACATAGTGATCATATCCCCCTTATATATTTATATATAGTGATCATATCCCCTTAACTGTCTCTTCTCCAGTGTAACCAATCCCAACTTGCCCTTCCCCATAATTGATCCCTTCTATTATCTTTATCAGTTTAGTCGCTGTTCTCTGTACTTTCTCTATTTCATTACTGTCCCTTTTCAGCACCAGAGAGGCATGTGAATGAAGTCCAGCCATGGAATAACAATGGAAGCTGTATCTGTGGGACTGGATAATAATGTAGAAGGACGGGCTCAATTCAAGCCTGATGAATGGAAAGTCACGAGGGTTGGGCAGTTGAAAAACTGGATTATGAGAACATTCACCCAAACCAATAAGGTGGAACTGGCTGGGCCACGACTCAAAGGTTTGCCACTTATATAACCTTGAGCGGAAATATTGCCAGGTAGTATTTGACTTTTGTGCTAAAATAAAAGTTGAGGATCAGCATTAAATCTCTTGAGTTTCAAGGCACCAAATGCAGAGGAGACAGAACAGAGGCCTCTAGAGCCGACCTTTTATTTTCAACAGACTGATCCCATTGAATTCTAACAAGGTCTTTTTATACCAACTTATTAAACTAATCAGGGTCTGTTATAGATATAGCTTAGTGTTATATAGAAACATTGCTATAGTTCCAGGGGTACCCAGGGTACAGATAAGCACTCACCCCAAATCTCCCCCTAACTGACCTTCAGACTGGGCCCCCTTAGCTCATAACAAGGTTACAGATATATAGAAACATTGGGGTAACTGTCACCCTGCTATAGTTCCAGGGGTACCCAGGGCACAAATAAACACTCACCCCAAATCTCCCCCTAACTGGCCTTCAGACTGGGCCCCCTTAGCTCATAACAAGGTTACAGATATATAGAAACATTGGGGTGTCACCCTGCTATAGTTCCAGGGGTACCCAGGGCACAAATAAGCACTTACCCCAAATCTCCCCCTAACTGGCTTTTAAGCTGGACACCCTCCAATATGTTGGGAGACAGGAGAGTAATTATCAAAATTTTCTGTATTGACCTTTATTGCTGTTAATTATTGGTGTCACTCTAAGCCCCCAGTCTCTGTGTCAGTAAACAAAGGGCCCCATGAGTGATGTTAAAGGGGAAGTTCATCTTTGTTCGAACCTTTAGTTTGTTATAACCAGATTTGTATGTTTACTAAATAATTCACCTTCTTGTTCTGTATATTTCTAGCTTGCAACTGATAATGCTGTCAGGTTATTGGGGTCACTTCTCCCCCAGTCCTCCTACAATTACAGACTCCCCATAATCTCCTGTCAATGGATGGGTAGCAATACATGAAAAAAGGTCCCAGAAACACAAAAAATTACAGTGTTTCTTGCTAAAAGATTTGGTGTATCATTAAGTTACATGTAAAGGTTTCTCCTGTTTGATAAAACGTGTGATCCAGACTAATGGCACAGGCTTTCTTTGTATTTGTATTTATGTCACTTGTCATTGTGCTGTCTCATTTGAACCCGTTCTGGTTGGACAGACAGAATATTGTATCAATCACTTCTGTGGGTCTTCTCTTCTGTCAACTGTGATTTCTTGTACAGGGATGGGGTCCCATTGACTCCATTTTATCCAAATAATCCAAATTATATAGATGCATGGCAGTCATTGTAATGAAATAAAAATCACTTTAATAGCATTATTGCACATAGATCTCCAACAGATTCCTTATAAACCAGTAACAATTCAGTGGATAGAATTTCTCGCATGTAACTCATCTCATGAACGTTGCATTGACACCTGCTTTTATGCTCCATGAAGACCAAGAGATGAACATCCCAGGAGAGTAAGTCCTACTGGGATTCTTGGAACACTGGAACTTACACGCCAATAAGAAAATTAACAACACAACTGGACATGTCCTAGGGACACACTAGAGGTTCCCATTAGGAGGACTCAGAGGCTTGGGGTGCCCAGTCTGAAGGCTGTTAGGGAAATATTTGGGGAAGAATGACTATTTGCTTTCCTAGAAGTCCAGCTTGAAGTAGAATTAGAACAAGATTTGAAGTGGGCCCATACATGTTGCACTAGAAATGCTTGGGACTTGGCTGAATGTCTGGTACAACAATGTCTTCACATATGTATAACCCTCCTAGGGACTAAAGGGGCCCTGGCCAAATATTGGGCTTCAGGAATGCATGAAAAAAAAACACAGTTTAACCAGTGCCACATGGAATGGGGAAAATGTTAATGTTGGGTCAAGAAACCACTAAACCCAAATAATCTCTTATCTGGGTGAGGATGGAGTCAGTAGTGGACAGGGCTTGGCACTGACCAACACTCAATTGAAAAGAAAAACAATGTGGAGATCCAACCATTGCTCCCCAACCCCTTCATTGCAGTTTGGATGGGAGGCCATAAAATGAATGTAAAAAATCATAGAGCTATAAAATATGTCAAGACTCAACATTTCTTTAAATCTTCTTCTTCCCGTCTGAACCCTCACCACACTGAAAGATTGGGGACACTCAGGGGATTCAGTAGAAGAGATGCAAAAAGGTGGGTGCCCCAAGAACCAAGATCCGCTGTATACACACTTTGAACACCTCATCCACAGGAATCAGAACCTCTTCTGGGTTTTAGGAGAACCTTCTAAAATCAGTTCTTTTCTTCAGTATATACAATAGAGGAGTCTGGGTTCACAGGCCCACTTTATAACTGCACGAATGGTTCAGCTCAATCTAGTCAGTGGCTGACTCAGGATATGATTCAAAAAGCTTTAATACAAATTAATGTAAACAAGGCTCCAGGGCCTGATGGCATACACCCCCAGGATCTAAGAGAGCTTAGTTCAGTTTTAGACCAGTCCCTATTTCTGATTTTCTCAGATTCACTTTCATCTGGTATGGTGCCTATGGATTGGAGAAAAGCTGATGTTATTCCAATATTTAAAAAGGGATTACGATCTCAGCCTGGCAATTATAGGCCAGTAAGCTTGACATCTGTGGTGGGCAAATTATTTGAAGGCTTGTTAAGGGATCACATTCAAAATTTTATCCTAATGAAAGGCATTATGAGCAACAATCAGCATGGCTTTATGAAGGATAGGTCATGTCAGACGAATTTGATTGCATTTTATGATGTGGTAAGTAAGATTCTGGACAGTGGGGGGGCAGTAGATGTGATCTATTTGGATTTTGCCAAAGCGTTTGATACTGTGCCCCACAAACGACTGCTTTCTAAACTAAGTTCTGTTGGGCTTAATGAAGTCGTTTGCACATGGATAGGAAACTGGCTACAGGATCGGGTACAGAGGGTGGTTGTTAATGGGACATTCTCTACTTGGAGTAAGGTTCTTAGTGGGATCCCCCAGGGCTCAGTATTGGGTCCACTTTTATTTAACTTGTTCATTAATGACTTAGGGGAGGGTGTTGTAAGTAATGTATCAGTGTTTGTAGATGACACAAAATTATCCAGCCCAATTAATTCCATCCAGGATGTGGCACTTGCAACAGGATCTTGACAAACTGGCAAGCTGGGCAGCTAAGTGGCAAATGAGATTCAATGTTGATAAATGTAAAGTCATGCACCTGGGATGTAAAAATATCCACTTATACCCTTAATGGGATAATGGGACTGCACTAGGCAAATCCATTATGGAAAAGGACCTTGGCTGTAGCAAGCAATGCCAGTCAGCAGCATCAAGGGCAAATAAGGTCTTGAGCTGTATTAAATGGGGCATAGAGTCAAGGGAGGAGGGGGTCATTCTTCCACTGTATAGAGCACTTGTAAGGCCCCATCTAGAATATGCCGTACAGTTTTGGTCTCCATCACTCAAACAGGACATTATTGTATTAGAGAGGGTACAGAGAAGGGCAACTAAGCTGGTAAAAGGTATTGAAAATCTTAACTTGTGATGGTGAAGAAGGAATGATTGCCGAACCCCTGAGCAACTTGCTTGTCGGTGGATGAAGAGAAACCCGATGAAACTCAATGTTCTGCTCAGGTTGAAAGTGGAGCCCTTTAATCCCTCTGTAGACTGACCAAGGTTCCCAGCTGGCCCTCAGAACTTGCACTTCTCTCATCAAGAAGAAGTGGAGAAAGTGATAAGGAAAATTATTTGCTTGTTAGTTTGAATGGGAATAAATTTTACTCTTATTATTAGTGTACACCATGACTGCAACCCCATATTCATGTTGGAAGCCGTTTGGAATACAGTTGCCCTTTCCTTGATTCCCATTTCTCTGCTGTTTCATTCCAGGTTTCTCTCAGATCTGAGTTTTTCCTGAACCGACAGCCCCTCGTTCTCTGATATTCTGGATTCCATTTCCTTGGCACAGGTTTCATATCGATCATCAAAGACTCTGATGGGGTCAGATCACAAAATGCTCCTACAGCCAAATCCTGTGTATGGACTACTAGAGTATTCTGGTAAATGTTCTACCTTTGATATATCATCTATAGTCTTTAAGGCTAAGGGCCACAAGAAGGAAACAACAGTTGGTCTATGAAGTTCCCATTGAGTTGATCTGAAATGGGTTGGTTTTTCGCACAATTTAAGAGGTACATAACTCCCCCTATTCTTGGCACCCCAGGCAGGTGCCTCTTCTGCCTCCCCCTAGTTCCATCCCTGGGGTTCCTCTCAACAGGAACTGTTTGCACTTGGCCCTTTTTTGGATTTTTTGGTGGAGGACCTTGTTTTTAAAGTTAGTTCGCTACTCTGGAGCTGTGGACCTGCTTCAACCTTGTGATCCTAAATCTTTGCCTCCTCTGCCTCCAGTCTCTGCTCTTCTAGTTTCATCCTATTGTACCCTAATGGGACTTCATCCTCTGCTCTCCAGTCTGCCCTATTGTAGCCATTTGTAGCTGCTGTGGCCCATTCCGCTACTCTTCCTCTAGATAGTCACTAATTTACATTGTTACATTGTTAAAGGGATTGTTCATCTTTAAGGTAATGTTTAGTATGTTATGCAATGGCTACTTTTCAATTGGTCTTCATTTTGTATAGTTTTTTTAACAATTTGCCTTCTTCTTGTCACTCTTTCCAGGTTTCAAATGCGGGTCACTGACCCCATCTAAAAAACAAATACTCTGTAAGGCTACAAATGTATTGTTATTGCTGCTTTTTTTATTCCTCATCTTTCTATTCAGGCCTCTCCTATTCATATTCCAGTCTCTTATTCAAATCAATGCATGGTTGCTAGGATAAAGTGGACCCTAGCGACCAGACGGCTGAAATTTCAAACTGGAGAGCTGCCGAATAAAAAGATAAATAAGTCAAAAACCACAAATAATAAAAAATGAAAACCAATTGCAAATTGTCTCAGAATATCCCTCTCTACATCATACAAACAGTTAATTTAAAGGTGAACAACCCCTTTAATGAAAACAGTGATGCTGTTAGGAACTGAGAGGGGAAGAAGCTGAAACATAAAAAAGGAACAAGATTTATGTTAATAAGGATGATAAGACTGAAGCTCAAGTTGAAAGGTTCATATAAGGAATATTAATTATTGATAATTAATATTAATATTAAGGGCACATATAAAGGTCAATGGGGAGAATTTTGGGCAGACAACACACTATTACAGAATTAAGATTTGTGGCTTTTCTTCCTGTTTATAAACATAAAACATTGTTATCATTACATAAAGGAACATTTAGGGAACATTATTTCCACTCTGAGACAGTCAGAAGTGGGTGCAGATCCCAGTAATAAATAGAACTGGAAAGGAACCAGAGAAGGAGCTGGGATCAAACTGCCTGTGATTTAGCCAATCAGCTGCTCCATTCTATACTGATGGGCGGGGACAGAGCCTGGGATTGGCTGCAACTCACATCTCTCCCCCTGCTGCAAGGCATTCTGGGACATGTAGTTTTATGCCCCTGGTGGTTCATAAGAGTGAAGTGACAGAAAGACTTCATTTCCCAGAATGCTCATCCAGCACCATGTGACTGATATTCCTTTTCTCTTCCTGATACAGAGAAATGGGGTCCAGTCACTGAGGGGAAACAGGGGCACTTTGTGACTCTCAAACCCAGAAATCAGGTAAGTTACTCTTTCACAGAATGAACTAGAAGTCATGTAAAGGTTAAGTTAACATTTATTAGGTATTATACAGCTATTGGCTTTTCAAACTAATGAACCTCATAGCTTAGCTTTTTTTTATCATGTTGTCAAGGTGACAGAACCTAGCAACCAGGTAATAGTTACATGAACAGTCTTAGTGCAAAGTTTCTATCAGACTCTGCCACATGGGGGCGCTGTTGTGCGATGTCTGCGCTTCTAGTGCATTCGAGCGTGGGGCAGTAGATCAGTAGATCTCAAGACTCTGTAAACAAACAGCTTGTCTATATCAGCCTCCTGTTTCATTCTTTTCATTCCAATATTTATTACTGTTATTTGTTATGGCTACATAAGAAATAGTTGTTTGTTAGCCAGACACATTTTCTCATGTACATTATTTTCCATGGAACAGAATACTAACAATGTTTTTATGGATGTAGATCATAATGGGACAACATCGCTAAGAGTAGATGCCACATTAGTAAAGTGTGAGCCCTCCTGGGCTAAAGGCATCCCCGGCTCATAATCTATTTATTTAGCAACATTTATAGCACATTATTCAACAAAAATCACTGAATAAACTGGCACCATCAGCAGCACAGACTGACTACTGACTGGCCAAGCACATCATACGCATAATAATAGTAATAATAATAATAATAATAATAATAGCAATAATAGTAATGATACTAATAATAGTAATAATAATAATAGCAATAACAGTGATGATGCTAATAATAATAGTAATAATAATAACAATAGTAATGATAATGATAATAATAATAATAATAGCAATAATAGTAATAATAATAACAATAGTAATGATACTAATAATAATAATGATGATAATAATAATAATAGCAATAATAGTAATAATAATAACAATAGTAATGATAATAAAATAGTAATAATAATGATAATAATAATAGCAATAATAGTAATAATAATAACAGTAGTAATGATAGTAATAATAGTAATAATAATACTAATAATAGTAATAATAATAACAATGGTAATGATAATAGTAATAATAATGATAATAATAATAATAATAATAGCAATAATAGTAATAATAATAACAATAGTAATGATAATAATAATAGTAATAATAATGAGAATAATAATAATAGCAATAATAGTAATAATAATAATACTAGTAACAATAGTAATGATAATAATAATAGTAATAATAATGATAATAAGAGTAATAGTAACAATAGTAATGATAATAATAATAATAATAATAATCAGTGAAAGGCCGTGACTACAGACACTGCGGGGACATTATACACAAGGAAAGACATAGTTTAATACACAGGGGAGTTGAATTCAGCAGGTGGGACACTATAGAATCACTAGTTGTAGGCGGTGCTGCCTGTAATGCATTTCTTGCACCTTTTTTTGCTTGAGCCTAATTTAGTCCCGCCCTGTGTCTCTGTCCCACCCAGATGTATTTCAGCTTTTCCCCATGGATTTTATTGGTCTTGTGGCTTCCACTGTCCTTATATTTATATTTATATATCTTGCAGCACTCCTAGGAAATTTCCTACACAAATAAATGTAAAGCAAAAAAAAAAAAAATACAGTATATATATATATATATATATTTATTAATTCTATCGTTTCAGTTCCGTATCGGAACTTTCATCAGGGAAGAAATACGAAACTGAAACATTGGAATTAATAAACCTATTTTTTTTATTCTGCGTTACATATACTCGTGTTGGAAATTTCCTAGGAGTGCTGCCGTTTTTGCATCTATACATTATTTTTCCTGGATTAGTACCCAGGTTGAGTTTTTGGCTTAAGCTTGTGCGTTCCATAAACACTATATATCTGTATTCTATATTCTGTTATTCCCTGTATGTTGTCACATGATCCCTTGTGAAGGACATTTCCCATCAGTGAACCAGTGCTATCGGGAACTGTTTGCCATGGTTACATATCGGTTGCTATGGCGGAATGTGCCTGGAAACACACACGTTTCTTTTTTCACCACTGTGTCTCTGTTATTATTAATTAAAGGAATATCCCAGTGCTGCCATGTACAGTCACTGCTGAAGGTTTAATATTCAATGAGACAAAAGCTAAAATGTGACTCAGACACAAACTAAACCTTACCAGTCCCGATCCTGTCACAAGGGGATTGGCTGGACTTGGAGGAAGAAATGTGACACTTCCTGCAGACTAGCCAATCCCCTAGTGGCAGGGCGGGGACTTTATACTCTGAAGGGAAAAAGCAGAAGTACTTCCTGTTCCCTGGTTATTTTGGGCAGGACTGGTGTTACCAGGTTGGCGGTTTTCCAACCAAATTGGGCTAGAAATTTAAAGCCCAAGTGGGTTTTGAAAGTACTAACTAGCCAAGGTACGGATGTAGGCTACTTTTTGGGCCTATTTTTGAAACCAACCAAAGTTTTTTCTTGCCCTAATGTGCCAAGTCACCCGATTCATGTTGGGTAATGTAGTTTTTGTTTAACTATTTGCCGACTGCCAAGTTGAATGTAAGACTACAATACCCAACATGCAATGGGCTACCAGATTTCGGGTTCTGTTGCCCAGTCTCCCGTCTCTTAAGCATTCTCACGTTTTCTGGTGACTTTCCTCAATTTCAGACAATTTTGGAGCAAAAATCTGCTGGCCACCAAAATGCCTAGAGGTTGAGCAGTTTTACCAGTATTAATTGAAATTGTATCTGTATTAGGGACCCCTATACCTCCTGGGCCCTCTCTGTACTTATGCCCATTGGCGATGGGTGAATCGGTCCCCATGGAAAAATTCATTTATTTTTTCTCTGCAGATATTGTGCAATATTTGGGCTACTTTTGAAGTGCCCCTTGGCTAGTTTTGGGCTGGTTTTGAAAATTAGACCTGACAACCCTGGGCAGGACAAGCGATTTGTTTCTTTACTCCTGGATTGTGAATTCCTACCTGAAGTGAAGGCCGGATCTGCTGTGATGAAGGAAAGCTCTCTGGTCACATGATTAGTGACGGTTGAGTTTAGGCAGTGAATTTGGGTGACGGACTCCTTCACAAACAACTCCATTGACCTCTTTTTATAAAATCCCCCAGAAAACATTGCTAGATATTAGGGATGCACCGAATCCAGGATTCGGTTCAGGATTCGGCCTTTTTCAGCAGGATTCGGATTCGGCCGAATCCTTCTGCCCGGCCGAACCGAATCCTAATTTGCATATGCAAATTAGGGGCAGGGAGGGAAATTGCGTGACTTTTTGTCAGAAAACAAGGAAGTAAAAAATGTTTTCCCCTTCCCACCCCTAATTTGCATATGCAAATTAGGGCTCGGATTCGGTTCGGTATTCGGCCGAATCCAAAAAAGTGGATTCGGTGCATTCCTACTAGATATATATAATAACAATATTATGTCTAGTTACTTGCACAAAACAAGCTCTGATAAAAGCACATTTAATTCCATGCATCACTAACAAAACTCCCAACTGTCCCGTTTTTAGAGGGACAGTCCCTCTTTTGACTGCTCCTCCCACAGTCCCTCATTTGTACTGGAAAGTCCCGATTTTCTCAGCACTGAACAAAGTTTCTAACTTATTTGGCTTTTGGCAGAGAGCCCAGAACAGCCACAACAGTAGATAAAATACATTTGTAATAATTTCAGATAAGCAAATAAGTAATTGTAACAATATAAGATAAGCAGGTCTCTTGGGGAAACATTGCGCAGCAACTTTTTTGTCCCTCTTTTTATTTCCAAAATGTTGGGAGGTATATACTAATATTGCAAAGTAGGATCAATACGAAGAAGCAAAGCTGCATAAAGTGCTTATTTCATGTAGAATGCTCCCAAAAATCTGCCAGGACAGTTAAATGTTTAATTATTATTATTATGCTGCACGTGGATCCTGTGCCTGAATAACTAAACACCAAAGTACAACATTTATGTGTAATTACCCCAGAATATTGGCAAGATGAATGCAATGCAAGTTCCTCACCGCTAATGGGATTGGCTTGTCTGCAGGAAGTGACACATTTCTTCCTCCAAGACCAGCCAATCCCCTTGTGGCAGGACCAGGATTACCAATTTGAAGGGAAAAACAGTCGGTAAAGCTTTTTCTTGTACTTTTTTTTTTGTCAATTAGGTTTGGGCTTAGCCTTCTCTAGGTTTTTAGAGGGTCTGGTCACTTGATCTTCATTTTCTCTTTATTGGCACCCTGGCATTTATCTTCTATTTTCTACAGAACTACTGTGGGGTTGTTCTGTGACCATATAAAGGCACAAGGCTGCAGGCTGAGTTATACAGGGAACTCTGAGTATCACTCATGTATTATAAGGGATAATGTACCCCCTACTGTAAATGATAAGGATATTAGAAGTCACTGAGGGGTTGTTCTGTGACCATATAAAGGCACAAGGCTGCAGGCTGAGTTATACAGGGAACTCTGAGTATCACTCATGTATTATAAGGGATAATGTACCCCCTATTGTAAATGATAAGGATATTAGAAGTCACTGAGGGGTTGTTCTGTGACCATATAAAGGCACAAGGCTGCAGGCTGAGTTATACAGGGAACTCTGAGTATCACTCATGTATTATAAGGGATAATGTACCCCCTACTGTAAATGATAAGTATATTAGAAGTCACTGAGGGGTTCTACGACCATATAAAGGAACAAGGCTGCAGGCTGAGTTATACAGGGAACTCTGAGTATCACTCATGTATTATAAGGGATAATGTACCCCCTACTGTAAATGATAAGGATATTAGAAGTCACTGAGGGGTTGTTCTGTGACCATATAAAGGCACAAGGCTGCAGGCTGAGTTATACAGGGAACTCTGAGTATCACTCATGTATTATAAGGGATAATGTACCCCCTACTGTAAATGATAAGGATATTAGAAGTCACTGAGGGGTTGTTCTGTGACCATATAAAGGCACAAGGCCGAGTTATACAGGGAACTCTGAGTATCACTCATGTATTATAAGGGATAATGTACCCCCTACTGTAAATGATAAGGATCTTAGAAGTCACTGAGGGGTTGTTCTGTGACCATATAAAGGCACAAGGCTGCAGGCTGAGTTATACAGGGAACTCTGAGTATCACTCATGTATTATAAGGGATAATGTACCCCCTACTGTAAATGATAAGGATCTTAGAAGTCACTGAGGGGTTGTTCTGTGACCATATAAAGGCACAAGGCTGCAGGCTGAGTTATACAGGGGAAGTTGTGCTCACCACTAATTTTTAAAACCATTAGGCGGGGGTGCAATGAGGCTGTGACCACAAAATACATATAGACAAATACAAGATTCCTCTGCACTCAACCCATTATCAATATATTTAAGACATTTTGTGCATACAGCTACTAAAAAATGCCTTACCCTTTAAACAAAACAGGGATTGTTTGTCCATATATTGCAATATATTTAAGCTGGTCAACTATGTCAAAGTTATCACATATCTGGCCAGTCCTATACTCAATTTTCATCTGTTGGCCAACTTAAATATATTGCAATATATGGACAAACAATCGCTGTTTTGTTTAACACAACTTTCCCTTGTTTGTTATAGTTATACAGGAGCAGTGACCAGCTCCATGTTGTAGCTCCCACCCTTCCCAGCTATAGTCAGGTGATCCCACTGGTGTCTAATAAAAGGGCAGCCAAGTTTGGGAGTTTTACTTTGAAAACAGCAAGTAAGTTGCAGGTAAAACTTAGTCCCTGAGTAAAATGTATAATGAAGCAATTGAATTCTTAATGAATCAGATAAAATTGAGCATAAGACTGGCCAGATATGGGATGAGTGTGACGTAGTTGTTCAGCTTAAATATATTGTAATATATGGACAAACAATCCCTGTTTTGTTTAAAGGGTAAGGCATTTTTCAGTAGCAGTAGCACAAAACGTCTCTGTCTTAAATATATTGATAATGGGTTGAATGCAGAGGAATCTTGTTTTTTGTCTGAGTTATACAGGGAACTGATTTCTTACATCCTAAATGTTAAGTGGAAGGAACCAGTTATAACCAATGACATCATTAAGCAGTATTTATATATTGAATAAAGTACCCCCTCTTGTAAAATATAAGGATATTATAAGTTACTGAGGAGTTTCATGACCATATAAAAACACAAGGCTTATAAGGATATAATTTACAGAATATTTAGGGTTCTTGTGTATTTATATAGTGAATAAAGTACTCACTTTTGTAAAATATAAGGATATTTTAAGTCACCGAGGAGTTCCATAACCATATGAAAACACTAGGCTAAATGTTTATATACAGGTCATGGAACTCTGAGGTTACTTCAAATATCCTCATATTTTCCAACAAGGGGTACTTTATTTATTATAATACACTAGTTTCAGTGAGTCATGTGACAGAAATGACATCACTACTCAGCGTTTATAACTGATGACATCAGAACTCACCGTTTATAGGGATATAATTTACAAGATATTCATGGCTTTTGTGTATTAAAAATGGATTATAGATATAAAGATAAAATTCAATACAAATAAAGTATTTCTGTTGTTTCAGTGATGGCGGCGGCTGCAGATCTGAGAGACGAGTTGAACTGCTCCGTGTGTCTGACTATTTATTCTGATCCTGTGATGCTGCCGTGTGGGCACAACTTCTGCCAGGGCTGCATTGTGCGGGTGCTGGACACCCAGGAGGCCACTGGGGGGGTCTATACTTGCCCAGAGTGCAGAGCTCAGTATATGGAGCGCCCGGCTCTGCAGCGGAACAGAACTCTGGGGAATATAGCGGAGCGATTCTTTTGTGCTCAGCCGGAGCCGGACGGGACGGGGATCTTCTGCACTTACTGTATTCACTCCCCTGTACCTGCAGCCAAGTCCTGTCTCCTGTGTGAGGCTTCTCTGTGTGAGTCCCACGTGCGAGTGCACAGCAGGTCGGCGGAACATGTACTGACTACTCCCACAGCTGCCCTGGAGATGAGGAAATGCTCCGTCCATCGGGAGCCCCTCAAGTATTACTGCTACGTGGATTCCTCTTGTATCTGTGCGTCCTGCTGTCTGGCCGGCCAACACAAGCGCCACAGGGTGGAACTGCTGAGCGACGCCTCCGAGAAGAAGAAGGAGAAACTGAGGAAGGTTCTGCTGAACTTGCCCTTGATGATAGAGGAGGCGGAGCGAGGGGGGTGGAGGCTGCAGGAGCGCAGGAGGGAAGTGCAGGAACAAGCGGCTGCTGAGACTGAGCGAGTCGTCGCATTATTTGTCGACATCAGGGAGCGGCTGGAAGCCCTGGAGCAGCGAGTCCTGAGAGAGGTTGCCCGGCAGGAGGAGGAGCTTTCATTGCAGGTTTCTGAGCTGATCCAACAGCTGGAGGTAAAGAAGGAGGAGCTTTCCAGGAAGATTCTTCAGACTGAGGAGCTGTGCAACATGGCGGATCCATTGGCCGTCCTACAGGCAGGGGAATCAGACAGAGCAGAGGATGATGGGGGGAGAGAGGGCAGTGACCCAAAGGTCCTTACTGTGGGGGATCTGGATAAGGATCTGATCTCAGAGACGTTGCACTCTGGCCTAGACAGCATTGTCACCGTGGCCAAGGGATGGGGGGTGTATGGGAAGGGGGCTACACACATACTACTGGATATAGACACCGCTAGTAACAATGTGGCCGTGTCTGAGGACCTGAGAACTGCGTCATGGACATCGGCCAATCAGCTCAGGCCCCAGACGCCTTCCAGATTTATCGGTTACCAAGTTCTCAGCAACAACTCCTTCACCTCGGGGCAATATTTCTGGGACATGGAGGTGAGTGAGTCTGGGAGCTGGAGGGTCGGGGTGGCCTATCCCAGTATCGGGAGGAAAGGGAACCAGTTCTGGATTGGGAATAACATCAAGTCGTGGTGTTTATGGAGGTGGAACAACGGCTACTCGGTCAGACACGACAGTCACGGAACTGATCTGCCCCACGTCCCCTCCTGCACTAGAATCAGAATCTCATTGGACTACCAGGCCGGACGTCTGTCCTTCTATGAACTCGGTGAGCCAATCACACATCTCCACACCTTCACTGCCTCCTTCACTGAGCCCCTCCATGCGGCATTCTGGGTATGGAAGGACACCCTAAGGGGACATTCCCTGGTGAAAGTGATCAGCTAGGGCTCCCCAAATAATAAGCAAAATAACACTAGATTTGTATCAGCGCCCCAGAGCAAGTGGGGTGCCCCTGACTCTCATAACAGCAGCTTCTGAGCAGTGTCACCATATATTTATATTTATTGCCTTTCAGTTGGTTGTATATAAACAAAATGTTAATATAATGTTTTAACGCATTATGATAGGACGATGATGTATTTTAGGCTATTTTGGGGGGAAAAGTTTAGTCAACAGAAGTGATTTTAGACATAAGCTTTATAGATGATTAGTTGCAGTACCGCTTCCCACCACTTTGCCCCATAGGACTGCAATAGAACAGCGCCACCCTCTGAGTTACACTGCAGATAAGGGTTTTTGATGTTTTTTTTTTGATGTTTAATATGGAATCAGTATTTTAACCAATCGTTGCCAAGGAATGACAGATCCATTGTTGTTCTCAGGGCTGGGGGGCCCTTTGGATTGTTGGCGGTGCCACAAATATTCCATATTCACCCCCATTCCCTCTGCCTCGTGCCCTGTACTATAGGCCCAATCTCACTGAGCCCCCTTGTGCCCCAGCGCAGGTAGAGACAGGTGCCTGGGAGGGGGAGTTTAAAGGGCAACTTGATAATTTTACAACTTACTGAAGTTGGAAATTATTTTATTAGATTTTATTTAGAAAGTTTACCAAATGGAGATGCCCATGTGCTGGGAATGGGAGGAGAATGTCACCCACTCACTGGCACAGAGTTTAACCCCTTGTGTGCCTCATTGTGGACTCCAACTCGCTTTATCCTGCCTTTACTTGTTTTATTTACCTACTTGCTTACCTACCTTTTATCTACCTACTTACTTACCTACTTACTTACCTATCTTTTATCTACCTGTGCTTCAATAAAGCCTATTTCAGTCCAATCTCAGTCTCAGCTCTGCTTCCTCCTTGGCTCCTACTCCAAACAGTGGCCCTTGAGAAACTGCTGTGGCCCCTGGTTGTTGCACCAATTAACTGACACACACAGAGTGTAGCCCATAAGTAGACATGGCTGAAAACGTTGCATGGGGGCAGGGACGATGAGAAATTTGCCTCAGGAGCAGGGTTGGCAATTTTGCAGCCAAATTGGGCTACTAATTTAAAGCTCAGGTGGGTTTTGAAAGTACAAACTAGTCAGGGTACAGATTTGGGCTACTTTTGGGGCCTTTGGCTGGTTTGTACTTTGGAAACCAGCCAAAAGTTTTTCTTGCCCTAATGTGCCAAGTCTCCCAATGCATGTTGGGTAATGTCGTTTTTGCCAAACTTTGCCAAGTTGAATGTAAGACTACAATACCCAGCATGCAATGGGACTGACTTGTGTAGAAGTTGGGACTTACCAGATTTTGGGCTCTGTACACCAGTCTAGGCTTGCCACCTTTGTTGATAGCTAAACCAGAACACGGGGGGGGGGGGGGGGAGGTAGCATTGTGGGTGGGGCAGTGATGTAAGAACAGGCATGATGACATCAGAGGTGAACACAATGATGTTGGTGGAGTTATGACACTGGGGCAAGGTTATTGCATCACTGGCTGGCTTTCTAAAATGTCTAAAGGTTTGACCTGTTTTACCAATATTTATTGAAATTGTATATGAAAAAGGCCTTATGGGATCCCTATACCCCCGGCGAATCTCCCTCATTTAGCTTCATGGAAAAATTTGAAAAAGATGTATTTCTATTTATATTCATTTGTTTCACTGCACAATTTGTGCTGTGTTTGGGAAGTGCCTCTTGGCTACTTTTGGGCTGGTTTTGTAGCCGACTTTGGCTGGTTTTGAAAATTAGACCTGACAACCCTGCTCAGGAGGTAGAAAAAGTCACTCCTGGTAATTCTAAATTTCAACTTTAAGATTTGCAATAGCGACGGGACCCCATTACCCCCTCCAGCAGTGAAAGATTAGTGTGGGTAGTAGGTAGGAAAGCAGTCTCAGGAGGAGGGGTCAGGGTAAACAAGCAAACTCATCCACGGCCCTGCCCCAATAGTCCTGACTTATTAAACTTTGACTAAACTACTTTTATTCTTATTCCATCACATACTTTGCTTTTACTTCCCTTTTGCATATTTACCTACTGGGTCATTTGCCTGGAATGTAAGAGCAGCATTGGGGTGAAAGAGCAGCACTGGGGTGAGAAAGCAGCACTGGGGTGAAAGAGCAGCACTGGGGTGGGAGACCAGCACTGGGGTGAAAGAACAGCATTGGGGTGCAAGAGCAGAATTGGGGTGAGAGAGCAGCATTGGGGTAAGAGAGCAGCACTGGGGTGAAAGAGCAGCATTTGGGTGAGAGAGCAGCATTTGGGTGCAAGAGCAGCATTTGGGTGAGAGAGCAGCACTGGGGTGAAAGAGCAGCACTGGGGTGAAAGAGCAGCATTTGGGTGCAAGAGCAGCATTTTGGTGAGAGAGCAGCACTGGGGTGAAAGAGAGTGTCACTTCAAAGAGCATTTCACATGATTCTGCATAAAATATCGGGCATGAGGAGCACAGTACAGTGTAGGTGGGCACAAGGCAGCCCCACCAGCCCCCCATAAATAGAGCATTTTTGAACCCAGTGCCCTCGTCTCTTGCCTGGAATATCAGATCTGCCCCGTAGGACACAGGTCATGGGCTGGGGGAGGCTGTTCATTTTAGGGGTGACTTTTTTCTCTCCATCATCCTGTAAATTCCCAGCACCCATTGATGTTATTTGCTGTAGTTATGGTGCCCTTAGCTCTGTACTGCTGTAATTGGAGGGAGGCTACTGAACACCCCACTTCTAGGCTCACTCGTCACTCACCTGTTTCATCTGTCACTCACCTGAAACTTGCCTGTCTCACCTGTCACTCACCTCACTCACATGTCACTCAGAAGCTCTGATCCTACAGTATAATATTGTATTATATCAGTTCCATTTGTTCCCACAAGGGGGAGACCAAGACCAGACAATGAGTGATGATAAGTGTCATACAGAATTCTCTGCCTTCTGCTATTATTATTATTATTATCATTGGAATTATCATTGGTATTATTATGGGGTCTGTAAAAGAGAAGACATTCATTTGAATTAACTTTATTTCTCTCCTGTAAATGTGAATGGGTTTTTCTCAAAGCAAAAGTCCTGTTTTCTACGTGCAGTGTTGTTGTATGAGCTGTGGCAGCTGCTGTTCTCTATCTGTTCATGACATATCCACCTGGTCTATTGAGTTCAGCAGAGCCTTTGATTCCTGCACTGCCTCAAAACACTCCGCAGAAACAGACAACAGATCCAGTCTAGTAAAGGTAAATGTTTGGTGTAAGAGCACTTTTGTTGCTTGGTGTAACTTGCCCTTTAGCCTCTTGCCCTCCAGCCAATCACGCTCCACATTCACACAGAGTTACCAAGATCCTGGTACACCAGCCAGTCAGCTTCTTAGTTACAGTCACTGGGGGTTCAGTAATTAAAGTTATTTGTAACTGTCAGTGATACTGAAAGCATTGTCTGTCTGTCTGTCTGTCTGTCTGTAACTGCTTGTTCTGACTCCTGCCTGCTTGTACCACTGAATTGCAACTGGTTCTCTTATAGGCAGGACTAGTTCCCATAATGCCTTTCATGCTGCTCTCGCTCCCCCTTTTCTCAGGCCTGTGAATCACAGAAGATGCAAAGCATTATGGTAAGTGAAGTCCCAGACAGTTACCGGTGCAATGTTTCAGTGGTACATTGGCTCTGGAGTCAGGACAGCAGTGATTAAGGAAAATGTTGCCCTGCAGACAATACTTGTGGCTCTATTGCTGGAGCGACTATTCAGGTTTGCAGATTAGTGACCTGGGCAGCTGCAGAGAAATAGAACAGGTGAAATTCCCACCATTAATTTGTGCCCCCCCCCATCTCCAGTAGTTTGTTCCACTGGGAATAGTCCACTATCCTCTAGAAATACATGTGATATTCACAGTTACAGAGATTAAAAGGGAACTATTATGTAATATGAGCTGTACTATTCCTGTAATAGCCAAATGCTGCTTTCCCTTCTCAGCTCCACCTCTCTCCACTCAGCTCCTCCTCTCCAGTCTCAGCTCCACCTTTCTCCCCTGTCCTCTCCACCTCTCCCCATTCAGCTCTACCTCTCTCCACTCGGCTCCACCTCTCTCCACTCAGCTCCTCCTCTCCAGTCTCAGCTCCACCTTTCTTCCCCTGTCCTCTCCACCTCTCTCCATTCAGCTCTACCTCTCTCCACTCGGCTCCACCTCTCTCCACTCAGCTCCTCCTCTCCAGTCTCAGCTCCACCTTTCTCCCCCTGTCCTCTCCACCTCTCCCCATTCAGCTCTACCTCTCTCCACTCGGCTCCACCTCTCTCCACTCAGCTCCTCTTCTCCAGTCTCAGCTCCACCTTTCTCCCCTGTCCTCTCCACCTCTCTCCATTCAGCTCTACCTCTCTCCACTCGGCTCCACCTCTCTCCACTCAGCTCCTCTTCTCCAGTCTCAGCTCCACCTTTCTCCCCTGTCCTCTCCACCTCTCTACATTCAGCTCCACCTCTCTCCACTCGGCTCCACCTCTCTCCACTCAGCTCCTCCTCTCCAGTCTCAGCTCCACCTTTCTCCCCTGTCCTCTCCACCTCTCTACATTCAGCTCCACCTCTCCCCTTTCATCTCCTCCTCTCTCTACACAGGCCTGGATTTGTGGAGAGGCCACCAAGGCCCAGGCCTACTGTGGCAGGATTTTAGGGGGCTGCATGCTGCCCAACCAAACCCACATTGGTTCAGAAACACTGGGGATTCGCAGGAGATACAATAGATTTTTTAGTTTCCCAATGCCCATTGCTTCGGTCCCAATGAGGAAAATTTGAGCAAATATACGGGAGGGGACGTGGGCAACTAACAAGAGCGGGCCTAGTTTAAACTAGGCAAGGGGGGTGGGTGAGATAAAGAATTATGGGTAAGCTAGGGTAGACGGGGCAGTGGGGTTAGTAAGGGGTCATGGGGGAGGAGTGAGGGGGGCATACAGTTTACCAGCTAAGGAGGTCCCTCTGTTACAAGGAAAACAGAATAATACTAACAACGTATAATTCTTCACTAAGTAATGCACATTTCAAAAGTAAAAGTAGTAACCTCCGCTGTATGCTGCAAATGCACGGAGTTTGTCAGGTAAAATGGGAGACCTGGAATTAATTGCTCTAAAAATGATGATATAATTGGTATCACTGAGACCTGGTGGGATGAAACATGTGACTGGATTGTGAATTTAAATGGTTACACCCTTTTTAGGAGGGACAGAGGGATTAAATAGAGTGTGTTTGTATGTAAAGCCTGAATTAAAGCCATGCGCTAAAGAAATAACAATAGCTGCCACTGGTGAGGGTGTAGAATCACTCTGGGTAGAGATTTCGACTGGGCAAAAGGTATCAAAAAGAATTATCATTGGTGTATGCTATAAACCACCTCGTATAAGTGTCGAGTATGAAGCCCAGCTACTCTTGCAGATACAAGCGGCTTCACAGCTGGGTCAAGTTGTTGCTATGGGTGACTTCAATTATCCAGACATTGACTGGGGTAATGGGGTTGCTAAGACAGAAAAAGCTAGTAGGTTTGTAAATATGCTGAATGACAACTTTTTATTCCAGCTCGTTCAAGAACCTACTAGGAATAACTCTCTTTTGGACCTTGTAATAACTAACAATACTGAACTCATCTCTAACATTTGTGTGGGTGAGGGGCATTTAGGGAATAGTGATCATAACATGGTCTCCTTTGAGATTCTGTTGCAGAAGCAATTCTATAAGGGAGGAACTAAAACACTAAATTTCAGACGTGCAAACTTTGCCAGTATAAGGGCATCTCTGCAACATATTAAGTGGGAAATGCGTTTCACAGGGTTAAACACAGAACAAAAATGGGAAGTCTTTATAATAAATCTACTTGTCAGTATATTCCACTTGTAAGCAAGGAACGTCGTTGCAAAGCAAAACCTTTTTGGTTCAATAGAAGAGTTGGTGTTGAGGTGGGTAAGAAAAGACCTGCTTTTAAGGCTTTCAAGTTAGCTGGTACAGCCGAATCATTTATAAGGTACAAGGAGGCCAATAAATCATGCAAAGAAGCTATAAAACAAGCTAATTGTCTTTTTGGTGTCTTTTAGCTACATGCAGGTGTGGGTGAGACTCAGTATTAAAGTATGTCCAACTATTGTGTGCTGTGATGTCATAAATTGATGGTGTGCAAAGCTTAAAGAAGAACTACATATTAACAAAGCAGTAGGTGTCAGGTGCTGCTGGGATTGACGCCAGGGATTTCTGGCTCAGTGTCTTGACCATTGGGCCAGGTGAGCAATCAGTAGGGTGTCTTATTATCTATCACCTGGCCTTTGCAGCCCTTACCCAGCAGCATCCACTGCTCACAGCTCCAGAGCCAGTTCCCCCACAGCTGCCTCCTGTTCCTATGCTGACTTCCCCCAGGAGTGGGGCTTCTGCTGAGTCCTGTGCCCCCGGGAGTGAGACTTCTGCCGAGTGTACTCTAACCATAAACTTTAATACCTGGGCACCCACGAGGGTGGCTCTGCCCTCCCCACACTCCTGCCAGTACCTCTGGTACCCACAAAGGTGGATCTGCTTGTAGCTTTACTACTAAATTGGGCACCCTCAAGGGTGGCTCTGCCCCTACCATTGCCTGAACCCCGGGTACCCATGAGGGTGGCTCTGCACTCCTGTCAGTACCCCAGGCACTTAAAAGTTTCAGGCTTTTAGGCACCTGGTGAGGAGGGGGATAATGTCAGGCTCTGCTGGGATTTGAGCCAGGGACCTCTGGGTTTCTGGGTCAGTGTCTTGACCATTGGGCCAGGTGAGCAGCCGGTGGGCTGGCTCATTATCACTTGGCCTTTGCAGCCCTTGCCCAGCAACAGCCTTATCCTGACCTTGCTCCTGTTCCAGTTCTGCTTGGTCCTGTTCCTATTCCTGTCTGAATCTTTGTATCCAGTCTCTATCCTGATTTGACTCTTTGCCAGCACTGCCCTGCTCCAGTTCTGCTCTTTATACCCACTCCATCCTGTTCCAGCCAACTCTGACTCATCACCCTCTTCAGCCTGATCCTTTTCTTCTTCTCCGTGACCTGCCCTTACAGCCCCTGCTTGAATGACTCAACCTTCCCACCTCCGCCTTAACAGCACCCCCTAACCTAATCCTTGGCAGTAGGCTAGACATGCTACACATGATGTTATGGGCTTATATAGAAGTCCAAGTTCACCACAAACCTTTAGCTGTAAAGATCACAGCTACAACTCTCAATACAAGGCTGATTATTATCAATTCACTTTTGTGTTATACATATAAAATATTCTTTGTAATGTGATTGAAATCAGAGGATGCCCATGTAGCCCCACAGCGGGTGTCATCCTAACCTGCCAATCACTAAACCCCCCCCCGGTATGACTGGAGACAGCAGTTGTGTTCAAACTGCAGGGGGAGATATTGCCAGTGGGCAGTGGGAATCATGTCTCCAGTGAGCTGTTACATAGAGAGATATAGAGATGTAATACATGTGCCAGTGTGTGTGCAAGTGTATCTGTAGGAACTGTACTAGACTGTGAGTGTGTATGTTTGCATGTGTGTAAGAAAGGGTACAGTTTTCCATATAATCTCCATGTAATTATTAGTACAATTGCCCCTGTACAGCTGTGTGTTCTTATTCTCTGGGCAGTTACAGGAGGGCATCAGGGGAGTCAGTATTTAACACTAAATCAGAGCTATGGGATGAGGATCTGAGGAGGGGCAAGGGAGTTACCAAGGGGAACAGCAGGAGTTTGTAAGTGCCCAGGTTACACTGTGATGTATGGGTGCCCTGTGGGAGTCTCCCACCTCTCCTTGGTATATGAGAGATCCCCTATAAATACTCCCAGACTGGCCTGTAGTGAGGGAAGTCTTAACTCCTGTTATACATTTCTGCTGTTGGGATTGACCAGATATCGGATCTGGTGAGTATTCACAGGCACTGCCCAACAGAACTGGGGTGAGCAACAGCAGCTTTGGGTGCCGGACCTTAGAAATGACTGAGCTTTGTAGACAGAAAAGCAGGAGCTCAATAGCGGTGGCATCTGGTCGGCATTGCTTGGCTCTGTCTATAACATGACACTAGAGGGCCCATTTACTATTGGGGGTTCAGGGGGAAGTACAGAAATGTGATCAGTTAATTCTAATGATGAAGGTGTTCCTGCTCCTCTCACTATAAATCACTGTGATGTGTGCAAAGCAGAGGACAGACGGACACACAGAAGCCCTGGAATAAATCCCTGCCTTGAGGTACATCTTTCTCTTTGTGTGAAAAATATAAAATCCACAGAAAAAAAATTGTTTCCAGAAAATGCAGAAATAATGACACAGGGAGGGTCTATGCTGATGTCTCTCAGACTCTTCCGGATCATAACATTGTGCCCCCCTGTTTCCCTTCCAGACCTGAGATATTTAATTCTTCATAAGAATCGTCTCTATGGATTCTGTTCTGCAGATACAGTAAATCCCAGGGAAGAGGAGGAATTGGCTGATAGAGAGCAGAGATGAGCCCCTCGGAGATGCAGAGACACAGGCGGAGGAGAGGGAGAAGGTGGGACAGGGATATCAGATTATTCTCAGTCAGTGATTAAGGTTTGGGCAGAATGTTTTGGCAAATATTCAAGGAAACCACCAATAAGCAAATGTAACCACATGCTGGGGGCCCATGTCTCTTGATTTAGAGAAACATAACAGGCAGTTAGAGAGACGCAGAGGTGCAGCTGAACTGTACATTGATTTCAAAGCTGCTTAGAAGCTGTTATATCAACAAAACAAGTACATTTACGCTTTCTAGAGAAGGACAATATACAGGAATACATAATACATAGATATAGCACTACGTGTATCAAATCATTGTGGACACACAGTAGCCATTAAGGCAACTGCTAGGCCTAAATATAAAATCTTGGGATCCAGGTCTCTTGCCCATTTAATGCTAAAATAAATGAACTGAGAAACGAGTAACGGTACAAAGGAGTTTCTCATGGACAGTAACAATAATACTGGCAGTATAGCGTTGGACTGTGGGAGGAACCTCATATAGATACAAGGAGAAGGTGCAAATTTTAGGCAGACAGGGCTCTGGTCAGATTTCATTTCAAAGCTTGAGGCAGGTGAGGCAGCGACGTTCCCCAATACACCATCAAGCTGAATGTGTAGATTCAATAGAGGGAGAAATGACTGCAAATCTTACTCAATTAATTCGGTTGATGTATATCTGCAGAGATTCCTGAATTTCTTAAAAAACATTTCAAAATATCCACATATCTCTGTCCCCAGGGTAACAACTTGTCTTTTGCAGAAGACAATTAAAATCTTGCCACAAAATCATACTGTGGGCAGAGCAATGGCATTTCCCAATAATTCTCAATTATTGAACAAGAACATGTTTGCGCTTGTGGGAATTCCAGGCCTGGAGTCTGATCACATCTGGATCTCTATTCCCCTCTCCATTATGTACCTGACTGCAATTCTAGGGAACGGAGTCATATTGTTCCTTATTGCATCTGAAGAACAGCTCCACAATCCCATGTGTTATTTCCTCAGTGTATTGTCCCTCACAGATATCTTCTTGTCCAACTCAATTGCCCCCAAGATGCTCAGTATCTTCTGGGTCAACCACAAGGAGATTGACTTTGTCTCCTGCCTCACACAGATGTTTTTTGTCCACTTTCTCTCGAGCCTGGAGTCTGGCATCTTGCTGGCTATGGCCTTTGATAGATACGTGGCCATATGCAACCCCTTGCATTACACTAGCATATTAACAAATTTTCTCATTCAAAAGATAGTGGGGGCCCTTATAATCAGAGGAACTATCATTGTGACCCCCTTAACCATCATGGCCAGCAGACTCCCGTACTGTGGGACACACCATATCTCCCATTCGTACTGTGATCACATGTCTGTGGTGATGTTGGCATGCACAAGTACCACCATAAACAGTGCATATGGTCTTACTGTGGTTGTTCTGGTTGTTGTGTTTGATGCAGCTTTTATAGGGTTGTCCTACTCCATGATTCTCAAGACAGTTATGGGACTCTCCACTAGGACAGCCAATAAAAAGGCTTTGAGGACCTGCACATCCCATTTCTGTGTTATTTTATTATTCTACATGTTGGGGCTATTCTCCATAATTACCCACCGGATCGGTCACATTGTACCCTCCATTCACGTAACCTTTTCCAACCTCTATCTGCTATTCCCACCCATGCTGAACCCCCTAGTGTATGGAGCGAAGACCAAGGAAATCAGGAATGCAGCCTTTTGCCTGTTTTCATTAATTTCCATGGAAAGAACTGTCAACTTTTAGCCTAAAAACTATAGTTCATTGTTTTTCCCCTGCCTTTTGGTTTGTCATATACAATGCCTATTTTACATCAACTGTTCCTAAAATATACAGAACTTGGGCCCAGTGATGGAGTTGAATCAATAATGACACCACAAAACAGTGTTATTTAGTCATTTATGAGCAGGAGACTCAATACAAGAGACTGCAGAAGGTTTTTTTTTTATCTTCATAGTCTTCTGCCATTCTGGTCTAACCATTGTATCAGTCGTGCAAAATAAGTAAAAAATGGCAACTCTATATGTACGTATGTTGCAGTCCATCAGCCACTTTGCTCATTTCTTCCCCCTTGGCCCTGGGCAAGGAGCATGTGCACTACTATAAGCCCAGGTCTTGCATAGCCATACTGTACCAACACATGCCGACCTTCCATAGCCCACCGCCTCTCCAGCTTCAGTAGAAGAATATAACGGAGATGCAAAGCAAAGATGGAGGCCATGAGTTAAAAGTGTGCACATCTGGTTCATCGGTACTCAATGTAGATGTAATTTAATGGCAATAAATGTAGCATTTTAGGAAACCATCAGGAGACCCATCTATGACTTCGGTTCTTCTTTAAGAAACTTGTGCTCATTGTGCCCATAATTGTCATGTAAATGTTTTAATTGTGTCTACTTGTAACCACATTAGTAACCATAAAAGACTTCAAGATACTTTTAGAATATGTAAAGGTCCAGAATACTCTACTGTATTAAAAAAAAGCAGCATGGCTGGAAGATTCTAGGCTCCACTTTATACAATCAGGGATCAGAAAACCTTAAATAAAACTTCATTTTCTACCTTTGTTTCTTTTAAATTTTATACAGATTTTAAACATTTAATTGAAGATCATTTGCTATAATAATAGTGCCCTTGGCTCTGTACTGCTGTAATCAGGGGGGCTACTGATCACCCCACTTCTAGGCTCTCATATAACTCACACAAACCCAACATTATTCCATTTCAGTGCAGAAAGGATCCTGTTAAAACATTAAGTCTGATTGAGGAGGCTGTTACCAATGTACTGCCACACAGATTCCTCATTTCACTACAGCTTTCATTGAATTTCTTAAAATAACCATGTGTTGCAACCATGGAGTCCTGAAATTCCATCTGAAATGCAGCCATTCTATCCATTAGCTCCATTGCTACTGCACTTGCTATTGCCAGTAGGTGCTCCTGCTCTGAGGCAGTGCTGCCTGTGCTCTCACTGAACACATATACTCGGCCCCTGGTGACAGCCCTGGGTTTTTGGGGTGCATATTCCCAGGGTTCTAGGGTTGCCATCTGTCCAGTTTTCACCCAGACAGCCTGGTTTTCGGGTGGGCTCTCTGGGTAAAATGAAGACATCTGGACAGGTATCTTAAATGACTGTCACATAGATCAGCCAACTGGCAATTGCCACCGCATAACTTCGTCCCTGACATCACAGGCATGCCCCCAGATCAGCAACCCTGATGTCATCTGCCTGTCCTGATGTCACCGAACCCATCCCAGACATTACTGGACCCACCCCCTGCCCCGTCTCGCTACTTGAAAACCCTACCTGTACATTTAGGGTTGCCACCTTTTTCAAAAAATGTTACCGGCCAGTGGTGGGGGCGGGAACTAAAGGGGTGGGTCATGATGCAAAAAGGGGCTGAGCTGCGGGGTTGTGCCACAAAAGGGGGCGCGGCCACGTCGCGTGAGGGAAAGATGGCGATCCCTCGATCCGATTCTTAAGGGTATTACAAATTACCCACAGCTACATTGCCAGTAAAATTGTAATACCGTCCCTGGCCCTGGCAGGTGTTTTACCGGCTAGGCCGGTAAAATACCAGCCAGGTGGCAACCAGGTCTGGACTGGGAGTCAAAATAGGCCCTGCGATTCAAAGTACAAAGAGGCCCAATCAGCTCCCCACCAGCCCACTAAATAGTGACTTTCTATGGCATCTTATGGCAGAATCCTATGTACATTCTGTGCAGTTCAGCACTTCAGAAGCAATTCAGAGAAACAGGAGCTTTTTAACCTCCCCCTCAGCTCAAAGTTCATCAGGAGTCCATCCAGCACAAAGCTCCAAGAACTGTCATCCCAACACACACACATATATATATATATATATATATATATATATATATATACACATATAATACACAAAAGCCATGAATATCTTGTAAATTATATCCTTATAAACGGTGAGTTCTGATGTCATCAGTTATAAACGGTGAGTTCTGATGTCATTTCTGTCACATGACTCACTGAAACTTGTGTATTATAATAAATAAAGTACCCCCAGTTGCAAAATATGAGGATATTAGAAGTTACCTCGGAGTTCAATGACCTGTATAAAAACACTCGGCCTTCGGCCTCGTGTTTTTATATGGTCATGAAACTCCTCGGTAACTTATAATATCCTTATATTTTACAAGAGGGGGTACTTTATTCACTATATATACATATATATACTCATACATACACATATACATAGAGATACTTACCATCCCCCAAGCTCCTCACATTCCCAGCATCCCCCTGTCAATCTATTTCCTGTCTACTGGATCATGTGACCTCGCTGGGCAGGAGTAGGGAGAGGAGGGGCAGGAAGGACAATAAATCACCACAGGAACAGTTTCCTCTCTCCTCACAAAGTGGGTTGGGCCCTGTCTCCTGTGAAAATGATGGTGTCCTTCCCCTTCCTGTCCTCCAATTCCCAGTCTTTTAGCTATTTCCTTGCTCCTCCCCTCAGACAGGGGCTAGGGTTGCCACCTGGCCGGTGAAAGTGATGGTTGATCCCAATTTTATTAATAGGGAAAAAAATATAAATATATAGGAAGGCCGGTATTTTTTTGTAGAAAAGGTGGCAACCCTAACAGGGGCCTAAGTGACAGGAAGTAGCAGAGTGTGTAAATACAGGGGCCCTGACTGTGACCTGACAGTTTAATATTCTGTTTGTGCAACAATAAATTCTATATGGGACAGGGGGTACTTAAATGGTCTCACTTTAACCATTTCGCCTTTTTGTTATATAATCTGAAGGAAAGATGCCTGTGTACACGCCATACCCTCATAGTCACTGCTAATGTTACCCCTGTACCCTACACCCCCAAATACCCTCATAAACTACACCCACAATATTTGTGCTGTTAGTGGTTTGCTTTGCCCTTGCCCTGCCTGGTGGCTGAATGTATCACACCATGAAAGCTTAATTATCACTCACGTTACGTTGCTGTGGATGCAATAAAGTCTTTATAGGAATTCCCATTGCTACATCTTCTGCTTATAAAACTTTATTTGGGTTTAACATATATCATAACAATAAAGTCAAACTGTCCAGACACTGTCATTCTTTTTCTTGTTTTCTAATCTCCGGGGCCCTGTAATTCATTTCGTAGAACTTTCTTCTTTAGTTTTAAAAAACCATAAACATACAAAATGATCCAGATTTTATTTACACATCTGTATTTTATGCTCAGATGTTTGAGGAATGTCTGTCAGTGTCGCTTCAAGATATGAGGAAAGAGCTGCAAGTTTAATGGAACTTAAACTGCAGGGGGAGATATTGCCAGTGGGCAGTGGGAATCATGTCTCCAGTGAGCTGTTACATAGAGTGATATAGAGATGTAATAAATGTGCCAGTGTGTGTGCAAGTGTATCTGTAGGAACTGTACTAGACTGTGAGTGTGTATGTTTGCATGTGTGTAAGAAAGGGTACAGTTTTCCATATACTCTCCATGTAATTATTAGTACAATTGCCCCTGTACAGCTGTGTGTTCTTATTCTCTGGGCAGTTACAGGAGGGCACCAGGGCAGTCAGTAATTAACACAATTTCAGAGCTATGGGATGAGGATCTGAGGAGGGGCAAGGGAGTTACAAAGGGGAACATCAGGAGTTTGCATGGGTGCCCTGTGGGAGTCTCCCACCTCTCCTTGGTATATGAGAGATCCCCTATAAATACTCCCAGACTGGCCTGTAGCGAGGGAAGGCTCAGCTTCTGTTATACATTTCTGCTGTTGGGATTGGCCAGATATCGGAACTGGTGAGTATTCACAGGCACTGCCCAACAGAACTGGGGTGAGCAAACTAAATGAGATTTGTAGACAGAAAAGCAGGAGCTCAATAGCGGTGGCATCTGGTCGGCATTGGCCTGGCCCAGTCTATAACATGACACTAGAGGGCCCATTTACTATTGGGGGTTCAGGGGGGAAGTACAGAAATGTGATCAGTTAATTCTAATGATGAAGGTGCTTGTGCTCCTGCTATAACACTAGTGATCACTGTGATGTGTGCAAAGCAGGATGGACAGACGGACACACACAAGCCCTGTAAAAATATAAAATCATAGAAAACCATTTTTTTAGTTTCCTGAAAATGCAGAATATTGACACAGAAGGAGTAGAATATGTGCTGTTATCTCTCAGACCCATCAGTTCATAACATTGTGCCCCCCCCCCATTTCCCTTCCAGACTTGAGATATTTTATTTTATAAGAAGAGTCTCTATGGATTCTGTTCCACAGATAAATCCCAGGGAAGAGGAACTGGCTGCCTGATTGAGAGCAGAGATGAGCCCCTCAGAGATGCAAAGACACAGGCGGAGGAGAGGGAAAAGGTGGGATAGGGATATCAAATTATTCCTCTCTACCAGGAAATTATTAAAAAAGCACAGTATATTCTCTTCCACCAGATGCACAGGTGTAGCTGAACTGTATATTCCATTGTACCAGGATGTTATAGATATACACCAGTGCAGCTCCACTGTATATTCCATTCTACCAAGCAGTTATAGAGATGCACATCTGCAGCTGCACTGTATATTCTATTCTACCAGGCAGTTATAGAGAAGCACAGGTGCAGTTGCACTGTATATACCATTCTACCAGGTAGTTATAGAGATGCACAGCTGCAGCTGCACTGTATATTCTATTCTACCAGGCAGTTGCAGAGAAGCACAGGTTCAGATGCACTGCATATTCCACTCTACATCTCTGAACTCATCTCTATATACTCACCCAACCGTTTACTACGCTCCTCTACTGACCTGCTCAACTCTTCTCTCATTACCTCCTCACATGCTCGCATTCAAGACTTTGCAAGGGCTGCACCCCTCCTCTGGAACTCTCTCCCACGGTCTGCCCGACTTTCTCCAAACCTTTCTGCTTTCAAGAAATCTCTTAAAACGCACTTCTTTCGAGAAGCCTACCCTCACTGTGCTTAACTACCAAACGCAACACCACATACAATACCACATTTCTCACCCACTTAATTCGATCTTGCCCACTCCCACACCTTGCTTATTACTCCCTTCCCTTTAGAGTGTACCTGTACTGATTGTGATGTTTGTTACTCCATATGTTCTATGTATATAATTCATGTGATTTAGTTGTATAATCACATTTACTTTACAGTGCTACGCAATATGTTGTCGCTATATAAATACATGTTAATAATAATAATAATAATAATAATAATTCCATTCTACCAGGCAGTTATAGAGAATCACAGATGCAGCTGCACTGCATATACCATTCTACCAGACAATTACAGATATTCAGATTCGACTGAAATGTACATTGATTTCAAAGCTGCTTAAAAGCTGTTAAATTAACAAAGGAAAAAAGTTTAGGTTTAATTTAAAGGAATACATAATACATACAGGGCCGTATTTACATAGTGGGCACTGCCTTTTTTCGCCCCCTGTCCCCTCCAGGTGGACAGGAGCAATGGGGATTGGTGCAGGGGAAATGTAAAAAATGATCGTATCTCCAGTGCATCCCCAGTGTTTTTAAACCAATGTGGGTGTGGTTGGGCAGCATGCCGCCCCCCTAAAAATCCTGCCACCCTAGGCCCGGGCCTAGGTAGCCTTTCCACAAATCCAGCCTGAATACATAAATATACCACTATGTGTATAACTCATTGTGGACACAGTGCCCAACACAGTAGCCATTAGGGCAACTGCTAGGCCTAAATATAAAAGCTTGGGCCCCATGTCTCTTACCCATTTAACACTAAAATAAATGAACTGATAGACGAGTATCAGTACAAAGGAGTTTCTCATGGACAGTAACAATAATACTGGCAGTATAGCGTTGGACTGTGGGAGGAACCCCATATAGATACAAGATGAAGGTACAAATTTTAGGCAGACAGGGCTCTGGTCAGATTTCTTTTCAAGGCTTCAGGCAGGTGAAGCAGCGACGTTCCCCAATACACCATCAAGCTGAATGTGTAAATTCAATAGAGGGAGAAATTACTGCAAATCTCAGTCAATTAATTCTGTTCATGTATATCTGCAGAGATTTCTGAATTTCTTAAAGATTATTTAAAAATATCCACATATCTCTGTCCCCAGGGTAACAGCTTGTCTATTTGCAGGAAGCAATGAAAATCTCACCAAAAATCAAAGTCACACTGTGGGCAGTGCAATGGAATTTCCCAATAACTCCCAGCTTTGGTCAAACATGTTTGTGCTTGTGGGAATTCCTGGCCTGGAGTCTGATCACATCTGGATCTCTATTCCCCTCTCCATTATGTACCTGACTGCAATTCTAGGGAACGGAGTCATATTGTTCCTCATTGCATCTGAACAGCGACTCCACAATCCCATGTGTTATTTCCTCAGTGTATTGTTCCTCACAGATATCTTCTTGTCCAACTCAATTGCCCCCAAGATGCTCAGTATCTTCTGGGCCAACATCAAGGAGATTGACTTTGTCTCCTGCCTCACACAGATGTTTTTGGTCCATTTCCTCTCAGCCCTCGAGTCTGGCATCTTATTGGCCATGGCCTTTGATAGATACGTGGCCATATGCAACCCCTTGCATTACACAAGCATATTAACTAACACTCTGATTCAAAAGATAGTAGGGGCCCTTATCATCAGAGGAATTATCATTGTGACCCCCTTAACCATCATGGCCAGCAGACTCCCTTATTGTGCGACACACCATATCTCCCATTCGTACTGTGATCACATGTCCGTGGTGAAGTTGGCATGCACAAGCACCACCATAAACAGTGCATATGGCCTTACTGTGGTTTTACTAGTTGTTGTGTTTGATGCAGCTTTTATAGGGTTGTCCTACTCCATGATTCTCAGGACAGTTTTAGGACTCTCCACTAGGACAGCCAAAAAAAAAGCTTTGAGGACCTGCACATCTCATATCTGTGTTATTCTATTGTCCTACACATTGGGGTTATTCTCAATAATTACCCACCGGATCGGTCACATTGTCCCCACCATTCACGTAACCTTTTCCAACCTCTATCTGCTCTTCCCACCCATGCTGAACCCCCTAGTGTATGGAGCGAAGACCAAAGAAATCAGGAATGCGGCCTTCCGCCTCTTTTTTCATTCATTTCCATGGAAAGAAAGGATTGTCAACTTTTTATCCTAAAAACAATAAAGCTTTTCCCTGCCTCTTGGTTTGTCACATACTGTCTACTTTCTATCAACTGTTACTAAGGTTTACAGAACTTGGGCCCAGTGATGGACTTGAGCCAACAGTGTTATTTAGTAATTTTTTATCTTCATAGTTTTCTGTCATACTGGTTTTACCATTGTATCAGTCTTCATAAATCTTGATAGTACAAAATAAATAAAATAAATAGCAAATATAAATCTATGACTGTATGTTGAAGTCCATGTTCTTGATTGTAACAAACAGGGGAAAGTTGTGCTCACCATTCATTTTTATACCTATGAGGCTGTGACCACAAAATTCATATAGACAAATACAAGATGTCCTCTGCAATCAACCCATTATCAGTATACAGTATTTAGGACATTGGCCAACTCCATCTTGCTTTGGCTCTGTAATGTCTATGAGGGAGACCTTCTGCACTCTCAGCTCATTCTTGTTTCTCAGGTTTCACTTCCTTCCTTTAGAGTTGGGTAACATCAGCCACCGTGCTCCTTTCTTTCTACCCCAGGTCCTTGACAAGAGCATATGCACTGCTATAAGCCTAGTTCTTGCCAAGCCATACCAACGGATGCCAACACTCCAGAACCCACCTCCTGAACAGCTTTAGTAAAAGGAAATGACAAAAATGCAAACCAAAGATGGGATCACAAGTAAAAATGGACAACCTTTTTGTTCAACTTTAATAGAAATAATTGTAGCGTTTTAGGAAACCATCAGGAGAGTCATCTATGGGGTAAATGTACTAAGCGGTGAAAATCCACCAGCGATGGCTGGCGAAAAACTCGCTCAGACATCGTCAATTCACTAAAATGCAAAGTTGTGTCCAGAGTGCCAAAAATGACGAATTTTCTCTAGTGTTACTTCTGCAATGCAAGCAAATTCTAGTGCAATTTCATTAGAGGTCTTTACTCAGGCTAATTTGCATACAACTGGAAATTTAAAGTTAAATGGACGTATATTTTGCAGCAAATACATTACACAAGTCCAGGGAACCTTAATAAAGACAATAGAGTTAATATAATGGCCTACACATGAGCCCACTGTATAGTTAATGTTCCAAATGTATGGGGGAAACCAGTTACCCAAAACATTTTTTAAGGGCTTTTGCAGGTTATCACTCTGAAAAAAGGAAAAGAAGCCAGCTTTTTTCGGACTTTATTTTTTCCACGAAAAAATATGATGTAGGTAACAGAAGATTGATCAAGATCTATGCATTCCAGTGCACTCCGCCTGGTGAGTGACTTTTGATCACTAAAGCTTTGTTTTAAATATCTCCTTAGTCTTTCTTTAGTGAGTCAATGGCAAGTTCATCTGCAAATATGTATCTCTTGCTTCCTAAATCATCTACAGCATCAGTAATAAAGAGATGGAAAAGCCTCTTAGAGCTCTGGTCCATATGTTAAATTCATATGTGAGGAACTCGCTCAACTGGAATTGGGCAAGTTGGGGGGTTTAAATCTCTGCATCTGATCAGTTTGGGAGGTTAGCTGTACAAAGGTGGGCATCTGGATGCAGATGGGAAAGCCGAGGAGAAGGGTCTTTTGCATGGGAAGAGAACTGGAAATGGCCAGACTGTAATGAAAATGGGAGACTGAGCCAACAGATGACTAAGAGAGAATCAATACAGGCCTGGTGGTACAATATAGACAATATAAATAAACAGTAACTGTAAATAGTGTAAATATTGTTTTAATCTAATTGTAATTGGTTTAGTGTAACAATCCATTTATTAATTACTCAATATATAAACACTTTACAAGACACATATTGGTATAGATTCTTTGCTTGCTCAAAAGAACCGAAACCCTGGTAAGGGGGGGAGGTATTATTGTTTAACATTAATAATATATCAAATCTTACAAGAACAAGTAGAAGGTGGACTGCAAAACCAATATATTAAAAATACAATCTATTATATAATCACAAAAACACTGGCCGGCCAGGAAACACAGTGAATAAATTACGAATAAATAATTATAAAATCAGTGATAAATACAATCCAGGTGGGTAATCACTTTTCCTGTGGATAAAATTCACATGACTGTTACTCGGTGTTGGTATATGCTTGTAACTTAAAAAAGATGGTTGTGAGTTGTAGTTCAACAAGACAGAAAAGTTATTTCCCAGGAGTTAGAACTGGAATTTTTGAAGCAGTGGAGTATTTAGTTAGATATTTCAAACAGGCCAGCCGATGGCTGAATTTAGAGAGCAGATTATAAAAAGGGGTATATTGGGGCGTCCCCCACTCCCTCCTCTTTGCCAGCTGCACAGGTTGCAATAATCTCACCAGATACACAGTTCTGAAATTTCTCAAGGGCACAGCCAGATTTGAACTCTTAGCAGCCTCAAGCCTGTTTCACGACTTTGCTTCTCTGCAGATGTCCTTTTCACGATGATCCAAGATGGCGCACCGTCCGTTTCAATGCGTGTGCTCCACAGTGGAAAGCAACCTCCGATTCCCTTTCATGATCTCCCGCTGCTTCACTGATTTCACGAACTAGCGGGTCACGAGGAACCGGCAACTTGTAACTTTTAACGATTTTTTCGTGATTTCGATTAAAAGCATAAAAAAGGAAAGTCCACACCAAGGAATGATCCCACCTGGATACTGCAACGTGTTTCACGACACTAAGGCTTTCTCAAGCAGTAAAAGACCAGAAGTGATTGTTTCTCACTTTAAATACCCTAATCTTACATGTGGGCTAAAAAAAGGTCAGAATATGGGAATTAATTCTGATCCATGGTAATGTTCTGATATATCACTGTCTGTGTTTTTTAGAGGACAAATTTTACATGGCCCATTGCAAAGACTGTATAACTGGGCAGAAAGTATAACTGAGAAGAAACAGACTAGAAATAGAAGTAACATTTCCATTTAGTGGCAAGAATATGTGGAGATGCCCTGCAAAATGTTCCTGTTAGTCATCATGTCAAACCTCAGCAGAGCCAATCAGATCTCCTCTCCATTCATTCTGATTGGGATCCCAGGGATGGAAGAGATGCATGTTTGGATCTCAATACCACTGTGTTGCATGTATATAGTAACCATTTCAGCCAACATTACTGTTCTTCTTATGTTTCTGATCCATTCCGCATCCTTAATATCGACCTCTGTCCTTTTAACTATGGCCTTTGATCGTTATGTGGCCATTTGCCACCCACTGAGATACTCCTCTATCCTGACCAATTCCATGATTGCAAAAATGGGACTGTTTGTGACAATGCGAGGGACTTTATTGATATTTCCTCATCCATTCCTTGTCAGAACGCTCCCATTTTGTGGGAATCATATTATTCCACAGACTTACTGTGAGCACATTGCGGTGGCAAAGCTCTCCTGTGGTGATATCAGAATCAACTTTATTTATGGGTTATTGGTTCCTTTGCTAGTGGTAGGAGTAGATTCTGTCCTACACCATGATTATAATGGCTGTGCTGAGACTTCCTAACAGAGAAGCCAGATATAAAGTTGGTAACACATGTGCTGCCCATGTTGGTGTTATCTTAGTGTTTTATATCCCAGCCCTCTTCTCCTACATGTCTCAAAGATTTGTGGCTTCTTCTGCCCCATCTGTTCAAATCCTTATTTCCAACCTCTATCTGATCATTCCTCCTATGTTGAATCCAATCATATAAGGCATAAATACCAAAGAGATTCGGAAGAAGGCGTCAAAATGTTTTTCACTCACTGGGAACAGTCTGTGAAATGTCCCTCACAGGCAACACTATGACAGTAACTGTGTTCCACATCCAGATGTCATATAACCAATAAACAAAGAATATGTTTACTTTTGTTATTTTCCCCCCAAACTAATGATACATACACATGGCTATTCATCACTATTTCACTGAAGATGTGGGGGTGAAGCTACAATGATCAAGCTATAGACAATCACCTGTTCTTCTGCACAAAATCTCAATCAATTTATGGACCAAAGCCAACATTTGATGGAAACTGAATGCCTTAAAATATTTATCTAAATAATTTCTATATAGAAAAGTATATTTATGTATATTCAAAATTTCATTTGATCATGGGTCACCAATATTTCTCAGCCAATGGTGAGCCTTTGTTTAGACACCAGATTGTAAGGGGCACATTTACTATTGGTCAAATATCGAGGGTTAATTAACCCTCGATATTCGTCCGTCGAAGTAAAATCCTTCGACTTTGAATATCGAAGTTGAAGGATTTACCGCATTTCCATCGATCGAACGATTAAATCCTTCGAATCGAACTATTCGAAGGATTTTAATCCATCGATCAAACAATTTTCCTTCCATCAAAAAAGCTAGTAAAGCCTATGGGGATCTTCCCCACAGGCTAAAATTGATGCTCGGTAGGTTTTAGGTGGCGAAGTAGGTGGTCAAAGTTTTTTTTAAAGAGACAGTACTTTGACTATCGAATAGTTGAATAGCCAAACGATTTTTAGTTCGAATCGTTCGATTCGAAGTCGAAGGTCGAAGTAGCCAATTCGATGCTCAAAGTAGCCAAATTCGAAGTATTTTTTATTCTAATCCTTCACTCGAGCTAAGTAAATGTGCCCCCCATATACACTGTAATATAAATCAGGTTTTCTGAATTAAATAAATCATTTTACATGGAAAAGATATGCTTAAAATGAATATCAGAGTACTGTGTATACTGTATACGTATATATGTAATAGGAACAATAAATTACTTATCAAAGTTGAGAAAGGCCACAGCCAGTTGATAAACATAAGAAAAAACTGAACATGTATTAATGAAGTTATCCCATAGCACTTCCAAGACTGGCTAATGACTCCATCATGGTTCCCTTATTAACCCAACCACTCATAAATCTGTACCAAAACCCTCCATGCTAAGTCAGTTTCACACCATAAATGGGTCTTGGCTTGTTGGCCATGTCAATTGATTGTCTGACAAAAATATATTATCTGTCCTGTACTCCAATCCATTTTGTATGGCAAGGTTTTGATTGTTGATCCCACCAGAAATCCCACATTATGCTTTCATCTATAGCAAAGCCCAATAAAGAGGCCTGGGTTGCCAGGTGGCTGCTCTAATCCAAAAACAGTGTCTCCTATTATGTGACGGAGAGACAAACAGCACCTATGTTACACATCAGAAATTGAAGTCTGGTGAGAACTGAGCAGCACAAATAAGAAAATGTCAATTCCATCTGCTGTTTTTTTTTTTTTTTGGTGTAAGCCAAAAGGGCCTGTATTGGGCGCAATTCAGCACAATGAATTTCACCCAGCCACAATAATGTACTCTTTGCTGGACTTAATGGAATTCTCTTAGTCTTAAAATTTTCGGAAAAACAATATTTCCACTAAAGGTTTTTTTTTTTTTTAACATATGGATCTGGTTGCTGAGCTTGGTCCTGCTCCAGCAAATATAACAAAAAAAAGTCTTTGGCACTGAATGACTTTGTCGTGTTATTTTGCTCCTTGAATTTAAGACAGCTTTCCCAATTGGTGAAAAAAATCTTGGCAAGTTTTGTAAGCTTTGTGAATTTTCTGCACCATGTAGGAAGCATTTGGCTCCATATATAATCTGGATATGTGGATCTGGGTTAGAAGTATGCCTCCTGGGGAAAGTCTAAAATTTTCATATGGGATATAGTTAAAAGGGCCACAAATATAATTAGGGGTCAACTCCTTTGATTATTTTTCAAAATAGATTTTTATCTGAGAAAACTGAAATATTACTAAACTCAGCTGACGTTAAACTCAGGCATTATCAAATGTAGATTTTGGTGCAAAGATTTCAACCCACAGATTGATATCTAGACTGACAACTTTTGGCAAATAGAACATATAAAGGGATTTATACTTACGATAAATGTTTTTCTAGTAGGCCCGAACTGTCAGTGCAGACGTATGGGTTATGTCCAGGTTCACCTCTGGAGGCAGGACAGAAGAATTGGTCTCTTGGCCCCTCCCTCAGGAAATATAGGCTGGCTCCACCTCTGTTCCTCAGTTCTGTTATAAAGCTCAGTGAGGTGGTCGAAGAGACAGCAAGATATGAAGGAAGGTCAAGAGACAAAAGCAGGAGTATAGAGAGACAGAGAGATAAGAGAACAGAGTCCACAAACCCATACTAAAATCAGCCTGGGTGGGACTTACTGCACTGACAGTTCGGGCCTACTAGAAAAACATTTATCGTAAGTATAAATCCCTTTTTCTCTAGTCGGCCCTCCTGTCAGTGCAGACGTATGGGACATTCCAAAGCTGTCCCTCAAAAATTTGGGTGGGTATAGCTGATTTAAGCCAATTGAAATTTAGACATGCCTCTCAGCAACTGCAGAGTGTAAAACTTTACGGCCAAACACGGCCGACGTAGAAGCAAAAACGTGCAACTGGTAAAACTTGATAAAAGTGTTGGGCGAAGCCCATGTAGCAGCCTTGCAGATTTGTTCTGGTGTAGCTGAGTTCTGGAGAGCCCACGAGGTGCTCTGTGCTCTGGTAGAGTGGGCCAGCACTCTGAACGGTTTCTGCTTGTGACTGAGCAGGTAGGCTTGGTTGATCCACGAGCCTCCACGAGCCATCTAGCAATAGTGCGTTTGGACACAGCGAGGCCTTTGTGAGTAGGGGAGTAGGAAACCAAAAGAGAATCCGATCGCCGAAAGGCAGCCGTCCGCTGTTTGTAAATCCGAATTGCCCTCACAACGTCCAACTTGTGAAGTTGACTCTCTTTGTCATTATGTGGATTCGGACAGAAGGAGGGAAGAACAATGTCCTGATTAATATGAAAAGCCGAAACAACTTTAGGGAGGAAACCAGGAACAGTGCGAAGGACAACCTTGTCGGTGTGAAGAATCAGCCAGGGTTCCTTATGTGACAATGCCGCTATCTCAGACACACGTTTGGCTGAGGTGATCGCAATGAGAAAGGCAACCTTGAGAGTTAACCATCTGAGGTCACAGCTGTGAAGAGGTTCAAACGGCTCCTTTTGCAAGACAGATAAAACCAACGTCAGATCCCACGGGGGTGTAGGATCCCTAAATGGGGGCCGGGCCCTCAATGCCCCTTGGAAAAACTGCTGAATATCCGGATGATCCGCCCATTTCACTTGGAATAGGATAGAGAGGGCAGAAATGTGAGCCTTAAGAGTGTTAGGCGCCAGACCCTTCGCAAAACCTGCAGCTAGGAAGTCAGTAATAATCTGAGACGTGCTACTTTCCCATGACTGCTGATGGTTGGAGCACCAGTCAATGAACGTCCTCCAAACTTTGTAGTAAGCTTTGGCTGTGTTCTTCTTTCGTGCTTGTAGTAGGATAGCTATGGCCGCTGGGGAGAACCCCCGTTGGGACCACAACTTGGTTTCAAGTGCCAGGCCGTCAAACGCAACAGAGGCAGATTGGGGTGTCTTGCTGGACCCTGCAGGAGAAGGTCGGACCGCATGGGTAGTCTCCATGGTCTGGAAATTGACATGCTGATCAGATCCGAGTACCAGAGCCTGTTGGCCCAGTCCGGAGCGATTAGGATCGTGGTCGACCCTTCCTGTTTGATTTTGGCAATGATTCTGGGTAGAAACGGAAGCGGTGGAAAGGCATAGACCTTGTGAAAGTTCCAGGGAATCACTAACGCATCTGTGAACGCTGCTCCAGGATCTCTGGTTCTGGAGCAATAACATGGAACCTTGAAATTGTGACGGGACGCCAGAATGTCGATGTCTGGTACCCCCCACTTGTGGGTGATTTGAGAGAATACCTCGGGATGTAAACTCCATTCCCCCTGGTCCAGTGTCTGCCTGCTGAGGAAGTCGGCTTCCCAATTGAGGACTCCTGGAATGAACACCACCGAGATGGCCGGAACATGGAGTTCGGCCCAAGTCAGGATCTTGGTAGCCTCCATCATAGCCTGTTTGCTGCGGGTTCCCCCTTGCTTGTTGACGTAGGCTACGGCCGTGGCATTGTCTGACTGAATCCGGACTGGATGCGCACGGAGGAGGCTGGACCAGCCCTGAAGGGCCAACACAATTGCTCGAAGTTCCAATACATTGATTGGTAGTTGGGACTCTTGGGAATCCCAGCGACCTTGTAGAGTGTGTTTGCGATAAACAGCTCCCCAGCTGAACAGGCTGGCATCGGTTGTCACCACTTCCCAGGTGACTGGGGCCCAACTCTTGCCCGATTGCAGGTGCAGTCTGTCGGTCCACCAACAAAGGCTGCTCCTGGTGTGAAGAGAGATGGGAATGGTTTGCTGAAGATCCAGGTGATTCTTGTTCCAGCATTGTAAAAAATTGCGTTGTAGAGGACGTAGATGAAACCTTGCGAACGGAACAGCTTCGAGAGCGGATACCATGAACCCCAAGAGCTGAAGGCAATTGCCGGCCGTCACTGTGGTTTGGTGTAGAAAGTTGGTGGTAGTGTTGACCAGATTGTTGATCTTGTCCTCGGGAAGTTGTACCATCTGGTGTTGGGAGTTGAATTGTAGACCCAGAAAAGTTATGCACTGGGAGGGGAGAAGTGAACTTTTTCGGTGGTTTATCAACCAACCGTGTTGTGAGAGAGTTTGCAGGGTGAGCTCCGTGTCCCTGACAGATTGCTCCTGAGTCGTAGCTTTGAGTAGGAGATCGTCCAGATATGGTAACTCGTGAATCCCCATTGTTCTCAAGTGAGCTATCAATGGTGCAAGCACCTTGGTAAACACCCTGGGAGCTGTACAAAGGCCAATGGGAGAACCACAAACTGGAAGTGCTGGTCGTTGACTGCAAAACGGAGAAAAGGTTGAGAACTGGGGTGGATGGGAACATGGAGGTACGCATCCTGGAGGTCGATCGATGTCAGGAAACAGTTGGGTTCCATGAAAGCTATGGCCGACCTGATCGACTCCATTTTGAATTTCTGGTTGTGAATGAATTGATTTAACCTCTTGAGGTTTAGTACTGGCCGGAAGGACCCCTCCTTTTTGGAGACCAGGAAGAGATTGGAATAGAATCCCTTGAATCGTTGAAGGTGTGGTACAGGGACGATAACTTGCGATTGTTGCAGGTCGAGGACAGCCTGTTGCAAGGCTTGTCGTTTGTGTGGCGGTACCACGGATGGAACAAATTTTCTTGGAGGCAACTTGGTAAAATGAATTCTGTAGCCATTCTGGATAATTTGCAGAACCCAATTGTCCATGACATGAGTTTCCCAGCATGATAGGAAGTTGGACAGTCGACCTCCCACGTTGGATGCTGGGTCGAGGTGGGGGTAGTCAAGCAGAGGGGGGTTTAGTGGTGGTAGGCTTCCTGTGTCTACCCGGTTGTTGCCACTGCGTCTTAGTACGCCTTGCACCTTGGTCTGAGCCCGTGGTACGAAAGGTAGGTGAGCGAAATGAACGAAAATTGCGGGTGGGAGTGGACCACGGCCGCCTATTGGTGGATCTGGTGGGTTGATCCATGCGCCCTCTTTTTCCTGGTGGAAGGAAGGTGCTCTTCCCACCTGTGACTTCAGTAATGATTTGCTTAAGGTCAGGTCCGAACAAAGACTCACCAGTATAGCACAGTTTTAAGAGCTTATTCTTAGAAGCGGTATCACCTGACCAGTGACGAAGCCAGAGAGCTCGTCTGGCCATCACTGAATTTGCAGAAGACCGTGCTGCTAGCCGAATAATTTCTAATGCTGCATCGGCTAAAAAGGAAAGGGCTGTGTTCAGTCTACTCATGTCACCAGTTAACGCTTGGGCTGAAGTAGGAGGGTTCTGGGCAATTTCTTGTGCCCAATGTCTAGCTGTGCGAGCTAGGCCTGCTGCTGCTGTGGCTGATCTAAGAATTGCTGCCGTCTGAGAGTAAGCTCGTTTGAGAGAAGATTCTAATTTACGATCCATGGGATCTTTAAAGGCAGACTCTTCAGTTGGTAGTGTAGTTTGCTTGGATAGTCTAGAAATGGCCGAATCTACCCTTGGGGGCTTATCCCATACTTTACGCTGTTCCTCAGGCACAGGGTAGGTGTCATAAAAACGTTTTGATAAGGTAAAACGGCGGTCAGGTTGTGACCATTCTGAATCAATAGTTTTAGTGATGCATGTAAATACCGGAAATGCACGTGATTTCTGTTGATGGACCCCCAGCACCTTATCTGCCTTTGAGACTGTCACAGTTTCATCTTTTATTTCTAAAGTTGCCATCATCTCCCTCAGGAGTTTCTTGGAAATATCAGGTTTAGCAAAAGTAGGCTGTTCAGTGTCTGAGTCACTTCGTGAATCTGAGCTCAACTCCCCTGATTCTGGTGCAACTGAATCTAAACAGGACATGGCATCTATGCGGGAGGAAGGACCTGCCTCAGAATCTGAAATATCAGGCGGGGAGTCCAACGCCTTGCGCTTAGTGGTATGCTGTTGGAAAGTGGGAGGCTGAAGTGCAGACTTGACCCATTCTAAAAATTCCCCTAGTTGTGGAGGGACTGGTGGTGCTGCGCTGCCTGTGGTTGGTGTGTGAGGCAAGGAATTTTCATTGCTGTGTAAATCCAACAAGGGTGAATTGTGACTTGTGAGCTGTTGAGGAGACAAGACGGGGGGTTCCATGGGGCTGCAGTCAGTACAGTATGTGGATTCTGACTTACGAAGTGTATGCTTACATTTCTTGCACTTGGCCCCTTTTACAGGCTTTTTAACTGGTTTCTTAACAGATTTTGCAGCCTGTATATCCTCTCTCAGCTCTTTTAAAGAATCTGATCTCTCCATAGTATAGAAATAGAATGCCTTTACCAGATGTACTCAGATGGAAGCTGGTGAGACGCTGGAATGCTGCTGTGTGTGCGCAGCTCATCTGTGCTGGAACAGAGCCAGAAGGTGGGGAGCACGCTGCGCTCCGTGTGGTGGTTATGCGCTCGTGCAGGAACAAAATGGCGGCGATGATGTCATCTCGCTGCGCCATATACGGAGAGCCGCATGTGCGAGTTAGGCGCGCCAACCTAAGGCGCACTGAAATGACGTCACCGTCGGAAGGCGCGCTCCGTGCGCAGCTTAAGCCTGGTGCTGCTAGATATCAAGTGGGGAGTCCTCCTAAGGAACGCGCCCTTAAAGGAGTAACCATGCGATCTGAAGGGAGGCATTAACAGGGATTGTGGAAGTAGCACCCTGTGCCAAACCTAGTCCGCGTTGCTGCAACTGCCAGCAGGGAGGGACAGGTATTCCTCTAGATGTCACTTGCTGCCATATGCTAGCAAGGATGGGAAGGGCATAGTGCGATAAACTGCACGTATCCTTCAAAGAATGCATGGTCACTATTCCTCTTGCTGCAATCTGCCAACAAGAATGGAAAAGGCATAGCACTAAGGCATCCAATGAATATGTGGCCAATATTCCACTTGCTGCAACATGCCAGCAAGGAGGGAACAGGCAAAACGTTGGGAGACAGCATTGCATGCCTCCATCTGTAAAAGAATTAAAATAAAAAAATAGCAGAAAGATTTCTATCCTTCACCTCCAAGGCAGGACAAAAGAACTGAGGAACAGAGGTGGAGCCAGCCTATATATCCTGATGGAGGGGCCAAGAGACCAATTCTTCTGTCCTGCCTCCAGAGGTGAACCTGGACATAACCCATACGTCTGCCGACTAGAGAAATATATATATATCCACGAACATCAACCCTTGTACAAATGATTTACTTCTTCATTATTATACCATAATCCAACGTTTCGGTCCTCATTGGGACCTTTTTCAAGGATGAGATTGTTTCATTCCCCTCATTTATATGAGCCACACAAAAACCACTATTTAAGGACAAAATGTCATTTTTATATGAAAGAGGAGTTTAAGTGGTATAAAGAGGTACAAATTTGAATAAATTAAATTGAATAAATATATATATATAGTTAGTTAGATTTTATGTTTGTATGTTGGGGTTAAACACAAGTAAATCATGTCACTCATGTCAACTCTTCTTAATTTATGTAAAAATATTGTAAGGACAAGACATAAAAGTTCTAAGGAAAATAATGAATAATTATATGATAAAATTAATGGGAAAGCAGCCAGCAGTAAAATATATAAGAAAAAAAGGTGTAAGTGTATAATAATGGTCATGAGGAAGAGAAGTAGACAGGGATGAAGCATATGAACAATTAGTAGGGAATTTTGGATAGAGTTTAGCGAAGGAACCCTATGCTTGAAATTCCTATTGGAATTCCTATTCCTAATGGCAGACCATGAAAATTAAAAATATGCTGGCTATTTACTATACCAGGACCTTCATTAATGGCACAAACAGATACTTTTCATGACCCTTGACCTCTGTATATACAGTATGAAGTGCTGGGACCTAGAATATTCCTGGGCAGTAGTGCTGTATATCATAATATATAATAATTATAATTATGTAAGGTCAAAAAAAGCCAGTGAATATAGAAATGATCAGGGATAGCACTGGGGAGGTTGTGGAATCCCTTTGGGTAGAGAGTACAAGGTGACTAATAAAGCAGCAAAAAAGCTATCAAAGAAGCTAAAATAGAGATGGAAAATGGTATTGCAGCAAGGAGTAAAAATAATCCTAAATATTTTTTTAAATATGTAAATAGTAAAAAAATTAAACAGGAAGGGGTGGGACCCTTCTTATCAAAAGGGGGTCAGTTGGTTGATGAGAGCAGTGAAAAAGCATAGATTCTAAACTGTTAAGTTCAGCCAACTAATGAAGGCTTCCTTTTAAATGGATCCAATTCTAGTACTATAAGTACCTATGCATGGGTGACTCGGGAAGATATTCAAAAGACTAGAACATATAAAGGGAAACAAAGGTCTGGATCCAGATGGTATTCACGCCAGGGTACTAATTGCGATTGGTTCTGTGATTGCTAAACCTCTTGACTAAATTCATTACGGTTGAGCGTAGTCCTGAGAGACTGCCGAATTGCTAATGCAGTGCTCTTATTCAAAAAGGGATCCTGTCAACAGTCTGAAATCTATAGGACTGTTAGCCTGAAATATATAGGACTTTTAGCCTGACATCAGTGGTAGGAAAGCTTTTGGAGGGGTAATAAGGGATAAAATACTTGACTACATTGAATGCATTAACAATACTATGAGCTTGTGACAGCATGGTTTTATGTGTAACAGAGCTAATTTAATTGCCTGAGCAGGAGCCTTGACTCTGGGATGGCAGTGGATGGATGAATAACTGGAACGTAGTTTTTGAACTTGGATAGAGAACTGGCTGAAATAAAGATTACAAAGAGGTAAACAGAACATTGCAATTGGACTACAGCAGGGCTCTTGCTTTTTAAAATGTTTATTAATGACCTGGAGGTGGGCATTGAAAGTACTGTTTCTATTTTTGCAGATGATACTAAATTGTGCAGAACTATAGGTTCCATGCAGGATGCTGCCACTTTGCACAGTGATTTGTCTAAACTGGAAAACTGGGCAGCAAACTGGAAAATGAGGTTCAATGTTGATAAATGGAGGTTATGCACTTTGGCAAAAATAATATAAATGCAAGTTATACACTAAATGGCAGTGTGTTGGGAGTTTCCTTAAATGAGAAGGATCTAGGGGTCTTTGTAGATAACACGTTGTCTAATTCTGGGCAATGTCATTCTGTGGCTACTAAAGCAAATAAAAAAGTATAAAAAAGGGCATTAACTCAAGGGATGAAACATAATCATCCCTTCCTCACCTTGAGTTTTGGAGGGCAGTTTTGGATTACAGTCCTTCACAGGGAGAGCGAAGAGACGTGCAACTAAACTGGGAAATGTGATGGGAAATTTAAACAATGAGTGACTAGGTTGTTTTTTTAAAAAATTAGAGGACATTATAGACAGATTTTTTCCATATAAGAGACCAATGCACCAGAGCCCCCCCCCCATTTAGACTGAAAATAATTTTTATTTAAAGGAACAGAGTAGGGGGTTCTTCACAGTCAGGACAGTGAGGTTGGGGAATGCACTGCCGGGTGATGTTGTGATGCTGATTCAGTTAATGACTATAAGAGGGACTTGGATGATTTTTGGACAGACATAATATCAAAGGCTATTGTGATACTAAACTCTATAGTTAGTATAGATATGGGTATATAGAGATTATATATGAGAGTGTATAGATAGATTGGTATAAGTATGTGTACATATTGTGTGTGCACTGGGATTCGTTTGGAGGTGTTGAACTTGATGGACTTTGGTCTTTTTTCAACCCAACTTAAAGGAACAATAAAATCGAAAAATGTAAGTGTTTTAAAGTAATACAAATATAATGCAGTGTTGCCCTGCACTAGTAAAACTGGTGTGTTTGCTTCAGAAACACTACTATAGTTTATATAAATAAGCTGCTGTGTAGCCATGGGGGCAGCCATTCAAAGGAGAAAAGGCTCAGGTTACACAGCAGATAGCAGTTAAGCTCTGTACAACATAATGTTATCTGTTATCCACTATTTAACCTGTGCCATATAGCCTTTTTTCAATCAATACACAGCAGCTTGTTTATATAAACTATAGTAGTACTTATCTGTTATCTACTTTGTATCATGTGCTTGAAGGGCTGCCCCCATGGCTACACAGCAGCTTGTTTATATAAACTATAGTAGTACTTATCTGTTATCTACTGTGTATCCTGTGCTTGAATGGCTGTCCCCATGGCTACACAGCAGCTTGTTTATATAAACTATAGTAGTACTTATCTGTTATCTATTGTGTATCCTGTGCTTAAACAAGCTGCCCCCATGGCTACACAGCAGCTTGTTTATATAAACTATAGTAGTACTTATCTGTTATCTACTGTGTATCCTGTGCTTGAATGGCTGCCCCCATGGCTACACAGCAGCTTGTTTATATAAACTATAGTAGTACTTATATGTTATCTACTGTGTATCCTGTGCTTGAATGGCTGCCCCCATGGCTACACAGCAGCTTGTTTATATAAACTATAGTAATGTTTCTGAAGCAAACACATCAGTTTCACCAGTGCAGGGCAACACTACATTATATTTTCATTACTTTAAAACACTTTTAATTATGGTGTTACCGTTCCTTTAACTCTGTAACTATAATGAGCTATTCTGATAAAAAAATACAAAAATGAGTCTTATTTGCAATGGGCCAGGGATGTGGCTGGAGTTTATAAGCATATTGATGAGTTTAACTGAGTATCTTAACAAGCTTGCAATCTAATCTTAACTGGGCAGCAAAGGGTGTCAGTCATGTATGAAAAAGAAACTAGTGCAGATCAGCAGCACATGATAATGACACGGTAAATACTTTATCCATATTGTGATTTCTATTGCAGCATCACCTTGTGTCTCTGTAATGAGGGGACAAGGGACAGGGAAGGGAATAATTCTTTGGAGAGACTTTATCCAGGAGAGAATTGAGGCTGATTTATTTATTTTATTTATGGAGGCAGTTTATAGGGTTTATAAGGAGATTTTCCTCAGTGAAGTCAGACAGAAAGGCTGGAGGTTATTGCAGGTTGGTGAGACCCCCCTGGTACCATGAGAAGATCTAGATGATCCCTGATAATATTACAGAGGAAGATTTACTGGGTATGTACCAGGGATTTGGGGGCAACAGCTTGGGGCACATTAACTAAGCTCGAGTGAAGGATTTGAAGTAAAAAAACTTCGAATTTTGAAGTTTTTTTTTTGGGTACTTAGACCATCGAATAGGCTACTTCGACTTCGTCTTCTATTCGAACTAAAAATCGTTCGACTATTCGACCATTCGATAGTTGAAGTACTGTCTCTTTAAAAAAAACTTTGACTACATACTTCACCACTTTAAACCTACTGAGCTACAATGTTAGCCCCATTACTTTTCTAAGGCTTTATGATTGAAGGAAAATCCTTCGATCGATGGATTAAAATCCTTCGGTCAAACGATTTTTCCTTCGATCAATCGATCGATCAAAGTATTTGCGGTAAATCCTTCAACTTCGATATTCGAAGTCGAAGGATTTTACTTTGAGAGTCGAATATCGAGGGTTAATTAACCCTCGATATTCGAACCTTAGTAAATATGCCCCCTTGTGTAACTGGGGCTGTTTCACTGCTGAGATGTCCCATATCTGGGTTCGCCATTGTGGGTTCGCCATTTTGGGTTCGCCATTGTTGGCGCTTTTTTTTGCCCTCTCACCCCAGACCAGCAGGTACATGGCAGCCAATCAGGAAGCTCTCCCCTGGACCACTCCCCTTCCCTATAAAAACCGAAGCCCTGCAGCGTTTTTTCACTCTGCCTGTGTGTGCTGAAGAGATAGTGTAGGGAGAGAGCTGCTGCCTGTTAGTGATTTCAGGGACAGTTGAAAGTTTGCTGGCTAGTAAACGTTTTGATACTGCTCTGTTATTGGAGGGACAGAAGTCTGCAGGGGTTTGAGGGACATTTAAGCTTAGGTAGCTTTGCTGGCTAGTAATCTACCTTCTACTGCAGTGCTCTGTATGTAGCTGCAGTGGGCAGCTGTCCTGCTTCTGATCTCATCTGCTGACTGCTGCAATAGCAATAGTCCTTGTAAGGACTGCTTTTATTTATTTTTTTGTTGTTTTACTACTACTACTACTACTACTACTACTACTACTATAAGAGCCCAGTGCTATTAGTCTAGCAGTGTTGGGGAGTGGGACTGGTGTGCTAATCTGCTGCTCCTAGTAGTTCAGCAGCACCAACTTTAATTTTTTTTTTTTTTTAATATTCATTCTTTTTTTATTTAACTTTTTTTTATTTTACTACCGCTGTAGTAGTGTATAAGTTGACCTTTTAGGCATTATTTGCCCTGTAGGCATTTTTTGCCCAGTGTGTTATTCAACCAACTGCTATCTAGCTGTGTGACCGTGTTCACATTCTGTCTAAATATCCATAATATTACCGTCTCCAGAAAAAACACCGGAGTGACTTTTTTCAAGCAGCCATAATAAATTTTACGTAATCCGTATCCATCGCTGTAGTAGTGTATAAGTTGACCTTTTAGGCATTATTTGCCCTGTAGGCATTTTTTGCCCAGTGTGTTATTCAACCAACTGCTATCTAGCTGTGTGCCCGTGTTCACATTCTGTCTAAATATCCATAATATTACCGTCTCCAGAAAAAACACCGGAGTGACTTTTTTCAAGCAGCCATAATAAATTTTACGTAATCCGTATCCATCGCTGTAGTAGTGTATAAGTTGACCTTTTAGGCATTATTTGCCCTGTAGGCATTTTTTGCCCAGTGTGTTATTCAACCAACTGCTATCTAGCTGTGTGACCGTGTTCACATTCTGTCTAAATATCCATAATATTACCGTCTCCAGAAAAAACACCGGAGTGACTTTTTTTCAAGCAGCATTCTTATATTTTACGTAATCCGTATCCACCGCTGTGTATACGTTGACCTTGTAGGCATTATTTGCCCTGTAGGCATTTTTTGCCCAGTGTGTTATTCAACCAACTGCTATCTAGCTGTGTGACCGTGTTCTCATTCTGTCTAAATATCCATAATATTACCGTCTCCAGAAAAAACACCGGAGTGACTTTTTTTCAAGCAGCATTCTTATATTTTACGTAATCCGTATCCACCGCTGTGTATACGTTGACCTTGTAGGCATTATTTGCCCTGTAGGCATTTTTTGCCCAGTGTGTTATTCAACCAACTGCTATCTAGCTGTGTGACCGTGTTCTCATTCTGTCTAAATATCCATAATATTACCGTCTCCAGAAAAAACACCGGAGTGACTTTTTTTCAAGCAGCATTCTTATATTTTACGTAATCCGTATCCACCGCTGTGTATACGTTGACCTTGTAGGCATTATTTGCACAGTGTTTTCTTCAAACCGCCATCTAGCTGTGTGAGCTTGTTCACATTTTGTCTAAATATTGATAATATTATCGTCTCTAGAAAAACCACTTGAGTTACTTTTTTTCAAGCAGCATTCATATATTTTACGTAATCCGTATCCACCGCTGTAGTAGTGTATACGTTGATCTTGTAGGCATTATTTGCACACTGTTTTCTTCAAACTGCCATCTAGCTGTGTGTATTATCGTTTCCAGAAAAACCAACTGAGTTTTTGTTGTTGTTGTTTTTTTAAAAATAATGCCAGGCAAAGGCAGGCCGCCACGCAGAGGCCGTGCTAGGGGCCGTGCTGCTATGCAATCCTGTGGCCCTAGCAAATTGCCCAGTTTTAAAAAGCCAATGACCCTGAACTCCCAAAATGCTGAAGAGGTAGTTGACTGGCTTACACAGCACACCCCATCCTCTACCGTTTCTAACTTTACCACAACATCCTCCTCATCCTCCACTGCTATGGCCACCCCACGTAACACTTCCTCCACCACCGGTGCCCCTTCTTCACTGGAGTCAGAGGAGTTATTTTCCCATGAGTTTCTTGAACTGAGTAATGCGCAACCATTATTGGCAGAAGAAGATGAAGGAGATGAGGACGTTACACCAGATTTAATTCTGGCAGAGAACACGACAGAGATGGACATAATGATGAGTGATGAGGAGGAGGAGGAGGTCCCCGCTGCTGCTTCCTTCTGTGATGTGTCAGAAGAAATTGATGCATCTGAGGAGAATGATGATGAGGAGATTGATGTTTTGTGGGTGCCTAGTAGAAGAGAGCAAGAGGAGGGTAGTTCAGATGGAGAGACGGAGAGTCAGAGAGGCAGTAGGAGAATAAGACTTAGAAGAAGCAGGGAGGCCAGCCCGCAGGGATCAGTAGGGCAACAACATGTATCGGCACCTGTGTTCAGCCGGCCAACGCACCCGCCATTGCCGCCAATGCCGCCAACTTCTACTGTTACCGCCAGATCGCACACTTCCAAAAAGTGTGGGATTTTTTTAATGTGTGTGCCTCTGACAAAAGCATTGTAATTTGCAATGAGTGCAGTCAGAAACTGAGCCTTGGTAAGCCCAACAGCCACATAGGTACAACTTCTATGCGAAGGCACATGAGCGGCAAGCACAAAGCACTTTGGGAGCAACACCTCAAAGGCAACAGGCAAACTAAAAGCCACACTCCTTCTGGTCCACCATCTTACTGCTCTACCTCTGCTCTCCTTGACCCATCTGAACCACCCTCCACTCCGCCTTCCACCTTGACCACCTGTTCCCATTCCCAGTCATCTGCCACCAGCCAAGTTTCTGTGAAGGCCATGTTTGAGCGTAAGAAGCCAATGTCTGACTGTCACCCCCTTGCCCGGCGTCTGACAGCTGGCTTGTCTGCACTCTTAGCCCGCCAGCTTTTACCATACCAGCTGGTGGACTCTGAGGCCTTCCGCAAATTTGTAGCAATTGGGACACCGCAGTGGAAGGTACCCAGCCGCAATTTTTTTTCTAAAAAGGGAATACCACACCTGTACCAACATGTGCAGAGCCAAGTTACCGCATCTCTGTCACTTAGTGTTGGGCCAAAGGTCCATATGACTACTGACGCATGGTCCTCCAAGCATGGTCAGGGCAGGTATGTCACCTACACTGCCCACTGGGTGAACTTGGTAATGGCTGGGAATGGGAAGCAGGGAATGGGTAGCTCAACAACAACAACAACAGTGGAGTTGGTGTCACCGCCACGGATTGCACGCGGTTCTGCCACCACCTCTACTCCTCCATCGCTCTCTACCTCGTCTTCTTCCTCTTCTTCTTCTTACTCTGCTGCTGGGTCCTCCTTCTCCTCCTCCACACCTGTGCACCCCCAGCTCCCCCTAGGCTATTCGACGTGCCAGGTACGCCGTTGTCACGCTGTCTTGGGGATGACGTGCCTGGAAAGCAAAAACCATACCGGATCTGTACTCCTGTCATCTCTGCAGTCACAGGCCGATCGGTGGCTGACCCCACACCAACTGCAGATCGGAAAAGTGGTGTGTGACAATGGAAGCAATCTGTTGGCAGCGTTGAGACTGGGAAATTTAACACATGTGCCCTGCATGGCACATGTGTTAAATTTAATAGTCCAACGTTTTGTCTCCAAGTACCCAGGATTCCAGGACGTTCTCACCCAGTCCAGAAAGGTGTCGGCCCATTTCAGACGTTCCTACACAGCCATGGCACGCCTTGCTGACATTCAGCAGCGCTACAACATGCCAGTCAGGCGTTTGATTTCTGACAGCCAGACTCGCTGGAATTCAACGCTCCTTATGTTGGAACGTCTGCTGCAACAACAAAGGGCCGTCAACGAGTACCTTTTTGAACTGGGTGGTAGGACTGGATCTGCAGAGCTGGGGATTTTTTTCCCCCGTTACTGGGTGCTTATGCGCGATGCCTGCAGGCTCATGCGACCTTTTGAAGAGGTGACAAATATGGTCAGTCGCACCGAAGGCACCATCAGCGACCTAATACCCTTCGCTTTCTTCCTGGAGCGTGCCGTGCGACGAGTGACAGATGAGGCTGTAGACCAGCGTGACGAGGAGCTGGAAGCGCACGATTTATGGTCGCAATCACCAGAACGAACCCAGGCACCTGCTGCAACGCAGGGAGAGGTGCCAGAAGTGGAGTCAGAGGAGGAAGGTGGCTTTGTGGAGGAGGAGGAGGAGGACCAACAGGAGCAGGCTTCCCAGGGGGCTAGTGGTGACCTTTTGGGGACCCCTGGTCTTGTACGTGGCTGGGGGGAGGAGACCGTGGATGATGCAGTCCTTGATAATGAGGAAGCGGAGATGGATAGCTCTGCATCCAACCTTGTGAGAATGGGGTCTTTCATGCTGGCATGCCTGTTGAAGGACCCCCATATCAAGAGGCTTAAGGAGAAGGACCTGTACTGGGTCGCAACGCTACTAGATCCTCGGTACAAGCATAAAGTGGCAGAAATGTTACCAACATACCACAAGTCCGAAAAGATGCGGCATTTACAAACCAGCCTGCAAAACATGTTGTACAATGCTTTTAAGGGTGATGTCACTTCAGGAACTCATCAACATTCCAGGGGCAGAGGTGCCAGTAATCCTGCCACGAGCACACCTGCAAGGACAAAGCCCTTTGGCCGGTCTGTAACATCAGACATGCAAATGTTTTTCTGTCCAAGGCAGCGCCACAACCCTTCTGGATCCACCCTCAAAGAACGCCTCGACCGGCAGGTAGCGGACTACCTGGCATTAACTGCAGATATCGACACTCTGAGGAGCGATGAACCCCTGGACTACTGGGTGCGCAGGCTTGATCTGTGGCCAGAGCTGTCACAATTTGCCATGAACCTCTTGTCTTGCCCAGCCTCAAGTGTGCTCTCAGAAAGGACCTTCAGTGCAGCAGGAGGGATTGTAACTGAGAAGAGAACTCGCCTAGGTCACAAAAGTGTCGATTACCTGACCTTTATTAAAATGAATGAGGGGTGGATCTCGGAGGGTTACTGCACGCCGGAAGACTTGTTCTGACTTCTATGCAGCTGTCCTTCTCTTCAAGCCTCATGACTCCACACACAGCTGTCCTTTAGCGTCCTCCTCCCTCCGCCACCGTTACAAACTAGGGTGCAAACCCTACTGGTTTAATTTTTTCTGGCCTCTGTGCTTCAGTGGCTACAACCAAAAAAACTGGGCAAACAATGTCTACAAGGTCAACGTATGGCGAAAAATGACTATTTTCAGCATTTATATGGCATATATTTTCTGGCAACTGTGCTTCAGTGGCTGCGTCCAAAAAAATGCATATTTTCTGCATTTATATGGCATAATTTTTCTGGCCTCTGTGCTTCAGTGGCTGCAACCAAAAAAATTTATATTTTCTGCATTTATATGGCATAATTTTTCTGTCAGCTGTGCTTCAGTGGCTGCGACCAAAAAAATGCATATTTTCTGCATTTATATGGCATAATTTTTCTGGCCTCTGTGCTTCAGTGGCTGCAACCAAAAAAATGTATATTTTCAGCATTTATATGGCATAATTTTTCTGTCAACTGTGCTTCAGTGGCTGCGACCAAAAAAATGCATATTTTCTGCATTTATATGGCATAATTTTTCTGGCCTCTGTGCTTCAGTGGCTGCAACCAAAAAAATTTATATTTTCAGCATTTATATGGCATAATTTTTCTGGCAACTGTGCTTCAGTGGCTGCGACCGAAAAAATGACTATTTTCAGCATTTATATGGCATATTTTTTCTGGCCTCTGTGCTTCAGTGGCTGCGGCCAAAAAAACTGGGCAAACAATGCCTACAAGGTCAACGTCGTTGACCTTGTAGGCATTGTTTGCCCAGTTTTTTTGGCCGCAGCCACTGAAGCACAGAGGCCAGAAAAAATATGCCATATAAATGCTGAAAATAGTCATTTTTTGCCATACGTTGACTCAACGTATATGGCAAAAAATGACTATTTTCAGCATTTATATGGCATATTTTTTCTGGCAACTGTGCTTCAGTGGCTGCGTCCAAAAAAACTGGGCAAACAATGCCTACAAGGTCAACGTATGGCGAAAAATTACTATTTTCAGCATTTATATGGCATATTTTTTCTGGCAACTGTGCTTCAGTGGCTGCGTCCAAAAAAAACTGGGCAAACAATGTCTACAAGGTCAACGTATGGCGAAAAATGACTATTTTCAGCATTTATATGGCATATTTTTTCTGGCAACTGTGCTTCAGTGGCTGCGTCCAAAAAAAAAAACTGGGCAAACAATGCCTACAAGGTCAACGTATGGCAGTTGTTTTAAGAGAACAGTAGATTACTAGCCAGCAAAGCTACCTAAGCTAAAATGTCCCTCAAATCCCTGCAGACTTCTGTCCCTCCAATACAGAGCAGTATCAAGCAGATTACTAGCCAGCAAACTTACTATCATCTGTCCCTGAAATCACTAACAGCTCTCCCCCTACACTATCTCTTCCAAGCACACACAGGCAGATTTTTCAGATACATTTTTGCCCTTGATCCCCCTCTGGCATGCCACTGTCCAGGTCGTTGCACCCTTTAAACAACTTTAAAATCATTTTTCTGGCCAGAAATGTCTTTTTTAGATGTTAAAGTTCGCCTTCCCATTGAAGTCTATGGGGTTCGCGAACCGTTCGCGAACCGCTCGCATTTTTGCGCAAGTTCGCGAATATGTTCGCGAACTTTTTTTCCGACGTTCGCTACATCCCTACTTCTGTCTCTGTTGCTTAATATTGGGGTGTGAGATTGGAGCACAAGGAATAGTGCATGGCTGCTTTCACTGGCTCATGGAAAAGGTAGAATGACTTTTTTGCTGATAATCTACGTGGAAACAGAGGCAGAAATCTCAGGCACCTTCAGTAGACGTCAGTGGGTGCAGTTCCAAGGTACAGGCGCAGGCAGGTCCTACAGCCATACAATTTGTCTGCTCTTTTGGACTCACAGGGAGAACATCCAGCATTTCATACGCAGTCAGCACAGACACTGCCGTTCATTTGCCTATAACTGTACAGTTTCTGTAGGACGAGGTTCTGTTTAGAAAGAATCTATTCCAATAAATCCTCAGACCCATAGGAAAGGAGTGTGACTGGTTCCTCTGCATCTTTAGGAGCTGAATCCTCTCTCCCATCATCAGTGAGACCTTCCCAGGTACCTAATCCTGCCTGTGGGGGAAAGTCCTGCTGCTCCACATCACTTTATATATAATCAGCTCTTTGCTATACACCCAGCAATGGGAATCAGTAGAGGATCTTGGTTTATTCCCTGTAAAATAAGTGATTTGGGTCACAGGTGGCACCAAGATATTATTACATGATATTATTACAGGATATTATTACATGACATTATTACAGATTATTATTACATTATATTATTATTACAGGATACTATTACAGGACATTATTACAGGATATTATTACAGGATATTATTACAGTATATTATTATTACAGGATATTATTACAGGATATTATTACAGGATACAGGAGAGATTACACAGGTATTGTACAAGTCATACTGGGGCTGATTCCTTCCTCTCGTATAACACTCACAGCTCAGGGCAGAAAATATAATTATGAGAGGAAGACCAACTGTTGGGGCATAATGAACTTAATGGCTTTTAAATAACATTAATTCTATTAATATAATTTGTTCAGAGTGTACTTTGTGCTCAGGGAGGGTTGCCGGGGGACTGACCTGTGTCTCATACAAGAGATGTTACTGTACTGATAATGGCAATACATTACACCAACACTAGGACAGTTACCGTATATACTCGTGTATAAGCCGACCCGTGTATAAGCCGAGGTACCTAATTTTACCTACAAAAACTGGGAAAACGAATTGACTCGCGTATAAGCCTAGACACAACTACAGCCCTGTCTCCCAGCAGCGCACATTCTGCCAAAGCAGAATATTTATATTAATTAGAAAGGTAGCGTTAGCATATGTACTGTATGTATACTGAGGATCTCCTCCATAGTTGTGCAGAGTATGCAGCTGTACGATCGTTCTGTGCAACTATTGGGTCCTGAAGTTTTTGTGCATTTAGCTTGTGGAGGCAATGGGGATCTCTTCCGTGTTTGTTCCTAATGTAAAAAACTGTGCATAGTGATATAGAGACAAGGTCTTCAGCCGGCCCGAACTGGACTTGTACTTACAGGATATGCAGCTTTACGATCGCTCTATACAGATAAATCTCGGGTGTGCAGATTTATGATCACTTTGTACAGCTGATTGTACAAAACTGCTCTCACAGAACCAATTACCGGTAAAACAAGGTTCCCCAAAGTTCAAACGGCAGCGTATGGAATTTAAGTAATCAGAGACTGAAAGTGCGGGGAAAGAAACTCCACGAGGCAGACAACCCCCTCCCTGTAAAGAAGGAGCAGCAGCCTTCACGCGCTGAACATACTGAGCCACAGAAACTGCAGGACCAGGGATTCAGCTGTACAAAGTGATCATAAATCTGCACACCCGAGATTTATCTGTATAGAGCGATCATAAAGCTGCAGTGCGGGCCGGCTGAAGACCATGGGGTCCGTTTACTAAAGTGCGGTAAATCTGACTTTAAGTTTCCGCATGTTATCGCTGAGAATATTTTTACGCTAGAATATTCGCAGCGACTAAGTTTACTAAACAGCGATGCGCTCAGAAGTCATTGCGATCACTTGCGGTAACTACGTTAAGGAACCAGCTTACGTTAGCGGTAATTTTAGCGAGTTGCGAATTTTCTGGCGAAAAATTACGTTTTTGCGAATATTTATGCTATAAAATAGTCTTGTTTTATGGCGTTAATTATGGCGGTTATTATGGCAATTTTTACTGTGACATTTATGGTCAGAAATATATGATTTCATGAATACATTAATAGGGTGTTTTTAATGCAAAATGTGCGACTAATTGCCAATATAAGGCGATTAATTTCTGTTGACTAATGGCGACTAATTTCAGCTGACTAATGGTGACTATACAGCATTGCACAAGTTAATTTGCGACTATTCCTATAAGTGTGTTTGTAGACTATTCACAAGTATGTGGCGACAATTAGCAGCTTGTGAACAAGAAAAATTACGGCGACTAATATATAGTAATGGTCAATTTAAATAGCGATTATTCTAATAACTATTATACGCAACAATACTATGGAGACTATTACTGCGACAATTAATATTTAGTCGCAATGACGTCCTGCACATGCGCACGCACTTGCGCACATGCGCACGCACTTGCGCACGTGCGCACTTCTTTAATAGTCAACAACTTCTGAAGACATGGCTGGAGTTAGTTCCCTGACAACCGAGGAAGCACGGTATATGGCCAAATTCCTCCTGCGTCATGATTATGACACTCAGCCGTTAGGTATGGTGGGGGTGCACGAGGTGAAGCGCCGAATCATGCACAGACTGGTGCGTAAGATGCACCGAAAATTTCAATTAGACCTAGAAGTTCGCCAGCTGCAGCGCCTCTGGTCAGACATGAAACGGCGCAATCATGAGCTTATACAAGAGGTGCAAGAAGGTAAATGTCTAACACTACATTTCAGTTGGTCTTCATTTTTTTTCATGGTTTTTAAATTATTTGCCTTTTTCTTCAGTCTCTTTGCAGCTTTAAAATGGGGGTCAGTGACCCCCTTTTAAAAAAATAAATGCTTTGTAAGGCTATATTTTTATTATTGCTGCTATTTTTTATTGCTTATCTTTCTATTTAGGCCCTTGGACCCTATCCTGTCTCTTATTCAAATTAGTGATTTATTTTAAGGTTAATTGGTACCCTAGCAACCAGAACTTGCAAACTCAAGAGCTGCTCAAAAACCACAACAAATAATAAAAAATGAAAAACAATTGCAAAGTCTCTCAAAGTCTCTCAAAATATCACATGAAAGGCAAACTATCACTTTAATGTCACAACCCCCCCCCCAAATTTTTTTAAAATAATAAACCAATTAACATCATCTATTATTATTTACTCCCAGAACAAGGCCATGTTCAAGAAGAGGCAGCACCAGCCGCTGAGGAGGAGGGGCAAGCCATAGAGGATCTGGAGGATCCAGAGGAGGGTTCATCTCTGCGGTGTGTGCAGGAAGCAGGCACACAGACAGAAGAACCATATACACCGGTGTTAGCGGAAATACAGCAGGATATTGCCAGTCTCAAATCCTCCATGGAGGAAATCAAGAGAGACATTTCAGCCTTGGCTAAGAAGAATGATTAGCTGGCTTTTTTTTTTTACTTTTTTTGCCTTTATTTTTTTTAAAAATGTGAAGAAACATATATTTTTGTTAACTTGCTGCTATACCTTTTATGCCTTTTAATAAAAGAATTTTCAGAGATGCCTTTGTTAAGTGTTTTACTATGTATGCATTCATTGCTGCTATCCTACATTTTTATGCAGGGCAGATTAGTTTATTTTTCCAAAAAAAAAATTTACTTTAATTATATTTATTGTATTTCTCCTGTCACTTATCTCTTCTCCTGTCAGGAATGGCAACAGGAATTATGGGTAAAACAAGATGTTATGGGATATTTCATGTCCCTCCCATTGAGAATTTTCTGGCGGAAAAATAAGTTAACGCCACCATATAGATGGCGGTAAATTTGTGCGAATATTCTTGCGTTAATTTTGTCCTTAAACCATTTTGCTGTTTAGTAAACCAGGCGTTAATGTGTACGTAGCGTTATTTTCAGAGAATGCGATAACTGGCGAACACATATTCTTGCGCAAGAAAATTCGCAAATTTATATTTACCGCAGGTTAATAAACTCGCGAAAACATATTCTGCGTTAAATTTGTCTATATTTTGTGCGCAAATTTTTACCGCACTTTAGTAAACGGACCCACTTGTCTCTATATCACTATGCACAGTTTTTTACATTAGGAGCAAACACGGAAGAGATCCCCATTGCCTCCACACGCTAAATGCACAGAAACTTCAGGACCCGATAGTTGCAGAGCGATCGTACAGCTGCATACAATGCATAACTACAGAGGGGATCCCCAGTATACATACAGTACATATGCTAACGCTACCTTTCTAATTAAATGTGAGTAGAGCCAATTGTATCAACCATCCAACGGTATTACATGTTATCACATTATTTTTTTTTTGCAGATATATGACTCGAATATAAGCCGAGGTAGACTTTTTCAGCACATTTTTGGTGCTGAAAAACTCGGCTTATACACGAGTATATACGGTATTAATACATGTAGGAGGGTTTTTCCCATGTAAGAGACAAAAATAATGCCATTGAGATCTACTGTAAACGTAGGAAGATATTTGACAAGACACACGCTAAGGACAATTTCCTCTTCTCTGTATTGATGGGCTTATTATTGTGGCTGTTGGGCTTGGAAAGAGTGAGAGTGCTGGTGCAAATTCTGTTTTATGTTCTGATATTTCAATGTTTGCGTTGTTTATTTCAGAAAGAATTTTCCGTGACCCATTGCAAAGACTGTATAACTGGGCAGAGAAGAAATAGACTAGAAATTGTAACATTTCCTTTTTGTGGCAAGAATATGTGGAGATGCCCTGCAGCTTCTTCCTGTTAGTCATCATGTCAAACCTCAGCAGAGCCAATCAGATCTCCTCTCCATTCATCCTGATTGGGATCCCAGGGATGGAAGAGATGCATGTTTAGATCTCAATACCACTGTGTTGCATGTATATAGTAACCATTTCAGCCAACATTACTGTTCTTCTTATCATAAAAGCAGAGAGGAGGCTTCACCAGCCAATGTACCTGCTCCTTTCCATGTTATTAATCACTGACCTTGTCCAGTCAAATGCCGCCATTCCCAAGATGCTGCTGCTCTTCTGGTTCAAGCTAAGAGAGATCACTTTTGAGGAATGTCTAGTGCAGATGTTTCTGATCCATTCCTCATCCTTAATGTCGACCTCTGTCCTTTTAACTATGGCCTTTGATCGTTATGTGGCCATTTGCCACCCACTGAGATACTCCTCTATCCTGACCAATTCCATGATTGCAAAAATGGGACTGTTTGTGACAATGAGAGGGACTTTGTTAATATTTCCTTACCCATTCCTTGTCAGAAGGCTCCCATTTTGTGGGAATAACATTATTCTGCAAACTTACTGTGAGCACATGGCGGTGGCAAAGCTCTCCTGTGGTGATTTCAGAATCAACTTTATTTATGGGTTATTGGTTCCTTTGCTAGTGGTAGGAGTAGATACAACATGTCTTATTCTGTCCTACACCATGATTATAATGGCTGTGCTGAGACTTCCTAACAGAGAAGCCAGATATAAAGTTGGTAACACATGTGCTGCCCATGTTGGTGTTATCTTAGTGTTTTATATCCCAGCCCTCTTCTCCTACATGTCTCAAAGATTTGGGGCTTCTTCTGCCCCATCTGTTCAAATACTTATTTCCAACCTCTACCTGATCATTCCTCCTATGTTGAATCCAATCATATACGGCATAAATACCAAAGAGATTCGGAAGAAGGTGTCAAAATGTTTTTCACTCGCTGGGAAATGTCCCTCACAGGCAACACTATGATAGTAGCTGTGTTCCACATCCAGATGTCATTTAACCAATAAACAAAGAATATGTTTACTTTCCTTATTTTCCCCCAAACTAATGATACATACATATGGCTATTCGCTATTTCACTGAAGATGTGGGGGTGAAGCTACAATGATCAAGCTGCAGACAATCACCTGTTGTTCTGCACAAAATCTCAATCAATTTATGGACCAAAGCCAACATTTGATGGAAAATGAATGCCTTAAAATATTTATCTAAATAATTTCTATATAGAAAAGTATATTTATGTATATTCAAAATTTCATTTGATCATGGGTCACCAATATTTCTCAGCCAATGGTGAGCCTTTGTTTAGACACCAGACAGTACATACACTGTCATATAAATCAGGTTTTCTGAATTAAATAAATAATTTTACATGGAAAAGATATGCTTATAGTGTATATCAGAGTACTGTGTATACTGTATATATATATGTAATAGGAACAATAAATTACTTATCAAAGTTGAGAAAGGCCACAGCCAGTTGATAAACATATGAAAGAACTGAACATGTATTAATGAAGTTATCCCATAGCACTTCCAAGACTGGCTAATGACTGTATCATGGTTCCCTTATTAACCCAACCAATCATAAATCTGTACCAAAACCTTCCATGCTAAGTCAGTTTCACACCATAAATGGGTCTTGGCTTTTTGGCCATGTCAATTGACATGTAAAATATATTATCTGTCCTGTACTCAAATTAATTTTGTATGGCAAGGTTTTGATTGTTGATCCCACCAGAAATGGTTCACATTATGCTTCATCTATAGCAAAGCCCAATAAAGAGGCCTGGGTTGCCAGGTGGCTGCTCTAATCCAAAAACAGTGTCTCCTATTATGTGACGGAGAGACAAACAGCACCTACGTTACACATCAGAAATTGAAGTCTGGTGAGAACTGAGCAGCACAAATAAGAAAATGACAATTCCATCTGCTGGTTTTTTTTTTTTGGTGTAAACCAAAAGGGCCTGTATTGGGCGCAATTCAGCACAATGAATTTCACCCAGCCACAATAATGTACTCTTTGCTGGACTTAATGGAATTCTGTTTGTCTTAAAATTTTCGGAAAAACAATATTCCCACTAAATGTTTTTTTTTAACATTTGGTTCTGGTTGCTGAGCTTGGTCCTGCTCCAGCAAATATAACAAAAATAAGTATTTGGCACTGAATGACTTTGTCGTGTTATTTTGCTCCTTGAATTTAAGACAGCTTTCCCAATTGGTGAAAAAAAATCTTGGCACGTTTTATAAACTTTGTGAATTTTCTGCACCATGTAGGAAGCATTTGGCTCCATATATAATCTGGATATGTGGATCTGGGTTAGAAGTATGCCTCCTGGGGAAAGTCTAAAACTTTCACATGGGATATAGTTAAAAGGGCCACAAATATAATCAGGGGTCAACTTCTTTGATTATTTTTCAAAATAGATTTTTATCTGAAAAAACTGAAATATTACTAAACTCAGCTGAAGTTAAACTGAAGTTAAACAGATATCTTGACTGACAACTTTTGGCAAATAGATCACAAACACACACATATATATATATATATCCACAAACATCAACCCTTGTACAAATGGTTTACTTCTTTATTATTATACCATAATCCAATGTTTCGGTCCTCATTGGGACCTTTTTCAAGGATGAAATTGTTTCCTTCCCCTCATTTATATGAGCCAAACAAAAACCAGTATCTAAGGACAAAATGACATTTTTTTATGAAAGAGGAGTTTAAGTGGTATAAAGAGGTACAAATTTGAATTTGTAGAACCATAGGACGAGAGTTCAAGGAAGCTGAATAGAAGTATTGGCACACAAAGTGGATGAATGGGTTATAATGGTCAGTAAGTGAAATGGGCAGAGCTGCAGTGGAGCATGACAAACAATGAGAGAAGGAAAGTACAAAAGGGAAGACACTGGAGCAATCTATACACATGAAGTATGATGAGGTTGTGAGAAGAAAGTCTATTCGAAAATAGCTTTCCTAGAAGGCTATAGTAAGTAGGTAGCTTTCACAACCTAACTAATAAAGCTAACACAAACCTTCTCCCACCTCATGGATTGTGTTAGCCAGCAATGCTGGGTCCTTCTGTACAGATGGGAGGGGGGTAGTTTTCTTAGGTTATAAAAAGGCATCTATGCTTCTGTACTCTGCCTCTTTCTATTGTACCCACTGGCTGGAGGAAGTGGGGTGTTGCTATTAGGGCCTGAGGTGGAGATAGACCTCAGAATAGGAGAAGCAAGTGTCAGGTCAGAGTCTTTTTATAGGTTGCTTTAGGAGTGACATTTAGGATCAGGAGAGTTGGTAAGCAGCTAAGGCTCCAGCAAGGAGAATAGTGGGGTTAGTTCCCTGCAGCACCTTTGCTGCCATTATAGAGACTTGAGTGGTTAGGCTCAGGATTTGGTAGATCCTGGAGTAATTCACCTCTGCGGGCTTCACCTAGCGACAGAGGGCAAGAGGCACGATATACTACACAAAGCAAGTTGGTGAGAACGAAGAGTTGTGAGTATTCTGCATATATATATTGGATCTGCTGCCACTTGATGTATTTATGCACCATGGGTTGGCACGTGTTCGCTCTAGGTGGCCCATAGCGGGGTATGGGGATTTAGGCTAGAGTATTCATGCCATCTACCACTACCCACATGCCAGTACCCACTGTTACTGTATGAACGAAGCAACCACTACCAGAAAGGTCATCATGAGCGTATCCCATGCGGTTGAGTGCCTAGTCCTAGTGTCTTTACCGGAGACTACTTACATGAGTGCGTATATAAAAATAAACTAAAAACAATAACACTGTTTTCCGTGCACAATGAATTATCACACCTGAATTCTATTCCTTTTGGGGGTGGGGGTGGAGTTGTAGGTTGCCTAGCAACTTGTTTGGCGCCCTTTTGTGTATTTAAACTGTCACTTCCTGTGTAGCACTGTTTGCCCTTGAGAAAGGTTCCTGTGGGGAACCGAAACGTTGGATTCAATAAACCTTATTTTCTGATGTAACCATATTGAACGTTTGATGTTTCATGCAAACCCTGTGAGTGCCGGTACCACGTGCAATTACTTTATATATACAGTATATATATATATATATATATATATATATATATATATATATATATATATATATAGTTAGTTAGATTTTATGTTTGTATGTTGGGTTTAAACACAAGTAAATCATGTCATGTTATGACTAATTTACTTTTCTTAAATATTAATTCAAAATTGTTTACAATCTATATTTTAATTTTTTTTCCTTATTCTTTTCCTGACATTTAATTCAAACTGAAAGGGCATGCTTTTTAATGTTCGTTATCGATTAAAAAATAATTTTATGGGGAAATCGTAGAAGAAACTCTTCTTAATTTATGTAAAAATATTGTAAGGACAAGACATTACAGTTCAAAGGAAAATAAAGAATAATGATATGATAAAATTGATGGGAAAGCAGCCAGCAGTAAAATATATAAGAAAAAAAGTTGTAAGTGTATAATAATGGTCATGAGGAAGAGAAGTAGACAGGGATGAAGCATATGAACAATTAGTAGGGAATTTTGGATAGAGTTTAGAGAAGGAACCCTATGCTTGAAATTCCTATTGGATAGCCATTGGCAGACCATTAAAATAAAAAATATGCTGGCTATTTACTATACCAGGACCTTCATTAATGGCACAAACAGATACTTTTCATGATCCTTGACCTCAGTATATACAGTATGAAGTGCTGGGACCTAGAATATTCCTGGGCAGTAGTGCTATATATAATAATATATAATAATTATAATTATGTAAAGTCAAAATTAGAACCAGTGAATAAAGAAATGATCAGGGATAGCCCTGGGGAGGGTGTGGAATCCCTTTGGGTAGAGAGTACAAGGTGACCAATAAAGCAGCAAAAAAGCTATCAAAGAAGCTAAAATAGAGATGGAAATGGTATTGCAGCAAGGAGTAAAAATAATCCTAAATTTTTTTTTTAAATATGTAAATAGTAAAAAAATTAAGCCTGAAGGGGTGGGACCCTAATTATCAAAAGGGTGTCAGTTGGTTGATGAGAGCAGTGAAAAAGCATAGATTCTAAACTGTTAAGTTCAGCCAATTAATGAAGGCTTCCTTTTTAATGGATCCAATCTATGCATGGGTGACTCAGGAAGAAATTCAAAAGACTAGAACATATAAAGGGAAACAAAGGTCTGGATCCAGATGGTATTCACCCCAGGGTACTAATTGAGATTTGTTCTGTGATTGCCAAACCTCTTGACTAAATTCATTACGGTTGAGCGTAGTGCTGAGAGACTGCCGAATTGCTAATGCAGTGTTGTTATTCAAAAAGGGATCCTGTCAACAGCCTCAAATCCATAGGACTGTTAGCCTGAAATATATAGGACTTTTAGCCTGACATCAGTGGTAGGAAAGCTTTTGGAGGGGTAATAAGGGATAAAATACTTGACTACATTGAATGCATTAACAATTTTATGAGTTTGTGACAGCATGGTTTTATGTGTAACAGAGCTAATTTAATTGTCTGAGCAGGAGCCTTGACTCTGGGATGGCAGTGGATGGATGAATAACTGGAACGTAGTTTTTGAACTTGGATAGAGAACTGGCTGAAATAAAGATTACAAAGAGGTAAACAGAACATTGCAATTGGACTACAGCAGGGCTCTTGCTTTTTAAAATGTTTATTAATGACCTGGAGGTGGGCATTGAAAGTACTGTTTCTATTTGTGCAGATGATACTAAATTGTGCAGAACTATAGGTTCCATGCAGGATGCTGCCACTTTGCAGAGTGATTTGTCTAAACTGGAAAACTGGGCAGCAAACTGGAAAATGAGGTTCAATATTGATAAATGCAAGGTTATGCACTTTGGCAAAAATAATATAAATGCAAGATCAAAGGCTATTGTGATACTAAACTCTATAGTTAGTATAGATATGGGTATATAGAGATTATATATAAGAGTGTATAGATAGATTAGACTGAAAATAATTTTTATTTAAAGGAACAGAGTAGGGGGTTCATCACAGTCAGGACAGTGAGGTTGGGGAATGCACTGCCGGGTGATGTTGTGATGCTGATTCAGTTAATGACTATAAGAGGGACTTGGATGATTTTTGGACAGACATAATATCAAAGGCTATTGTGATACTAAACTCTATAGTTAGTATAGATATGGGTATATAGAGATTATATATAAGAGTGTATAGATAGATTGGTATAAGTATGTGTACATATTGTGTGTGCACTGGGATTAGTTTGGAGGTGTTGAACTTGATGGACTTTGGTCTTTTTTCAACCCAATTTAAAGGAACAATAACATCAAAAAATGAAAGTGTTTTAAAGTAATACAAATGGAATGCAGTGTTGCCCTGCACTAGTAAAACGGCTGTGTTTGCTTCAGAAACACTACTATAGTTTATATAAACAAGCTGCTGTGTAGCCATGGGGGCAGCCATTCAAAGGAGAAAAGGCTCAGGTTACACAGCAGATAGCAGATAAGCTCTGTACAACATAATGTTATCTGTTATCCATTATTTAACCTGTGCCATATAGCCTTTTTTCAATCAACTACATAGCAGCTTGTTTATATAAACTATAGCAGTACTTATCTGTTATCTACTTTGTATCATGTGCTTGAAGGGCTGCCCCCATGGCCACACAGCAGCTTGTTTATATAAACTATAGTAGTACTTATCTGTTATCTACTGTGTATCCTGTGCTTAAACAAGCTGCCCCCATGGCTACACAGCAGCTTGTTTATATGAACTATAGTAGAGTTTCTGAAGCAAACACATCAGTTTCACCAGTGCAGGGCAACACTACATTATATTTTCATTACTTTAAAACACTTTTAATTTTTGGTGTTACCTTTCCTTTAACTCTGTAACTATAATGAGCTATTCTGATAAAAAAAATACAAAAATTAATTTTATTTGCAATGGGCCAGGGATGTGGCTGGAGTTTATAAGCATATTGATGAGTTTCACTGAGTATCTTAAAGAGCTTGCAATCTAATCTTAACTGGGCAGCAAAGGGTGTCAGTCATGTATGAAAAAGAAACTAGTGCAGATCAGCAGCACATGATAATGAATAAGAGAATACATTATAAACAAATTGTTAAATTATTAAAGGGAAGATAAGAATTACAGATACAGTTAATTACAGCTCTGCCCTGGGCCAATCACTGCACAAAAGCTTCACATAGTCACAGTAAATACGTTATCCATATTGTGATTTCTATTGCAGCATCACCTTATGTCTCTGTAATGAGGGGACAAGGGACAGGGAAGGGAATAATTCTTTGGAGAGATTGTATCCAGGAGAGAATTGAGGCTGATTTATTTATATTATTTATGGAGGCAGTTTATAGGGTTTATAAGGAGATTTTCCTCAGTCAACTCAGACAGAAAGGCTGGAGGTTCTTGCAGGTTGGTGAGACCCCCCTGGTACCATGAGAAGATCTAGATGATCCCTGATAACATTACAGAGGAAGATTTACTGGGTATGTACCAGGGATTTGGGGGCAACACCGTGGGGCACATTTATTAAGCTCGAGTGAAGGATTCGAAGTAAAAAAACTTCGAAATTCAAAGGTTTTTTTTTGGGAACTTCAACCATCGAATAGGCTACTTTGACCTGACTACAACTTTTGACTTCGATTCGAACAATTCAAACTAAAAATCATTCGACTATTCGACGATTCGATAGTCGAAGTTATGTCTTTAAAAAAAACTTCGACTACATACTTCACCACTTTAAACCTACCGAGCTACAATGTTAGCCTTCGGGGACCTTCCCCATTACTTTTCTAAGGTTTTTTGATCGAAGGAAAATCCTTCGATCGATCCAGCATTTCATAGGCAGTCAGCACAGACACTGCCATTCATTTGCCTATAACTGTACAGTTTCTATAGGATGAGGTTCTGTTTAGAAGGGATCTATTCCAATAAATCCTCAGACCCATAGGAAAGGAGTGTGACTGGTTCCTCTGCATCTTTAGGAGCTGAATCCTCTCTCCCATCATCAGTGAGACCTTCCCAGGTACCTAATCCTGTCTGTGGGGGAAAGTCCTGCTGCTCCACATCACTTTATATATAATCAGCTCTTTATATGCCCAGCAATGGGAATCAGTAGAGGATCTTGGTTTATTCCCTGTAAAATAAGTGATTTGGGTGGCACCAAGATATTATTACATGATATTATTACAGGATATTATTACATGACATTATTACAGATTATTATTACATGATATTATTACAGGATATTATTATTACAGGATATTATTACATTATATTATTACAGGATATTATTATTACATGATATTATTACAGGATATTATTACTAGATTTTATTACAGGATATTATTACTGGATATTATTATTACAGGCTGTTATTACATGATATTATTACAGGATATTATTATTACAGGATATTATTACATGATATTATTACAGGATATTATTATTACTGGATATTATTACATGATATTATTACTGGATATTATTACATGATATTATTACTGGATATTATTACATGATATTATTACAGGATATTATTACAGGATACAGGAGAGATTACACAGGTATTGTACAAGTCATACTGGGGCTGATTCCTCCCTCTCGTATAACACTCACAGCTCAGGGCAGCAAATATAATTATGATAAGAAGACCAACTGTTGGGGCATAATGAACTTAATGGCTTTTAAATAACATTAATTCTATTAATATAATTTATTAAGAGTGTACTTTGTGCTCAGGGAGGGTTCCCGGGGGACTGACCTGTGTCCAGTGTTGGACTGGCCCATGAGGATACCAGGAAAACTCCCAGAGGGCCCAGGTGTCAGTGGGCCTCTTGCTTCTAACCATTTGGCCTATTTCATGTCATTCCCTATTTCTTTATGGGAACAACGAGGCTTGATAATGGAAGAATAGAGTAAAGTATGTAGAGAAAAGATACTGGGATTTAGGAGAGGAGGTATAATAGTTTTGAAAGTGGGCTCTCAACCTAAGGTTTTCTGGTGGGCTCCTAGTATCCCAGTCTGACACTGCCTGTGTCTCATACAAGAGATGTTACTGTACTGATAATGGCACTTACACCAACACTAGGACAGTTATTAATACATGTAGGAGGGTTTTTCCCATGTAAGAGACAAAAATAAAGCCATTGAGATCTACTGTAAACATGGGAAGGTATTTGACAATAACAAGCAAGGGGAAGTTGTGCTCAACCACTAACTTAAAAACATTAAGAGGGGGTGCAATGAGGTAGTGACCACAATATACATATAGTAGAAACAAGAGATCCTCTGCACTCAACCCATTATCAATATATTTAAGACAGAGACACTTTGTGCATACTGCTACTGAAAAATGCCTTACCCTTTAAACAACACAGGGATTGTTTGTCCATATATTGCAATATATTTAAGCTGGCCAACTACGTCAAAGTCATCCCTTATCTGGCCAGTCCTACTCTCAATTTTTATCTGATTCATTAAGAATTCTACTGTTCAATTATACATTTTACAAAGGGACTAAGTTTTACCCGCAACTTACTTGCTGCTTTCAAAGTAAACTCCAAACTTTGGATGCCCTTTTATTAGACACCAGTGGGATCACCTGACTATAGCTGGGAAGGGTGGGGGCTACAACATGGAGCTGGTCACTGCTTGTATTTGACAAGACACACACTAAGGACAATTTCCTCTTCTCTATATTGATGGGCTTATTATTGTAGGGATTAATTATTATTGTGTCTGTTGGGCTTGGAAAAAAGCGAGAGTCCTGGTGCAAATTCTGTTTTATGTTCTGATATTTTAATGTTTGTGTTGTTTATTTCAGGAAGAATTTTCCGTTGCCCATTGCAAAGACTGTATAACTGGGCAGAGAAGAAATAGACAAGAAATTGTAACATTTCCTTTTTGTGGCAAGAATATGTGGAGATGCCCTGCAGCTTCTTCCTGTTAGTCATCATGTCAAACCTCAGCAGAGCCAATCAGATCTCCTCTCCATTCATCCTGATTGGGATCCCAGGGATGGAAGAGATGCATGTTTGGATCTCAATACCACTGTGTTGCATGTATATAGTAACCATTTCAGCCAACATTACTGTTCTTCTTATCATAAAAGCTGAGAGGAGGCTTCACAAGCCAATGTACCTGCTCCTTTCCATGTTATTAGTCACTGACCTTGTCCAGTCAAATGCCGCCATTCCCAAGATGCTGCTGCTCTTCTGGTTCAAGCTAAGAGAGATCACTTTTGAGGAATGTCAAGTGCAGATGTTTTTCATCCACACCTTTTCCATAACGGGGTCTTCTGTACTATTGACTATGGCCTTTGATCGTTATGTGGCCATTTGCCACCCACTGAGATATTCCTCTATCCTGACCAATTCCATGATTGCAAAAATGGGACTGTTTGTGATAATGAGAGGGACTTTATTGATATTTCCTTACCCATTCCTTGTCAGAAGGCTCCCATTTTGTGGGAATAACATTATTCAACATACTTACTGTGAGCAAATAGCGGTGGCAAAGCTCTCCTGTGGTGATTTCAGAATCAACTTTATTTACGGGCTAGCAGTTGTTTTTCTAGTGACAGGATCAGACATACCATGTATTATTCTGTCCTACACCATGATTATAATGGCTGTGCTGAGACTTCCTAACAGAGAAGCCAGATATAAAGTTGGTAACACATGTGCTGCCCATGTTGGTGTTATCTTAGTGTTTTATATCCCAGCCCTCTTCTCCTTCATATCTCAAAGATTTGGGGTTTTTGCAGTCCCATCTGTCCAAATCCTTATTTCCAGCCTCTACCTGATCATTCCTCCTATGTTTAATCCAATCATATACGGCATAAAAACCAAAGAGATCCGCAAGAGGGTGTCAAAATTAATTTCACTCGCTGGGAAGGGTCTGTGAAATGTCCCTCATAGGCAACACTCCAGTGTTCCACATCCAGTGCCAAAATGTAATATAACCAATAAACAAAGAATATGTTTACTTTCCTTATTTTTCCCCCCAAAACTAATGGTATATATACAGATGGCTAAACTATTTTAACTCAATGTGAGGGTGAAGCTCTAATGAAGTTAATAACAAAACAACTCAGACTCACCCAATGGGGCAAATTTACTAAAGGTCGAATTTTCACCTCGGAAGGCCTTGCCACACTTTGCTCAACTTCGCCGGACGTTAATTGTCAGCGAATACACGTATTTATCAAAATGCAAAGTTTCGTCTTGGCAGATGAATGAATTTTCTCTACCGTTACTTTCTCCCTAACAAAACTTATGTAAACATACGCAAATATAAATATGGTGGGTACATACAGGTCATATATATACGTCTTTATTAGAGATGTTGGTAAAAGTGCTGTAAGTGGTCACTTATTATTCCAAATGTCAAAGGAATCAAAATAAAGGCAAAAGAGATTCTCTATTGAGCCCACCCTAAAACAAATAAATAAATTATTTTTTAACAACATATATGTAACAGTTACAACTTTTAAACATAATTCCACATTAAAATATGAAAAAATGCCAGTATTTTTTTAATGACTTTTTTGGCATAAAGGATATGATGTCACTGATATAATATCGTTGAGGTTGTAGCTTTGTCTTATCAATTTGCCAGGTATAACATGGCGAAACAGACCCTGGCAAAAAAGGATAACATATTGGAAAGTTCGCACTTTGATAAATTTAAGGAGCAACGAACGTTTACCTGAGAAAAAATTAGCCTGGCGAAAAGGTGCGAAACTTCACTAGCGCTGATCTTTTTCGCTAGCAAATTGTCCTCTACGCCTTTTAGTAAATTTCCAATATCCCTGCAAATTGTCTTTTCGGTTAATTTTCGCTAGTAAACCCCACTTCACCCGGTAATAAATTTTCCCCAATGGGTGAAGCTCTTATGACTTTGGACAATGGCCTGTTCTTCTGCAAAAAATCTCAATCAATTTAAGATTGGTGAAAATTGAATGGCTTAAATTATGGACTGAAATAATTTCTAGACAGAACAATACATTTATAAAAAAAAAAAGCCTGTATTGAAAGTTTCATTTTGTATAGTTTTTGTGCATGGGTTACCAATATATTTCATCCAATGTTGAGGCTTTGTTTAGACCCCAGATCATACATTCACTATAAAATAAATCAGTTTTTTTTTCATTTAACAAACTAATTTACATGGCAGGTATGCTGAACACCTTATAATGAATAACAGAGTTCTGTGTATATACTTATATATGTAACATGAGCAATAAATAAAATGTCAAGGTACAAACAAGCCACAGCTGTTTTATTAATGTAATAAAGGGGTGAACCTTTATCAATATTATTAATTTTATAAATCAATATTAATAAACATATGAAGACAAATATACAGGATCAATGATTAAACCTTTTGATATACTGCTTGTGAGCAATAACTTACACACACATAAGTAAAGGTAGAATTTAAAAACGTTTACTTGACTTATGATGGTAATTACAAGAATAGCCAGTGGCCATCCTCCACCTTAATAATGCCTTCTCAATAGCATTTGGCCATCCTACACAAAATATATCATATGTCCTATATCAGACAAATGAATGCCACCAGTTTTAATGGAGCATTAACTTTCCTCCATGGAGGAATAACCTCAGACCATTTCAATACTGTATCAGGCATCAAAAATTGGATATGTGCCAGATCTCATCTGACCAACTGAATTAGGTCAATGGTTTTTATTTCATGTGAAAAATTGGGATGTTAGGATGTCCCCAATGTGTTGACCATTTAGCTCCACAAAGGTCCATCCACCATATTTTGAGCTGATTTTCTGTAAAATCAAGGTTCGTTACATAATTTCTGCTTGACGTACCGTAAAATGAACAAATGAATGCCTTATTATCCAGGCTGCCAAGGGCACACCTAAAAAAAATACATATTGCATTACCAATTATCCACAATGTTGGGTCTCACACAAGTCTAGTATCTTGCCGAGTCCCAATGGCCCAACTACTTAATGAATTCACTTTTGAAACCTGAAATATGAGCCTGTGTAGCAGATCCAATTGAGTTTTGAATTCTTTACTTGGCAACCCTAATGCTTCAATGCATTTGTGTTGAACTTTAGCTTTAATTTTGGTAACTGGATTAAAAGGATCCGTCTTGATGGACAAACAAAGAACCTGGGCGATGAATCTGAATCACAACAAAATCTCTGAAAGCTTTTACTGGACATAATTCAGAGTGAGTGAAAGAACCTGACCATAATATTGTGCCTTTACTAGCATGTCTGCTTTTGATTTCCTCAACACAATACTCAGTTTTCCTTTTTGCAAATTTGGCACATGGACGTTCCATCTGGTCCAATAAATAAAAAGTTGTCCAGATAAGGAATAACAAAATATGGACCGTTAGTAAACTCGAATCGAGTTTTTCCCCCCCAAAAAAATCTTGAATGTCAAGAAGGCTAGTAACATCTTCATATTGTCAACAGGGTAGAGCGTCAACTTCAAAACCAGAGGTTCTTTGGTTTCTTCCCAAAAGCAGACACCATCTTCATATAGCTTTATTATTGCTGCTTTGGCAGTGATAAAATGCCTTGTATGCTGTGTCCATTTTTAAAAATTCAGATTATTTGGATACAATTGACTTTTCCATAATTTGGTGCTTTCTGGATCCCAAACCTGTACAGTATATGAAAGACAGAGGAGTCGGAGTCAGAGTTACAGTTGTAGTAGAAGGATTTATGTGCTGACTTCAGAACCCTGGCACATTTTATCTTTAATAGCATTAGAGAGGCGTAAACTTAGAGACATACAGTAACTTGTAACTGCAGCTTTAAGGCTTCATTCATGAATCCCTGCACTTGGTTCTGTAGATGCCACATTGGGGCAATGTAAATTAATATAACACAATACACAGTCTTTAAGACCTATTAATGACAGACCTCAGGTAACGGTTTAAACCCATTTGTCCGACAGTGACAGGTTTTAACTGCAACTTGCTTTCGAGGTTAAAACTCCCAAATGGTTGGCCAACACTGGGATCACCTGACTGTTGTTGGGAATAGCTGGGGTCCTGTCCACTGACATTAGATGAGGTTTTATTTCCCCTTTACATTCAATGCCTTAGCTGAGCATCCAAATCTCTTTCACTGTTAAATCAGCCCCAGGCATCTCCAGGCAGCAGTGTAATAAATGATAACAAGCCCTTATAATAAAGGGTAATGGAAAAGTGGGTGTTGTTGGCAATGGATCATGGGAGTGACTGGGTTTTCTAAGCATATGCCCCAAAGAGCTTGCAATCTAATCTTAACTGGGCAGCAAAGGGTGTCAGTCATGTATGAAAAAGAAACTAGTGCAGATCAGCAGCACATGATAATGAATAAGAGAATACATAGAAAACAAATTGTTAAATGATTAAAGGGAAGATAATAATTACAGATACAGTTAATTACAGCTCTGCCTGGTGCCAATCACTGTACAAAAGCTTCACATAATCACAGTAAATACGTTATCCATATTGTGATTTCTATTGCAGCATCACCTTGTGTCTTTGTAATGAGGGGATGAGGGACAGGGAAGGGAATAATTCTCTGGAGAGACTTTATCCAGGAGAGAATTGAGGCTGATTTATTTATATTATTTATGGAGGCAGTTTATAGGGTTTATAAGGAGATTTTCCTCAGTCAACTCAGACAGAAAGGCTGGAGGTTCTTGCAAGTTGGTGAGACCCCCCTGGTACCATGAGAAGATCTAGATGATCCCTGATAATATTACAGAGGAAGATTTACTGGGTATGTACCAGGGATTTTGGCCAAAACCTTGTATAACTGGGGCTGTTTCACTCCTGAAATGTCCCATATCTGCCCTTCTGTCTCTGTTGCTTAATATTGGGGTGTGAGATTGGAGCACAAGGAATAGTGCATGGCTGCTTCCACTGGCTCATGGAAAAGGTAGAATGACTTTTTTGCTGATAATCTACGTGGAATCAGAGGCAGAAATCTCAGGCACCTTCAGTAGACGTCAGTGGGTGCAGTTCCAAGGTACAGGCGCAGGCAGTTGGGTCCTACAGCCATACAATTTGTCTGCTCTTTTGGACTCACAGGGAGAACATCCAGCATTTCATACGCAGTCAGCACAGACACTGCCGTTCATTAGCCTATAACTGTACAGTTTCTGTAGGACGAGGTTCTGTTTAGAAAGAATCTATTCCAATAAATCCTCAGACCCATAGGAAAGGAGTGTGACTGGTTCCTCTGCATCGTTAGGAGCTGAATCCTCTCTCCCATCATCAGTGAGACCTTCCCAGGTACCTACCGGTAATCCTGTCTGTGGGGGAAAGTCCTGCTGCTCCACATCACTTTATATATAATCAGCTCTTTGCTATACACCCAGCAATGTGAACCAGTAGAGGATCTGGGTTTATTCCCTGTAAAATAAGTGATTTGGGTCACCAGAGGCACCAGGACATTATTACAGGATATTATTACAGGATATTATTACAGTATATTATTATTACAGGACATTATTACAGTATATTATTATTACAGGATATTATTACAGGATATTATTATTACAGGATATTATTACAGGATATTATTACTGGATACAGGAGAGATTACACAGGTATTGTCATACTGGGGCTGATTCCTCCCTCTAGTATAACACTCACAGCTCTGGGCAGACAATATAATTATGAGAAGAAGACCAACTGTTGGGGCATAATGAACTTAATGGCTTTTAAATAACATTAATTCTATTAATATAATTTGTTCAGAGTGTACTTTGTGCTCAGGGAGGGTTGCCAGGGGACTGACCTGTGTCTCATACAAGAAACTGTACTGATAATGGCACTTACACCAACACTAGGACAGTTATTAATACATGTAGGAGGATTTTTCCCATGTAAGAGACAAAAATAAAGCCATTGAGATCTACTGTAAACGTAGGAAGGTATTTGACAAGACACACGCTAAGGACAATTTCCTCTTCTCTATATTGATGGGCTTATTATTGTGTCTGTTGGGCTTGGAAAAAGTGAGTGTCCTGGTGCAAATTCTGTTTTATGTTCTGATATTTCAATGTTTGTGTTGTTTATTTCAGGAAGAATTTTCCGTGACCCATTGCAAAGACTGTATAACTGGGCAGAGAAGAAATAGACTAGAAATTGTAACATTTCCTTTTTGTGGCAAGAATATGTGGAGATGCCCTGCAGCTTCTTCCTGTTAGTCATCATGTCAAACCTCAGCAGAGCCAATCAGATCTCCTCTCCATTCATCCTGATTGGGATCCCAGGGATGGAAGAGATGCATGTTTGGATCTCAATACCACTGTGTTGCATGTATATAGTAACCATTTCAGCCAACATTACTGTTCTTCTTATTATAAAAGCTGAGAGGAGGCTTCACCAGCCAATGTACCTGCTCCTTTCCATGTTATTAGTCACTGACCTTGTCCAGTCAAATGCCGCCATTCCCAAGATGCTGCTGCTCTTCTGGTTCAAGCTAAGAGAGATCACTTTTGAGGAATGTCTAGTGCAGATGTTCTTTATCCATGCCTTTACTATAATGGGGTCTTCTGTACTCCTAACTATGGCCTTCGATCGTTATGTGGCCATTTGTCACCCACTGAGATACCCCTCTATCCTGACCAATTCCATGATTGCAAAAATGGGACTGTTTGTGATAATGAGAGGGACCTTGTTGTCATTTCCTTACCCATTCCTTGTCAGAAGGCTCCCATTTTGTGGGAATAACATTATTCAACATACTTACTGTGAGCAAATAGCGGTGGCAAAGCTCTCCTGTGGTGATTTCAGAATCAACTTTATTTACGGGCTAGCAGTTGTTTTTCTAGTGACAGGATCAGACATACCATGTATTATTCTGTCCTACACCATGATTATAATGGCTGTGCTGAGACTTCCTAACAGAGAAGCCAGATATAAAGTTGGTAACACATGTGCTGCCCATGTTGGTGTTATATTAGTGTTATATATCCCAGCCCTCTTCTCCTTCATATCTCAAAGATTTGGGGTTTTTGCAGTCCCATCTGTCCAAATCCTTATTTCCAGCCTCTACCTGATCATTCCTCCTATGTTGAATCCAATCATATACGGCATAAAAACCAAAGAGATCCGCAAGAGGGTGTCAAAATTAATTTCACTCGCTGGGAAGCGTCTGTGAAATGTCCCTCATAGGCAACACTCCAGTGTTCCACATCCAGTGCCAAAATGTAATATAACCAATAAACAAAGAATATGTTTACTTTCCTTATTTTTCCCCCCAAAACTAATGGTATATATACAGATGGCTAAACTATTTTAACTCAATGTGAGGGTGAAGCTCTAATGAAGTTAATAACAAAACAACTCAGACTCACCCAATGGGGCAAATTTACTAAAGGTCGAATTTTCACCTCGGAAGGCCTTGCCACACTTTGCTCAACTTCGCCAGACGTTAATTGACAGCGAATACACGTATTTATCAAAATGCAAAGTTTCGTCTTGGCAGATGAATGAATTTTCTCTACCGTTACTTTCTCCCTAACAAAACTTATGTAAACATACGCAAATATAAATATGGTGGGTACATACAGGTCATATATATACGTCTTTATTAGAGATGTTGGTAAAAGTGCTGTAAGTGGTCACTTATTATTCCAAATGTCAAAGGAATCAAAATAAAGGCAAAAGAGATTCTCTATTGAGCCCACCCTAAAACAAATAAATAAATTATTTTTTAACAACATATATGTAACAGTTACAACTTTTAAACATAATTCCACATTAAAATATGAAAAAATGCCAGTATTTTTTTAATGACTTTTTTGGCATAAAGGATATGATGTCACTGATATAATATCGTTGAGGATGTAGCTTTGTCTTATCAATTTGCCAGGTATAACATGGCGAAACAGACCCTGGCAAAAAAGGATAACATATTGGAAAGTTCGCACTTTGATAAATTTAAGGAGCAACGAACGTTTACCTGAGAAAAAATTAGCCTGGCGAAAAGGTGCGAAACTTCACTAGCGCTGAGCTTTTTCGCTAGCAAATTGTCCTCTACGCCTTTTAGTAAATTTCCAATATCCCTGCAAATTGTCTTTTCGGTTAATTTTCGCTAGAAAACCCCACTTCACCCGGTAATAAATTTTCCCCAATGGGTGAAGCTCTTATGACTTTGGACAATGGCCTGTTCTTCTGCAAAAAATCTCAATCAATTTAAGATTGGTGAAAATTGAATGGCTTAAATTATGGACTGAAATCATTTCTAGACAGAACAATACATTTATAAAAAAAAAAAGCCTGTATTGAAAGTTTCATTTTGTATAGTTTTTGTGCATGGGTTACCAATATATTTCATCCAATGTTGAGGCTTTGTTTAGACCCCAGATCATACATTCACTATAAAATAAATCAGTTTTTTTTTCATTTAACAAACTAATTTACATGGCAGGTATGAACCTTATAATGAATAACAGAGTTCTGTGTATATACTTATATATGTAACATGAGCAATAAATAAAATGTCAAGGTACAAACAAGCCACAGCTGTTTTATTAATGTAATAAAGGGGTGAACCTTTATCAATATTATTAATTTTATAAATCAATATTAATAAACATATGAAGACAAATATACAGGATCAATGATTAAACCTTTTGATATACTGCTTGTGAGCAATAACTTACACACACATAAGTAAAGGTAGAATTTAAAAACGTTTACTTGACTTATGATGGTAATTACAAGAATAGCCAGTGGCCATCCTCCACCTTAATAATGCCTTCTCAATAGCATTCGGCCATCCTACACAAAATATATCATATGTCCTATATCAGACAAATGAATGCCACCAGTTTTAATGGAGCATTAACTTTCCTCCATGGAGGAATAACCTCAGACCATTTCAATACTGTATCAGGCATCAAAAATTGGATATGTGCCAGATCTCATCTGACCAACTGAATTAGGTCAATGGTTTTTATTTCATGTGAAAAATTGGGATGTTAGGATGTCCCCAATGTGTTGACCATTTAGCTCCACAAAGGTCCATCCACCATATTTTGAGCTGATTTTCTGTAAAATCAAGGTTCGTTACATAATTTCTGCTTGACGTACCGTAAAATGAACAAATGAATGCCTTATTATCCAGGCTGCCAAGGGCACACCTAAAAAAAATACATATTGCATTACCAATTATCCACAATGTTGGGTCTCACACAAGTCTAGTATCTTGCCGAGTCCCAATGGCCCAACTACTTAATGAATTCACTTTTGAAACCTGAAATATGAGCCTGTGTAGCAGATCCAATTGAGTTTTGAATTCTTTACTTGGCAACCCTAATGCTTCAATGCATTTGTGTTGAACTTTAGCTTTAATTTTGGTAACTGGATTAAAAGGATCCGTCTTGATGGACAAACAAAGAACCTGGGCGATGAATCTGAATCACAACAAAATCTCTGAAAGCTTTTACTGGACATAATTCAGAGTGAGTGAAAGAACCTGACCATAATATTGAGCCTTTACTAGCATGTCTGCTTTTGATTTCCTCAACACAATACTCAGTTTACCTTTTTGCAAATTTGGCACATGGACGTTCCATCTGGTCCAATAAATAAAAAGTTGTCTCGTATAACAGATAAGGAATAACAAAATATGGACCGTTAGTAAACTCGAATCGAGTTTTTCCCCCCCAAAAAAATCTTGAATGTCAAGAAGGTTAGTAACATCTTCATATTGTCAACAGGGTAGAGCCTCAGCTTCAGAACCAGAGGTTCTTTGGTTTCTTCCCAAAAGCAGACACCATCTTCATATAGCTTTATTATTGCTGCTTTGGCAGTGATGAAATGCCTTGTATGCTGTGTCCATTTTTAAAAATTCAGATTATTTGGATACAATTGACTTTTCCATAATTTGGTGCTTTCTGGATCCCAAACCTGTACAGTATATGAAAGACAGAGGAGTCGGAGTCAGAGTTACAATTGTAGTAGAAGGATTTATGTGCTGACTTCAGAACCCTGGCACATTTTATCTTTAATAGCATTAGAGAGGCGTAAACTTAGAGACATAACTTGTAACTGCAGCTTTAAGGCTTCATTCATGAATCCCTGCACTTGGTTCTGTAGATGCCACATTGGGGCAATGTAAATTAATATAACACAATACAAAGTCTTTAAGACCTATTAATGACAGACCTCAGGTAACGGTTTAAACCCATTTGTCTGACAGGGACAGGTTTTAACTGCATCTTGCTTTCGAGGTTAAAACTCCCAAATGGTTGTCCAACACTGGGATCACCTGACTGTTGTTGGGAATAGCTGGGGTCCTGTCCACTGACATTAGATGAGGTTTTATTTCCCCTTTACATTCAATGCCTTAGCTGAGCATCCAAATCTCTTTCACTGTTAAATCAGCCCCAGGCATCTCCAGGCAGCAGTGTAATAAATGATAACAAGCCCTTATAATAAAGGGTAATGGAAAAGTGGGTGTTGTTGGCAATGGATCATGGGAGTGACTGGGTTTTCTAAGCATATGCCCCAAAGAGCTTGCAATCTAATCTTAACTGGGCAGCAAAGGGTGTCAGTCATGTATGAAAAAGAAACTAGTGCAGATCAGCAGCACATGATAATGAATAAGAGAATACATAGAAAACAAATTGTTAAATGATTAAAGGGAAGATAATAATTACAGATACAGTTAATTACAGCTCTGCCTGGTGCCAATCACTGTACAAAAGCTTCACATAATCACAGTAAATACGTTATCCATATTGTGATTTCTATTGCAGCATCACCTTGTGTCTTTGTAATGAGGGGATGAGGGACAGGGAAGGGAATAATTCTCTGGAGAGACTTTATCCAGGAGAGAATTGAGGCTGATTTATTTATATTATTTATGGAGGCAGTTTATAGGGTTTATAAGGAGATTTTCCTCAGTCAACTCAGACAGAAAGGCTGGAGGTTCTTGCAAGTTGGTGAGACCCCCCTGGTACCATGAGAAGATCTAGATGATCCCTGATAATATTACAGAGGAAGATTTACTGGGTATGTACCAGGGATTTTGGCCAAAACCTTGTATAACTGGGGCTGTTTCACTCCTGAAATGTCCCATATCTGCCCTTCTGTCTCTGTTGCTTAATATTGGGGTGTGAGATTGGAGCACAAGGAATAGTGCATGGCTGCTTCCACTGGCTCATGGAAAAGGTAGAATGACTTTTTTGCTGATAATCTACGTGGAATCAGAGGCAGAAATCTCAGGCACCTTCAGTAGACGTCAGTGGGTGCAGTTCCAAGGTACAGGCGCAGGCAGTTGGGTCCTACAGCCATACAATTTGTCTGCTCTTTTGGACTCACAGGGAGAACATCCAGCATTTCATACGCAGTCAGCACAGACACTGCCGTTCATTAGCCTATAACTGTACAGTTTCTGTAGGACGAGGTTCTGTTTAGAAAGAATCTATTAAAATAAATCCTCAGACCCATAGGAAAGGAGTGTGACTGGTTCCTCTGCATCGTTAGGAGCTGAATCCTCTCTCCCATCATCAGTGAGACCTTCCCAGGTACCTACCGGTAATCCTGTCTGTGGGGGAAAGTCCTGCTGCTCCACATCACTTTATATATAATCAGCTCTTTGCTATACACCCAGCAATGTGAACCAGTAGAGGATCTGGGTTTATTCCCTGTAAAATAAGTGATTTGGGTCACCAGAGGCACCAGGACATTATTACAGGATATTATTACAGTATATTATTATTACAGGATATTATTACAGGATATTATTATTACAGGATATTATTACAGGATATTATTACTGGATACAGGAGAGATTACACAGGTATTGTCATACTGGGGCTGATTCCTCCCTCTAGTATAACACTCACAGCTCTGGGCAGACAATATAATTATGAGAAGAAGACCAACTGTTGGGGCATAATGAACTTAATGGCTTTTAAATAACATTAATTCTATTAATATAATTTGTTCAGAGTGTACTTTGTGCTCAGGGAGGGTTGCCAGGGGACTGACCTGTGTCTCATACAAGAAACTGTACTGATAATGGCACTTACACCAACACTAGGACAGTTATTAATACATGTAGGAGGATTTTTCCCATGTAAGAGACAAAAATAAAGCCATTGAGATCTACTGTAAACGTAGGAAGGTATTTGACAAGACACACGCTAAGGACAATTTCCTCTTCTCTATATTGATGGGCTTATTATTGTGTCTGTTGGGCTTGGAAAAAGTGAGTGTCCGGGTGCAAATTCTGTTTTATGTTCTGATATTTCAATGTTTGTGTTGTTTATTTCAGGAAGAATTTTCCGTGACCCATTGCAAAGACTGTATAACTGGGCAGAGAAGAAATAGACTAGAAATTGTAACATTTCCTTTTTGTGGCAAGAATATGTGGAGATGCCCTGCAGCTTCTTCCTGTTAGTCATCATGTCAAACCTCAGCAGAGCCAATCAGATCTCCTCTCCATTCATCCTGATTGGGATCCCAGGGATGGAAGAGATGCATGTTTGGATCTCAATACCACTGTGTTGCATGTATATAGTAACCATTTCAGCCAACATTACTGTTCTTCTTATTATAAAAGCTGAGAGGAGGCTTCACCAGCCAATGTACCTGCTCCTTTCCATGTTATTAGTCACTGACCTTGTCCAGTCAAATGCCGCCATTCCCAAGATGCTGCTGCTCTTCTGGTTCAAGCTAAGAGAGATCACTTTTGAGGAATGTCTAGTGCAGATGTTCTTTATCCATGCCTTTACTATAATGGGGTCTTCTGTACTCCTAACTATGGCCTTCGATCGTTATGTGGCCATTTGTCACCCACTGAGATACTCCTCTATCCTGACCAATTCCATGATTGCAAAAATGGGACTGTTTGTGATAATGAGAGGGACCTTGTTGTCATTTCCTTACCCATTCCTTGTCAGAAGGCTCCCATTTTGTGGGAATAACATTATTCAACATACTTACTGTGAGCAAATAGCGGTGGCAAAGCTCTCCTGTGGTGATTTCAGAATCAACTTTATTTACGGGCTAGCAGTTGTTTTTCTAGTGACAGGATCAGACATACCATGTATTATTCTGTCCTACACCATGATTATAATGGCTGTGCTGAGACTTCCTAACAGAGAAGCCAGATATAAAGTTGGTAACACATGTGCTGCCCATGTTGGTGTTATATTAGTGTTATATATCCCAGCCCTCTTCTCCTTCATATCTCAAAGATTTGGGGTTTTTGCAGTCCCATCTGTCCAAATCCTTATTTCCAGCCTCTACCTGATTATTCCTCCTATGTTGAATCCAATCATATACGGCATAAAAACCAAAGAGATCCGCAAGAGGGTGTCAAAATTAATTTCACTCGCTGGGAAGCGTCTGTGAAATGTCCCTCATAGGCAACACTCCAGTGTTCCACATCCAGTGCCAAAATGTAATATAACCAATAAACAAAGAATATGTTTACTTTCCTTATTTTTCCCCCCAAAACTAATGGTATATATACAGATGGCTAAACTATTTTAACTCAATGTGAGGGTGAAGCTCTAATGAAGTTAATAACAAAACAACTCAGACTCACCCAATGGGGCAAATTTACTAAAGGTCGAATTTTCACCTCGGAAGGCCTTGCCACACTTTGCTCAACTTCGCCAGACGTTAATTGACAGCGAATACACGTATTTATCAAAATGCAAAGTTTCGTCTTGGCAGATGAATGAATTTTCTCTACCGTTACTTTCTCCCTAACAAAACTTATGTAAACATACGCAAATATAAATATGGTGGGTACATACAGGTCATATATATACGTCTTTATTAGAGATGTTGGTAAAAGTGCTGTAAGTGGTCACTTATTATTCCAAATGTCAAAGGAATCAAAATAAAGGCAAAAGAGATTCTCTATTGAGCCCACCCTAAAACAAATAAATAAATTATTTTTTAACAACATATATGTAACAGTTACAACTTTTAAACATAATTCCACATTAAAATATGAAAAAATGCCAGTATTTTTTTAATGACTTTTTTGGCATAAAGGATATGATGTCACTGATATAATATCGTTGAGGATGTAGCTTTGTCTTATCAATTTGCCAGGTATAACATGGCGAAACAGACCCTGGCAAAAAAGGATAACATATTGGAAAGTTCGCACTTTGATAAATTTAAGGAGCAACGAACGTTTACCTGAGAAAAAATTAGCCTGGCGAAAAGGTGCGAAACTTCACTAGCGCTGAGCTTTTTCGCTAGCAAATTGTCCTCTATGCCTTTTAGTAAATTTCCAATATCCCTGCAAATTGTCTTTTCGGTTAATTTTCGCTAGAAAACCCCACTTCACCCGGTAATAAATTTTCCCCAATGGGTGAAGCTCTTATGACTTTGGACAATGGCCTGTTCTTCTGCAAAAAATCTCAATCAATTTAAGATTGGTGAAAATTGAATGGCTTAAATTATGGACTGAAATCATTTCTAGACAGAACAATACATTTATAAAAAAAAAAAAGCCTGTATTGAAAGTTTCATTTTGTATAGTTTTTGTGCATGGGTTACCAATATATTTCATCCAATGTTGAGGCTTTGTTTAGACCCCAGATCATACATTCACTATAAAATAAATCAGTTTTTTTTTCATTTAACAAACTAATTTACATGGCAGGTATGCTGAACACCTTATAATGAATAACAGAGTTCTGTATATATACTTATATATGTAACATGAGCAATAAATAAAATGTCAAGGTACAAACAAGCCACAGCTGTTTTATTAATGTAATAAAGGGGTGAACCTTTATCAATATTATTAATTTTATAAATCAATATTAATAAACATATGAAGACAAATATACAGGATCAATGATTAAACCTTTTGATATACTGCTTGTGAGCAATAACTTACACACACATAAGTAAAGGTAGAATTTAAAAACGTTTACTTGACTTATGATGGTAATTACAAGAATAGCCAGTGGCCATCCTCCACCTTAATAATGCCTTCTCAATAGCATTCTGCCATCCTACACAAAATATATCATATGTCCTATATCAGACAAATGAATGCCACCAGTTTTAATGGAGCATTAACTTTCCTCCATGGAGGAATAACCTCAGACCATTTCAATACTGTATCAGGCATCAAAAATTGGATATGTGCCAGATCTCATCTGACCAACTGAATTAGGTCAATGGTTTTTATTTCATGTGAAAAATTGGGATGTTAGGATGTCCCCAATGTGTTGACCATTTAGCTCCACAAAGGTCCATCCACCATATTTTGAGCTGATTTTCTGTAAAATCAAGGTTCGTTACATAATTTCTGCTTGACGTACCGTAAAATGAACAAATGAATGCCTTATTATCCAGGCTGCCAAGGGCACACCTAAAAAAAATACATATTGCATTACCAATTATCCACAATGTTGGGTCTCACACAAGTCTAGTATCTTGCCGAGTCCCAATGGCCCAACTACTTAATGAATTCACTTTTGAAACCTGAAATATGAGCCTGTGTAGCAGATCCAATTGAGTTTTGAATTCTTTACTTGGCAACCCTAATGCTTCAATGCATTTGTGTTGAACTTTAGCTTTAATTTTGGTAACTGGATTAAAAGGATCCGTCTTGATGGACAAACAAAGAACCTGGGCGATGAATCTGAATCACAACAAAATCTCTGAAAGCTTTTACTGGACATAATTCAGAGTGAGTGAAAGAACCTGACCATAATATTGTGCCTTTACTAGCATGTCTGCTTTTGATTTCCTCAACACAATACTCAGTTTACCTTTTTGCAAATTTGGCACATGGACGTTCCATCTGGTCCAATAAATAAAAAGTTGTCTCGTATAACAGATAAGGAATAACAAAATATGGACCGTTAGTAAACTCGAATCGAGTTTTTCCCCCCCAAAAAAATCTTGAATGTCAAGAAGGTTAGTAACATCTTCATATTGTCAACAGGGTAGAGCGTCAGCTTCAGAACCAGAGGTTCTTTGGTTTCTTCCCAAAAGCAGACACCATCTTCATATAGCTTTATTATTGCTGCTTTGGCAGTGATGAAATGCCTTGTATGCTGTGTCCATTTTTAAAAATTCAGATTATTTGGATACAATTGGCTTTTCCATAATTTGGTGCTTTCTGGATCCCAAACCTGTACAGTATATGAAAGACAGAGGAGTCGGAGTTAGAGTTACAGTTGTAGTAGAAGGATTTATGTGCTGACTTCAGAACCCTGGCACATTTTATCTTTAATAACATTAGAGAGGTGTAAACTTAGAGACATAACTTGTAACTGCAGCTTTAAGGCTTCATCCATGAATCCCTGCACATGGTTCTGTAGATGCCACGTTGGGGCAATGTAAATTAATATAACACAATACACAGTCTTTAAGACCTATTAATGACAGACCTCAGGTAACGGTTTAAACCCATTTGTCCGACAGGGATATGTTTTAACTGCATCTTGCTTTCGAGGTTAAAACTCCCAAATGGTTGGCCAACACTCGGATCACCTGACTGTTGTTGGGAATAGCTGGGGTCCTGTCCAATGACATTAGATGAGGTTTTATTTCCCCTTTACATTCAATGCCTTAGCTGAGCATCCAAATCTCTTTCACTGTTAAATCAGCCCCAGGCATCTCCAGGCAGCAGTGTAATAAATGATAACAAGCCCTTATAATAAAGGGTAATGGAAAAGTGGGTGTTGTTGGCAATGGATCATGGGAGTGACTGGGTTTTCTAAGCATATGCCCCAAAGAGCTTGCAATCTAATCTTAACTGGGCAGCAAAGGGTGTCAGTCATGTATGAAAAAGAAACTAGTGCAGATCAGCAGCACATGATAATGAATAAGAGAATACATAGAAAACAAATTGTTAAATGATTAAAGGGAAGATAATAATTACAGATACAGTTAATTACAGCTCTGCCTGGTGCCAATCACTGCACATAAGCTTCACATAATCACAGTAAATACGTTATCCATATTGTGATTTCTATTGCAGCATCACCTTGTGTCTTTGTAATGAGGGGATGAGGGACAGGGAAGGGAATAATTCTCTGGAGAGACTTTATCCAGGAGAGAATTGAGGCTGATTTATTTATATTATTTATGGAGGCAGTTTATAGGGTTTATAAGGAGATTTTCCTCAGTCAACTCAGACAGAAAGGCTGGAGGTTCTTGCAAGTTGGTGAGACCCCCCTGGTACCATGAGAAGATCTAGATGATCCCTGATAATATTACAGAGGAAGATTTACTGGGTATGTACCAGGGATTTGGGCCAAAACCTTGTATAACTGGGGCTGTTTCACTCCTGAAATGTCCCATATCTGCCCTTCTGTCTCTGTTGCTTAATATTGGGGTGTGAGATTGGAGCACAAGGAATAGTGCATGGCTGCTTCCACTGGCTCATGGAAAAGGTAGAATGACTTTTTTGCTGATAATCTACGTGGAATCAGAGGCAGAAATCTCAGGCACCTTCAGTAGACGTCAGTGGGTGCAGTTCCAAGGTACAGGCGCAGGCAGTTGGGTCCTACAGCCATACAATTTGTCTGCTCTTTTGGACTCACAGGGAGAACATCCAGCATTTCATACGCAGTCAGCACAGACACTGCCGTTCATTTGCCTATAATTGTACAGTTTCTGTAGGACGAGGTTCTGTTTAGAAAGAATCTATTCCAATAAATCCTCAGACCCATAGGAAAGGAGTGTGACTGGTTCCTCTGCATCGTTAGGAGCTGAATCCTCTCTCCCATCATCAGTGAGACCTTCCCAGGTACCTAATCCTGTCTGTGGGGGAAAGTCCTGCTGCTCCACATCACTTTATATATTATCAGCTCTTTGCTATACACCCAGCAATGGGAACCAGTAGAGGATCTGGGTTTATTCCCTGTAAAATAAGTGATTTGGGTCACCAGAGGCACCAGGACATTATTACAGGATATTATTACAGGATATTATTACAGTATATTATTATTACAGGATATTATTACAGGATATTATTACATGACATTATTACAGATTATTATTACATTATATTATTATTACTGGATATTATTACAGGACATTATTACAGGATATTATTACAGTATATTATTATTACAGGATATTATTATTACAGGATATTATTACAGGATATTATTACAGGATATTATTACAGGATATTATTATATGATATTATTAAAGGATACAGGAGAGATTACACAGGTATTGTACAAGTCATACTGGGGCTGATTCCTCCCTCTAGTATAACACTCACAACTCAGGGCAGACAATATAATTATGAGAAGAAGACCAACTGTTGGGGCATAATGAACTTAATGGCTTTTAAATAACATTAATTCTATTAATATAATTTGTTCAGAGTGTACTTTGTGCTCAGGGAGGGTTGCCGGGGGACTGACCTGTGTCTCATACAAAAGATGTAACTGTACTGATAATGGCACTTACACCAACACTAGGACAGTTATTAATACATGTAGGAGGGTTTTTCCCATGTAAGAGACAAAAATAAAGCCATTGAGATCTACTGTAAACGTAGGAAGGTATTTGACAAGACACACGCTAAGGACAATTTCCTCTTCTCTATATTGATGGGCTTATTATTGTGGCTGTTGGGCTGGAAAGAGTGAGAGTGCTGGTGCAAATTCTGTTTCATGTTCTGATATTTCAATGTTTATGTTGCTTATTTCAGGAAGAATTTTCCGTGACCCATTGCAAAGACTGTATAACTGGGCAGAGAAGAAATAGACTAGAAATTGTAACATTTCCTTTTTGAGGCAAGAATATGTGGAGATGCCCTGCAGCTTCTTCCTGTTAGTCATCATGTCAAACCTCAGCAGAGCCAATCAGATCTCCTCTCCATTCATCCTGATTGGGATCCCAGGGATGGAAGAGATGCATGTTTGGATCTCAATACCACTGTGTTGCATGTATATAGTAACCATTTCAGCCAACATTACTGTTCTTCTTATTATAAAAGCTGACAGGAGGCTTCACCAGCCAATGTACCTGCTCCTTTCCATGTTATTAGTCACTGACCTTGTCCAGTCAAATGCCGCCATTCCTAAGATGCTGCTGCTCTTCTGGTTCAAGCTAAGAGAGATCACTTTTGAGGAATGTCTAGTGCAGATGTTCTTTATCCATGCCTTTACTATAATGGGGTCTTCTGTACTCCTAACTATGGCCTTCGATCGTTATGTGGCCATTTGTCACCCACTGAGATACTCCTCTATCCTGACCAATTCCATGATTGCAAAAATGGGACTGTTTGTGATAATGAGAGGGACCTTGTTGTCATTTCCTTACCCACTCCTTGTCAGAAGGCTCCCATTTTGTGGGAATAACATTATTCAACATACTTACTGTGAGCAAATAGCGGTGGCAAAGCTCTCCTGTGGTGATTTCAGAATCAACTTTATTTACGGGCTAGCAGTTGTTTTTCTAGTGACAGGATCAGACATACCATGTATTACTCTGTCCTACACCATGATTATAATGGCTGTGCTGAGACTTCCTACCCGAGAAGCCAGATATAAAGTTGGTAACACATGTGCTGCCCATGTTGGTGTTATATTAGTGTCATATATCCCAGCCCTCTTCTCCTTCATATCTCAAAGATTTGGGGTTTTTGCAGTCCCATCAGTTCAAATCCTTATTTCCAGCCTCTACCTGATCGCTCCATCTATGTTGAATCCAATCATATACGGCATAAATACCAAAGAGATCCGCAAGAGGGTGTCAAAATTAATTTCACTCGCTGGGAAGGGTCTGTGAAATGTCCCTCATAGGCAACACTCCAGTGTTCCACATCCAGTGCCAAAATGTAATATAACCAATAAACAAAGAATATGTTTACTTTCCTTATTTTTCCCCCCAAAACGAATGGTATATATACAGATGGCTAAACTATTTTAACTCGATGTGAGGGTGAAGATCTCATGAAGTTAATAACAAAACAACTCAGACTCACCCAATGGGGCAAATTTACTAAAGGTCGAATTTTCACCTCGGAAGGCCTTGCCACACTTTGCTCAACTTTGCCGGACGTTAATTGACAGCGAATACACGTATTTATCAAAATGCAAAGTTTCGTCTTGGCAGATGAAGGAATTTTCTCTACCGTTACTTTCTCCCTAACAAAACTTATGTAAACATACGCAAATATAAATATGGTGGGTACATACAGGTCATATATATATATGTTTTTATTAGAGATGTTGGTAAAAGTGCTGTAAGTGGCCACTTATTATTCCAAATGTCCAAGGAATCAAAATAAAGGCAAAAGAGATTCTCTATTGAGCCCACCCTAAAACAAATAAATAAATTATTTTTTAACAACATATATGTAACAGTTACAACTTTTAAACATAATTCCACATTAAAATATGAAAAAACACCAGTGTTTTTTTTAATGACTTTTTTGGCTTAAAGGATATGATGTCACTGATATAATATCGTTGAAGATGTAGCTTTGTCTTATCAATTTGCCAGGTATAACAGGGTGAAACAGACCCTGGCAAAAAAGGGCAACGTATTGGAAAGTTCGCACTTTGATAAATTTATGGAGTAACGCACGTTTACCTGAGAAAAAATTAGCCTGGCAAAAAGGTGCGAAACTTCACTAGCGCTGAGCTTTTTCGCTACCAAATTGTCCTCTACGCCTTTTAGTAAATTTCCAATATCCCTGCAAATTGTCTATTCGGTTAATTTTCGCTAGAAAAGCCCACTTCACCCGTTACTAAATTTTCCCCAATGGGTGAAGCTCTTATGACTTTGGACAATGGCCTTAAATTATGGACTGAAATCATTTCTAGACAGAACAATACATTTATAAAAAAAAAAAAGCCTGTATTGAAAGTTTCATTTTGTATAGTTTTTGTGCATGGGTTACCAATATATTTCATCCAATGTTGAGGCTTTGTTTAGACCCCAGATCGTACACTATAAAATAAATCAGTTTTTTTTTCATTTAACAAACTAATTTACATAGCAGGTATGAACCTTATAATGAATAACAGAGTTCTGTGTATATACTTATATATGTAACATGAGCAATAAATAAAATGTCAAGGTAGAAAAAAGCCACAGCTGTTTTATTAATGTAATAAAGGGGTGAACCTTTATCATTATTATTAATTTTATTAATTAATTAATAAACATATGAATACAAATATACAGGATCAATGATTAAACCTTTTGATATACTGCTTGTGAGCAATAACTTACACACACATAAGTAAAATTATTTAAGAATTTAAAAACGTTTACTTAACTTCATATGATGGTAATTACAAGAATTGCCAGTTCTGTATCAATTCAGCACAATCGGGGAGCCCCACAACCTTTGGTTCATCACCCTCATGGTCCCGATAATCAAACGATGATCCAAATCCTGGCACCCACTCATGGGTCCGAGGCACCCACTCAGCGCCGGATTTCTTTTCCGGCCGCGAAAAAACGCCGGCGGCTGGGCAGCATGCCGCCCCTATTTTTTGCTGCCCTAGGCCCGGGCCTGTGCGGCCTTGACGCAAATCCGGGCCTGCACCCACTCATGGGTCAAAATGAAGGTGTCCTTTATACTCAACAGTTACAGAGATCTTTAACCCTGAATGCTGACCTAGGCAATATTGTAAGCTTACATGAAATACGGAAGAGTTGTCTGAAAGACTTTGTCTGGAAGAACTTGGTTCCTTATAGGACAAAGCCTGCAGTATACCCTCTCTCCTAGCCAAAGTAATTGCTACCAGAAATAGTGCCTTGTATGAAATGAATTTAAGAGATGCTTCGTCCAAGAGTTCATAAGGACTGGAGCAAAGTTTTGTAAGAACTAGATTAAGGTCCCACAATGGAAAGGACTAAATAATTCTGGTTCTTATTACAAAGCTTCTGACCAAGGATCTATTGAGTAAGGATGAGCCAAAAAGTACAGAAAGGGCTGAGATCTGTACTTTTAAGGAGTTAACAGGTAACTCCTTATCGAAGCATTCCTGAAGGAACTTCAACACCATATTAATAGGTTGATCTTATTATTTTAGTATTATTCCTCTGACACCAAGAAAAATGCTCCAGACTCTGTTTGCTGAAGGCCTCCTGGCCTGTTAAAGAATGTTGATTACTGCATAAAAAGACCCTGTCCTTCTAAAAGGGTCCTTTCCTTCTCCAGGCTCTTAAATTGAGCCAATCTAGAGAATGAGTGCAGATCTTGCCCTGCAATATGAGATGTGGAACCTGAGGAAGAATTCAAAAATCTCCCTTGGCCATCTGAAACAACAGAGAGAAGCAACTTCTCTTGGGCCAGTATGGAGCTATTAGAATTGCTGACTTCTGTTCATTGACAATTTTCCTCAAAACTCTTCCTATCAAAGGTATTGGATTAAATAAGATACACCAGAGGACATTTCTACTCTATTGAGAGTGAATCCAGAAAATCTGGTCTGTCTTCCTTGTATATTAATCAAGGTACCTGGGTCTTCTAATTCCTCCTTATAGCCATCAGATCTATAAAGGGGTTGCCCCATATCTTCACTTTTCTGTTGAAGATGTCCTGGTTCAATGGCCATTCTCCTGGTCTCATCTGCCCTCTGCTGAGACAATCTGCAAGAGCATTGTCCTTGCCTTGAATGTGGACGGCTGAGATCAGAGGAACATTCACCTCTGCCCAGGCTATAATCTTGCTGAGTGGGGCTGTAGTTCCCCCCTGTTTGTTGATGTAGTTGTTGAATTGTCTGAGAATATTCTCAAAGGTTTTTCTCTCAGAAGGGACTGAAATTTTGTTATCGACCTTGTATTCTATAAAAGAACAAACCGCTGGTTCAAGGATGATATTACGTGGTTCCATTTCATCAAGATTTCTATCTGAAGAGGTCTCATGTGATGCTTGGTCAGTAAGGTCAGTAAGCATAGCATCTTTTCAAAGAGCATGCTGTCTTCTATCTATCAGGTCCTTAAGCCCTAAACTATCCTCTACTGGGATTAAGGTCCTCTTAGGAAACCTTGCTATGGCAAAATCGACTACGGGCGCCCCCCCCCCCATTTAGCGACGTCCTCCTCTGAACTGGAAAGAGGTTAAACCTTTTACTAAAAGATGGAGATTTGTCTGGATCTTTTTAATTTTGTCTGGGTCAGATTCACCCATCACTAAATTACTTAATCCAATTTGTGGAGTTTCCAGGATTGTCCCTATTAGCCACCGGAGTCATACATTCTTGGCATAATCTGCTCCAGTAGTCATCTGGCAGGGGATGGATGCAACAAGGCACTGTAGATGCTTAGTTTTTTTGTTTTTCTTGTGAGACGAATGCTCATTGTCAGGAGGGGTGGACCTCTGGAACAACAAAATAACATATTATACTATGTTGTATATACCACAATAAAGGATGCCCAAGGTACCTTAAATACCTCTGAGCCTACTGCAGGGGCTTACAGCCTTAGTAAGGAGCCTAACAGTTAAGAGAGTGGCGCACAATTCAAATTCCCCATGCCAACTTCCCAGAAGCGGCTCTTTATAGTGTGTGTGACATCACTCTCAAGCACCCAGTAGCTCCACCAATGGCATCTGTGCCAAAAAAATTACATGCACACCTTAGACTACCGTGGCGCCATCTTGGATGAGGCAACTATGGGACACTAGCACTCTGCCTTGCAGGCACTTACCCAGGAATCACTCACTGGCTATACTTTGTTTCGGAGGGACAGAGGCAATAGAAAAGGAGGAGGGGTATGTCTGTATGTTAGGCAGGATTTAAAAGCTCATATAAAGGAGGAGGTTATGTTAGAAAATGAGGGGGCAGAAGTCATATGGGTGGAGTTCTTCACCAATTGTAAAGAATCCAGCAAATTAATTGTAGGCGTATGCTATAGACCCCCCAATGTAAGTGAGGAGGAAGAGGCAAAGCTCCTAATGCAAATAGAAAAGGCTACTAGTTTAGGTAAAGTAATGATAATGGGGGATATGACCCAGAACTTATAGCAAATGTGCAAGTCATTGAACCCCTGGGTAATAGTGACCATAAGGTTATATCTTTTAATGTCTGGTGCAAAAAACAAAAATATACTGGGGCAACAAAAACCATGAATTTTGCAAAAGCTAATTTTAGTGCCTTGAGGGCTGCCCTACAGAGCATTGATTGGGGCATTAGGTTTTCAGCTAAAAACACAGAACAGAAATGGTTGTCCTTTAAAATGATATTAAATCATTACTGTTCTCAATTTATTCCCTTAAGGACTAAACGTAGAAGCTCTAAGAATCATCCTGTGTGGCTTAATACAGAAGTAAAGAAGTTAATGGGACAGAAGAGAAAGGCATTTAAAAACTACAAATCTGTAGGGACAGAAGCTGCATTTAAAGGACCAGTAACATCAAAAAAAAATATTTAAAAATTCGTTAGAGCACAACGAAAAATAAACATCAAGACAAATGAAATTTTTAAATAGCAAAGCTTTTATTAAGAAATAACTTACAGAATGTCCACTTCCTTTCCTTTTGAGAAACGGCGAATAGGCGACCATCCAGTGTGTAGTGATTGATTTCTCCTGCCTGGCTATTCACTGACAGACGTCGGCTTCATCCTCCTATCAACTAACAGCAGCGTGTCCTCTTGCTTCCCTTCCACTGGCCTGACTGTGTAGTCTCCCGACGCACACTTGCTTCCTTATACTGCCTCGCAGCTTTTCACTGTGCTTCCCTCCACCGCTCACCTCCCTCTCAGCATGCACAATCCAGTCTCGGCATTCCTCTGCATTCCAATAGCGCACATATCCTACACATGGAAGACACAGACCGGCTTATGCCGTTTGTGTCTCAATTGCACTCTGTTCAGCTTTTCACTGTGCAGGGGGAATGTATTTCATATGTATTTCTGCCTGTAGCAAAGTAATGGCAAAGCAAAAAGCACAATGTGCATGCCTGGGTTTGGGGGAGGCGAGCTGGCTGGACGAGAGACGCCTGACTCAGTACACACCATCTGGATACAAACACTTGATCCGACTAAATTGCTGAACAGAGTGCGATTGAGACACAGACTGCATAAGCCGGTCTGTGTCTTCCATGTGTAGGATATGTGCGCTATTGGAATGCAGAGGAATGCCGAGACTGGATTGTGCATGGTGAGAGGGAGGAGAGCGGAGGAGGGAAGCACAGTGAAAAGCTGCGAGGCAGTATAAGGAAGCAAGTGTGCGTCGGGAGACTACACAGTCAGGCCAGTGGAAGGGAAGCAAGAGGACACGCTGCTGTTAGTTGATAGGAGGATGAAGCCGACGTCTGTCAGTGAATAGCCAGGCAGGAGAAATCAATCACTACACACTGGATGGTCGCCTATTCGCCGTTTCTGAAAAGGAAAGGAAGTGGACATTCTGTAAGTTATTTCTTAATAAAAGCTTTGCTATTTAAAAATTTCATTTGTCTTGATGTTTATTTTTCGTTGTGCTCTAACGAATTTTTAAATATTTTTTTTTGATGTTACTGGTCCTTTAATGAATATAAACACTGTAATAAATGTTGTAAATCAGCAATCCGGAAGGCTAAGAAAAGAAATGAAGAGTTAATTGCGGTGGAGGTGAAAACTAACCCTAAAAAGTTTTTAAATATATTAATAGTAAAAAGATGCAGGTTGAGAGTGTTGCTCCATTAAATAATGGTACCAGTATGGTTGTAACAGATACAGATAAGGCAAATGTGTTAAATCAGTTCTTTTCTTCAGTGTATACAATAGAGGAGTCTGGGTTCACAGGCTCACTTAATAACTGCACGAATGGTTCGGCTCAATCTAGTCAGTGGCTGACTCAGGATATGATTCAAAAAGCTTTAATACAAATTAATGTAAACAAGGCTCCAGGGCCTGATGGCATACACCCCCGGGTTCTAAGAGAGCTTAGTTCAGTTTTAGACCAACCCTTATTTCTGATTTTCTCAGATTCACTGTCATCTGGTATGGTGCCTATGGATTGGAGAAAAGCTGATGTTATTCCAATATTTAAAAAGGGATTACGATCTCAGCCTGGCAATTATAGGCCAGTAAGCTTGACATCTGTGGTGGGCAAATTATTTGAAGGCTTGTTAAGGGATCACATTCAAAATTTTGTCCTAATGAATGGCATTATGAGCAACAATCAGCATGGCTTTATGAAGGATAGGTCATGTCAGACGAACTTGATTGCATTTTATGATGTGGTAAGTAAGATTCTGGATAGTGGGGGGGCAGTAGATGTGATCTATTTGGATTTCGCCAAAGCGTTTGATACTGTGCCCCACAAACGACTGCTTTCTAAACTAAGGTCTGTTGGGCTTAATGAAGTCATTTGCACATGGATAGGAAACTGGCTACAGGATCGGGTACAGAGGGTGGTTGTTAATGGGACATTCTCTACTTGGAGTAAGGTTCTTAGTGGGGTCTAGGGATGGCGCGAACTGTTCGCCGGCGAACTTGTTCGCGCGAACATCGGGTGTTCGCGCTCGCCGGAAGTTCGCGAACGTCGCGCGACGTTCGCCATTTTGGGTTCGCCATTGTTGGCACTTTTTTTTGCCCTCTCACCCCAGACCAGCAGGTACATGGCAGCCAATCAGGAAGCTCTCCCCTGGACCACTCCCCTTCCCTATAAAAACCGAAGCCCTGCAGCGTTTTTTTCACTCTGCCTGTGTGTGCTGAAGAGATAGTGTAGGGAGAGAGCTGCTGCCTGTTAGTGATTTCAGGGACAGTTGAAAGTTTGCTGGCTAGTAATCATTTTGATACTGCTCTGTTATTGGAGGGACAGAAGTCTGTAGGGGTTTGAGGGACATTTAAGCTTAGGTAGCTTTGCTGGCTAGTAATCTACCTTCTACTGCAGTGCTCTGTATGTAGCTGCAGTGGGCAGCTGTCCTGCTTCTGATCTCATCTGCTGACTGCTGCAATAACAGTAGTCCTTGTAAGGACTGCTTTTATTTATTTTTTTGTTCCAATACAGAGCAGTATCAAGCAGATTACTAGCCAGCAAACTTACTATCATCTGTCCCTGAAATCACTAACAGCTCTCCCCCTACACTATCTCTTCCAAGCACACACAGGCAGATTTTTCAGATACATTTTTGCCCTTGATCCCCCTCTGGCATGCCACTGTCCAGGTCGTTGCACCCTTTAAACAACTTTAAAATCATTTTTCTGGCCAGAAATGTCTTTTTTAGATGTTAAAGTTCGCCTTCCCATTGAAGTCTATGGGGTTCGCGAACCGTTCGCGAACCGCTCGCATTTTTGCGCAAGTTCGCGAATATGTTCGCGAACTTTTTTTCCGACGTTCGCTACATCCCTAGTGGGGTCCCCCAGGGCTCAGTATTGGGTCCACTTTTATTTAACTTGTTCATTAATGACTTAGGGGAGGGTGTTGTAAGTAATGTATCAGTGTTTGCAGATGACACAAAACTATCCTGCCCAATTAATTCCATCCAGGATGTGGCACTTGCAACAGGATCTTGACAAACTGGCAATCTGGGCAGCTAAATGGCAAATGAAATTCAATGTTGATAAATGTAAAGTCATGCACCTGGGATGTAAAAATATCCAAGCCACTTATACCCTTAATGGGACTGCACTAGGCAAATCCATTATGGAAAAGGACCTTGGAGTCCTTGTAGATGATAAACTTGGCTGTAGCAAGCAATGCCAGTCAGCAGCATCAAGGGCAAATAAGGTCTTGAGCTGTATTCAAAGGGGCATAGAGTCAAGGGAGGAGGGGGTCATTCTTCCACTGTATAGAGCACTTGTAAGGCCCCATCTAGAATATGCAGTTTTGGTCTCCATCACTCAAACAGGACATTATTGTATTAGAGAGGGTACAGAGAAGGGCAACTAAGCTGGTAAAAGGTATTGAAAATCTTAGCTATGAGGAAAGACTGGCCAAATTGGGGATGTTCACGCTGGAGAAGAGGCGCTTAAGGGGTGATATGATGACTATGTATAAATATATAAGGGGATCATATAATAATCTCTCTAATGCTTTATTTACCAGTAGGTCTTTCCAGCTGACACAAGGTCACCCATTCCGATTAGAAGAAAAGAGGTTCCGCCTAAATATTCGGAAGGGGTTTGTTACAGTGAGAGCTGTGAAGATGTGGAATTGTCTCCCTGAATCAGTGGTACAGGCTGATACATTAGATAGGTATAAGAAGGGGTTGGATGGTGTTTAGCAAGTGAGGGAATACAGGGTTATGGGAAATAGCTCATAGTACAAGTTGATACAGGGACTAGTCCGATTGCCATTTTGGAGTCAGGAAGGAATTTTTCCCCCTCTAAGGCAAATTGGAGAGGCTTCAGATGGGTTTTTTTGCCTTCCTCTGGATCAACTGGCAGATAGGTAGTTAATAAAAAAAAAAAAGGTTGAACTCGATGGACATGTGTCTTTTTTCAACCTTACTTACTATGTTACTATGTTACTATGTTACTATGTTACTATGTTACTAACCTAGCGAGTGGACAAGTGCTGCAACAGAGCATCCTTCTTCTCCTGTACCTAAGGGACCCTGTTAATCTCTGGGATGACCTACCCCTTGGTTGATACATCCCTATGGTCATCAAACCCCCTGGGGGCCTGGAACTCCTAAAAGAAAGAAATAAAAAAAGGTTACTAAAGTCTCTCCACATAACTACCAGAGGTAAGATAGAACAACACTGCATTGGGCTTGGGGTAATGCCCTCTTATAGAGTAGGTTATCCATATTAAATATTTAACTGTTTACTCTCCACTGTCCTACCATGAACAGGTATGGCAATAATCTCTTTGTATGCTGCGATAGGACTGAAGGGAAAATAAGAATAGATTTTTGGCACTGAAAGACTTTGTTTTGTGTTTCCCAATTGATGAATTGTAAAACCACTGAATTTACATTTGGCTGCACCAGGCTCCACTCTTAAATTCTCTAAAATCTTCAGTTGGGATATCATTGTAAAGGCCACTAATATTATTAGGAGACAATTCCTTTGACCAGTTTTCAAATTAGATTTAGAATTATCTGGAAAAAACTAAAATATTACTAGCCTCAGCTGATGGAATAACAAAGCCCACACTAATTTTAGACAATGAACGCTACAATCCTGTGATTTGGTTACAATCATAAGTATCGATGCATTCACCATCCTGTGATTTCGGAACAACCATAGGTAAGGATATGCAGTACCTTAGCTTCTGACTTTGAGGGAACATTGGTAAATCTTTTTGCTTGTATCTGCGGTTGAATTAAAAGTTACAAAAATAGTTCCTTAAACAAGCAGCAAGAGTACCACTTATTAGCTTGTGAGATGGTTGCCTTAACATTATCAAATGTAGATTTAATCCTACAAAAAGGAAAAGGAGGTCTTGGCTTTCCTGACTCTTACCTTTATTATGTCTCAACACACTTAGTTCGCATCCTTAGCTGGGTTTCTGAAAAAGAAAAGAAAGACGGGTGTGTATCAGAGCACACCTTCTCAGAATAACCAATCGCTAACTATTTGTGGACTGAGAGGGAGAATCTCCCGAATGAGATTTGGCAACACCCTCTGATTGAGGCTACATTGAAAGTATGGCACAAAAACAAAGAAATATATAAGTTAACTTGCCTCCCATATGTGCTTCAACCTCTAATGTTCAACCAAGACTTCTTACCCAGTATGGAGAAGGGCTCCTTCACTAGGTGGGCAAAAATGGGAGTTAGAGGCAATCAATTAAGGGACCTCATAAAAAACCCAAAATGATCCTGCTGGTAGAGATCCAGATTCAGTGGGGTCACCACCCAAGAGACAACTGCGGGTATAACCACACATCTATAATCACCTCTATAACAATCACATCTAATCTAGAAAAATTAATAATTGGAACAGACCTGAGACTCCTTTGGAAATATTACTATATACATGTACATCCTTAGAAGTAGATAAAGCTCTCTCTGTAAAGCCTTTAAACTCCTACTAAAGGCAATTCCTCAAATCACTAAGCCGTTTGGCATGGGAAAAAGAACATAGACATAAAACATCAACACTTCCAGAATTAGTGAAGAAATTTATTAATTGACCACAAAATGGCATTACACACCAGTCAAACTAAAAAGAATGCTGTAGGTGCAACAATTCGAAGGGACACATACCCATATATGGCCCCAGTGCCCAGCTCTAGAATGATTCTGGAGAGAAGTATTAGAGGTCAAAAACACTGTGACTCAAAATAAAATAAAAATAAATAACTATGCTCTAATTATGCTGAATTTTTCTCCAAATAAAATGATTACAGATACTCTTACCCTCCACCTTCTCCAGTCAGCAAAAGTATTAATAAATAAACCCTTCTCTCTAGTACTCTCTCTACTCCTTATATTTGGAATGCCATTCCTGAAACTCTCCAGAGAGAATCCTCCTTCAGTGTCTCTAGAACTAAACTCAAAAACTACCTCTGGCAGCACCTGGATAACACCTGGCACTTATATAACAGTGTAACAAACTGTAACCTACAGCACTTTAATGCCCTCTGAATTGTGTCTGTATGTTACCCTCCCATTTAGACTGTAAGCTCTATGGGGTAGGGTCCTCTAGCCTTTTGTTTCCTTAACACTGAGCACTTAATCTGTAGTGTAATTATATTTCATATTTATGTGAATTGTATTTCTAATAATGCACTTATTGTTACTTATTAATGCAGTGACCCCTTGTTTGTTACTACTGATATATTGTTTTGCTGTACAGTGCTTTGCCCTCAAGGAGCGCTATACAAATAAAAATATACATACATACATATACATAATTTTGAAAGGTTTAATTTGACAGCCATTGTTTGATGCTTCTGGTGGATAAAGGGATTTTCTCTCCCTATGTTGTATAATGGACATTTTAAAGCTCTAGTAGTTTTAAAGTTTTGGTTTTATACTTCTAATTTGAGATATGTGGAAATGAAGATGGTTTGATAGTTGTAATGATTGAAGTTTTTTCCTCTCCCTATACTGTTTGATGGAAACTTGAAAGCACTATTAATGGAAGAGAATTGAAAGGTCTACTTTAAAAGTCTTAAGATGGCCATAGATGTAAAGATTTTTAAAAGATCTTTTCGTTTTTGTAAGACCACAATTATCTTGAATCGATTGTTTAAATGTACGATTTGTCCATCAACTAAAAAGAGATATAGCCAGGAAAATTGAGGGTAGCTGCCTGCTTGGCCCTGCAAACATAGATAGATTGCACTGGGGCCGATAACAGATGTCAGATGAAAAATCGTAAGATGCACGATTGTTCGATTCCCACTAACCTCACGATAATTTGACGGATTGTTTGGATTGCACTGAAATCGATCGTTCATCAACTAAAGATCTATGCGTCTATGGGGACCTTTAGTCTGACATCTCTGGTGAATGAAGGCATTTTCTCTCCCTATGTTGAATAACAGGAATTTTAAAGGTATGGTTGGATTCTAAAGTCCTATTCTAAAGTTCCTTTGATAGAAAGTAATGCTGTCAAAGAAACAAAATGGATTGGAAGCAAAAAATGATGTTTGTTAGAAAACATAAAATTCCTTACTTTTAATAAGTCCTCAGTTATGGCAGTTTATATGCATTGAGGATTAAAGTACCTTTTAAAGAATAAATTTGGAACTAGTCTTGGCAGAAGTAGAGTTTCAGACACTTTTCATAATTTCAAAAGCAAATTAACAGGGGAGCCCCCTCTACCCACAACTGTTCAACATCTTACGAGCATCTTATGTTAATATTAAAATCATAAGAGAATAACAATAAATAGACAGTGGGGCAGATTCACTAAAGGGCAAATTGTCAGCAGCGAACGCTTCTCGCCACTTTGCCAGGCGAAAATTCGTTACCACTACGCTAATTCACTAAAATGTGAAGTTTCGTCCTGGGTGCCGAACGCTGGCGACTTTTCGCTATCGTTACTACGGCAGTCTGAGCGTTTCAAACCAAAATTAAGGTAGTGACCGCTTCTGCCTATTGAAACTTCGTTAGTCCTCTTACGCTTAGGTCAATTTGAATAGGGCGGGTACATTAAAGTTGTATGGACATCATTATTAGAGATGTTGGTGCAAATGCTTGAAGTGGCCACTTATTATTACAAATGTTCAAGGAACCTGAATAAAGACAAAAGAGATCATAAAATGCCCTACACATGAGCCCACCCTAAAACAAATATTCCATGGCCCTCAAATGTCTAGGGAAAAATGTTAACCCAAAAAAGATCAAGTTAGGACTTTTGCAGGCAATCCCGCTTAAAAAAAGGACAAGTCGCCAGCATTTTTACAACTTTAATGCATTTCCGGGAAACACAGGACATGATGTAAGTGACATAAGATTGAGGAAGATCTCGCTTCATTTTAGCATTTCGCCTGGTCTGAGGTGGTGAAGTCAACACTGGCGAAAGAGGTAACGTTCAGTAAAATTCGCTGAATTTGTGGAGTAACGACCGTTCAACAGAGCAAAAAGTCACCTGGCGATAGAGTGCAAAGGAACACTAGCGATGGTCCGGTTCGCTAGTAAATTGGCGATGTCCCTGCAGATGGGATTTATGGCGACATGACCCTTTTATTAAGGTTTTCACATTTAAGGATGATCTATTTTTAGTGGAACAATACCTCAACAATTCCTAATAAGCTTTATTTAACTTCATAAAAAAAGTATATTCACTTCTCTTGGTATTTAATCAATGTTCAAAATGCAGCCATTTTAAAAGATTTCAATGATTTTCCAATGATTTTTGACTTCCTTAGACCTAAAGAATCCAAAGAACCATAAATATTTAAATCTATTTCAATTCAAACCTTCACCTTCATTATGTGTAAAAGAAGACAGATTGTTTTTCTAAAACCTAAAATTCTAATGTACAAAAGCCAATATGCAGTTCTTATTTTTATGTAATTGATTTAACCAAAAAACAGAAAATTCAAAAAAAAATCTTTATAAAGACTAGAGAGAGTTGCAGGTGGAGAAGGATGATGCCTCTCCTCATGCATCTCATGAAAATCTTACCTCCTCACCATAGAGCTTTATTTTGTTGGATTTAGTAAATGCTAATTGCCAGCTGTGTGTAAGAAGTAGAGTGAAGAAGGGTAGAGGAAGAAAGGGGGGGGTAGGAGTAGGGTAGGGACATGGGTAGTAGGTGTTCCTTGTCATGGCTGTAGTATACATTTTTTTAATGAGAGTCACATCCTATTTGTCTTGTTTACATTGAGAACATGTTGGAAGCGGTACATGTATAAAGTGGTACATACCTTTGTTGTGTAGTCAGTGGTGGAGGGTTCAACTCTGGGAGCAGCGAGTTCAGGGTGAGCTGTGGTTTAGGCCAATGCGTTGGCTTGATCTGTTTCCCTCCATACAGAAAAGGGTGGGAAGTGTATCTGATGTAACATAGTAACATAGTAACATAGTAAGTAAGGTTGAAAAAAGACACATGCCCATCGAGTTCAACCTTTTTTTTTTATTAACTACCTATCTGCCAGTTGATCCAGAGGAAGGCAAAAAAAAAACATCTGAAGCCTCTCCAATTTGCCTTAGAGGGGGAAAAATTCCTTCCTGACTCCAAAATGGCAATCGGACTAGTCCCTGGATCAACTTGTACTATGAGCTATTTCCCATATCCCTGTATTCCCTCACTTGCTAAACACCATCCAACCCCTTCTTATACCTATCTAATGTATCAGCCTGTACCACTGATTCAGGGAGACAATTCCACATCTTCACAGCTCTCACTGTAACAAACTCCTTCCCAATATTTAGCTGGAACCTCTTTTCTTCTAATCGGAATGGGTGACCTTGTGACAGCTGGAAAGACCTACTGGTAAATAAAGCATTAGAGATTATTATATGATCCCCTTATATATTTATATATAGTTATATCACCCAACTAAGCGCCTCTTCTCCAACGTGAACATCCCCAATTTGGCCAGTCTTTCCTCATAGCTAAGATTTTCCCTTTACCAGCTTAGTTGCCCTTCTCTGTACCCTCTCTAATACAATAATGTCCTGTTTGATTGATGGAGACCAAAACTGTACGGCATATTCTAGATGGGGCCTTACAAGTGCTCTATACAGTGGAAGAGTGACCCCCTCCTCCCTTGACTCTATGCCCCTTTTAATACAACTCAAGATCTTATTTGTGGGCAGTCATACTGCACCACTCAGGGGTTGCTTTGACCAGAAAGTCGTAAATTGCTCGGTTTCAGTAAATTGGGTCCAGATGAACAATTTTTTCTGAGTTGTATTTTAGTTTCTCAAATTCCCGAATTTCTTAATTTTTGCAATCCAGTCTCTAACATTTGGGCTTTTCATCTCATTTTTTTTTTTAAATCTTTTTCTGGAATTTAATTTTATATAGGTAGGACATGGTTTTGAAAGTTTGTCATCTATTAGATATGTCTATGAAACGAAATTTTAAAACAGAGCTGAGAAGAATTTGATGGGGAATCCACAAAATCAAAATTCATGGAAAAATAATGTAAGGAGATATAAAGGTACTGAGGAAGATAATGAAAAATATGATGAAATGGATGGAGAGACAGCCAGTGTGGAAATGTATTAAGAATAAAGAGCAGTAGATAATGATGGTCCTAAGGAAGAAGAATGGGCAGGGATAAAGCATATAAACAATTAGTAGGGAAAGGTAGATGCAGATAAGTGGTGGGAGGGCTTCAGACTTGAGGGTATGGAAAGACTATTGTCTTAACCAAAAAAGACCAGCTACTATTACAAATGGAGGAGGCTTCACAACTAAGTAAAGTTATTATTGTGGGAGCCTTCAATTACCCTAACAATGACTGGGGTAATGGAGTTGTCAAGTCAGAAAAAGCTAGTAGGTTTGTAAATATGACAACTTTTTATTTCTGGCAGTTCAAGAACCTTGTGTTTGCTGATGACATGCAGCCAATACATTTCATGGTGGATGTGGCACACCAGGGGGGTTTGTTCTGGGTTTGGGATACCAGAGTAACAAGTAATAAGTAATATTACGTTGGGCCAGACATGGATGCTGAAGGAGCAGTCACTTTCCCTGCCACCACGAAAGCTATCCTGGCTATCCTCCAGCATTTTAGGGAACAAAAATCCAAGCAGGACCAGATTGTCTAGGGTCTACAGAGACTGTCAGCTAGGTTGGACACTATTCAACAACAGCCAGTTGCTCCCTCACCAGCTGCAGCCTCGCCAGACAGGTTACTACCTGCACCACTGGTTAATACTACAGTAGAACCTAAACTCCCGTTTCCTGAAAGCTTCAGTGGAGACCGTTGCAAGTTTTTAGCTTTCTGAGAGGCCTGCAAGATACATTTTGGGTTTCTACCCCACTGCTTCCCCACATAGGAGTCTAGAGTAAATGTCGTAATCACCCTACTGCAAGGGGAACCTCAGCTACGGGTATTCAGCCTATCCCCTAATGATCCAGGCCGTTTCTCTCTTGAGACCTTCTTTAAGGCTTTGGTCATTTATGATGACCCCGACCATACTGCTTCTGCCGATACTGCTATTTGTAACCTTAGGCAAGGTAAACAGCAGGTCAAGGATTATTGTACTGTATTGTACCGCCGATGGGTAATTGGGACAGGCTGGAATGTAGCCAGTTCAGGTGGGTTAATCAAGGATGGATTGGATATGGGATGACTTTGACATAGTTGTTCAGCTTAAATATATTGCAATATATGGACAAACAATCGCTCTTTTGTTTAAAGGGTAAGGCATTTTTTAGTAGCAGTAGCACAAAATGTCTCTGTCTTAAATATATTGATAATGGGGTGAATGCAGAGGAAATCTTCTATTTGTCTATATGTATTTTTTGGTCACAGCCTCATTGCACCCCAACTTATAGTTTTAAAAATGAGTGTGGTGAGCACAACTTTCCCTTGTTTGTTATAGACTATCTACTATGTTGTGATGGCTGATTCAGTTAATGACTATAAGAGGCACTTGGATGATTTATTGGACATAATATCAAAGGCTATTGTGATACTAAACTGTATAGTTAGTATAGATATGGGTATATATCATTTATATGAGGGTACTGAGGGGTGTGTGTATGGATGCTGGGTTTTCATTTAGAGGGGTTGAACTTCCAACCCGATTTAACTATGTAACTATGTAACTTATCTTGGATCATGTTCAGGAGGAGTTATCTAGGTTAAGGCAAAATCAGCTTCATGCCAAACTTTAAAAGTGTGTGTTTGAAGTAACCACCATACATTTTTTAAGGTTTATTTTGTCCAAAAAGGGTTTAGAGATGGACCAGCCACAGTTCAGGCCATTCTAGATTTGGTGCAACCCCTGCCTCTGTGAGCCATTCAAAGGCTCTCAGGGTTCGCCAATTATTATAGGCAATTTATTAAGAACTTCTCTTAATTTGTGGCTTCTATCAATGCCCCTACTAAAAAGGGGACCGACCCTAGTATTTGGCCTGAAGAGACGATAAGGGCCTTTTAATTATTGAAAAAAAAAATTTATTTTGGCTCTACCCTCCATTTCCTGGTGGAGGTGGATTCTTCTGAGATTGGAGCGGTGCAGTTTGTCTCAATGACACCCTGTTACCAATAAAATTCATCCTGTGCCTTCTTTCTAGGAAGTTCTCTCCTGCAGAGACGAGCTATGATATTGGTAACAGGGAATTACTGGCTATGAAATGGGCCTTTGAGGAGTGGAGACATCTTCTATAGGGCACTTAAGATGTGGTTATAGTTTTTTCCTTAAAACCAGCACTGACTTGTTTAGAAACTTAGGTAACTGATATAATAAGCAATGACAGTCAGAGCAGCACGACAGGGGCAGGTAGCTTTAACCCTTTGAGCGCACTCAGAGCCAGCTATTTTTTGAACATAATGCTCTCTGCCTTTAAGGGCATTTCCTGGGGGGGGACGTTTAGTTTACCTAGGAAAATTATATTTTTTTTCAGGAGAACCTGAGCTTTCTAAATCTGCTTTCATGTTTGTGCATTTCCACTTCTGGAGCTCAACATATATAGGGATTTATACCAGAAAAATATTTTACATTTTACATGCACAACAATTAAACTCATTTAGAAAGCCTCATGTGTCTCAAACATTCCAATATCAGATATATATAGTTTTATATAGGTTTCTGAGTTTTATAGGGGGAATTAAGTTACTGAATAATCATTTTTATGGGGTACATACACAAAATAATACATTGACCCCCTAAAAATAATATATTTTTGGAAACCAAACTACTAATGCCTAAAATTGTCGGGCTTGACAAAATACCTGAAAAAGGATTCAAAGCTTTCACTTATAGCATCTTATCGCCCACTAGTGATGTAGCGAACTGCCGATTTGATGTTCGCGAACGCCGTTCGCGAACACCGGCAAAAAAGCGAACAGTTCGCGAACAGTTCGCGAACTTCGAACGCTCGATAAAATCGTTCGATCGAACGATCGAAGGATTTTATTCGTACGATCGAACGATTTTCGTTCGAATCGAACGATCGAAGCTATTCGATCGAATGATTTTAATTCAATCGAATGCTTATAATCGTTCGAACGAATGGAAATCGTTCGATTTTAGCGATCGAACGGTCGAATGGTCGAATGGTCGAACGAAATTTTACTTCGAATCGAACGCGAACACCAATTGGCGAACGTCGCGCGACGTTCGCGAACATTCGGCGGACGCGAACAGTCGAAGTTCGCGCGAACTAGTTCGCCGGCGAACAGTTCGCTACATCCCTGTCGCCCACACAGTATTAAGAACCAAGAGAAAACATCCTAAATATGAACCCTACTGAACTGTCACGGCCGGCACCCAATACCAGAACTAGAGCCAAGCACCGTGGTCAGAGCTCTCTTCACCAGTATATGTGACCACTTTTGGGCTTCGGGAAGGCCCTCCGCCTACTGGGGTGCCACCTGGACTTATGAGTGGGCAAGGCTAGAGTTCTGGCAGGCAATGGGGCATGGCAAGTATCTAGAGTCTTTTGGGCCGAGGATCACGGTTACAGGCAAGGATGAGGCAGATGTAAGTGCAATAAGTGAAGGGGCAAATGGAGAATGGATGTATGATCAAATGGGCAGATTAGGCTCCGGTGCCATTGTGAGAAGAAAGATAGAACAGATTGAAGTAAATTCTTTGAAAGTCAAGGAAACTTAATGGAAGAGTGTCTGATAAATGTAAGATGAATGAATGAAATTATTGGGGAAGAATGAATGAAGTAAGGAAAGCTATCCCATTGGGAAAGGTATATAAAAAGGACAATTTACATAAATAAAGTCGAGTAGACAAGAATGAAGCATAGAAACAATTACAAGGAAACAATGAGGAGTATAATGAATGGTATGAAAAGATGAGGAAAAAATAAAAGAACAGAGAGGAATTTTCAGCATCTGCAGAATAAACAGAGGGCCGGAAATCCACTGTAATTCTCAACACTTTTAACCAGAGTAATGGTGGAAAACCCAAGAAGATTACACAACGTTGAGGGGCATAGTCAAAGGATAAAAGATTTGCCCCAAAAACACCAGTAAGATAGATTGCTCAAACATGAAGGTTTGTGCCTGTTAATAAACTGTTATATTTTGGTTCAAGAACTACTGGCATCTAGAACTTCTGTTTAGCAGCTTAATGGTATAGTTCTGCCACACCTCTCCCTTCCTCCACTCAGTATTGCGAGGGTCGAGTTGAGACAGAGGATTTGATGTAACCAGTGCACTACACCAATAAAGCTAGTGTGAGCTAGTGGGAAAATAAAGGGTTAAAGACCCCATTACATTCACTCCTACAATTGTACACTATGGTCAATGACCCTTTGTGTACATATTTTGTATGGGAATGTAACACCTTCTTTTAGATGGGACACAACTGGGCAGTAGGCTAGAGTTGGCTGTGTGGCCCCTCCAAAAATTTTTTGGTTATGCCACTGATGCTGATCCTGTCACTCACTCCTAGAGTGAATTATTACATAACTTTCTAGCACTTACTACTCCTACTTCCACCTGTGCCCTGGGCTTAAAGAGGAAAGAGCATTTCTGATAAAGGGTAATACAAAGAGCGGGTCATGTTTGCAATATGTAAGAGTTTTATATGCACATCAATGAGATTAACTATGGGAGCTTGCAATCTAATGTTACCTGGTCAGCAAAGTGTCTGTTGTGCATGATCTAGGACTAGTGTAGATCCGCAGCACATGATAAATAAATAGAATAAAGAAGAAATAAACTCTTACAAGTAATAAAGGAAGGATTATAATTGTTGTGCCAGTCACTGCACAAAAGATTTACTGTATATAGTAACCTTTTACTGTACTAGTATAAGCTTTTGGCCATGGTCCTCTTCATTTCTTGTATCAATTATTGGTTTGTATGTCATTCTGTATGTTCAGTGTTTAAGCCCATTTATTTACAGCTTTAGAAATACGTGTTAAGAACCATAATAATAACATTATTTGCATTTCATCCACACTGATTTTCTCAACTTGTATCTCTCTGTAATGAGGGGACGAGGGACAGGGAAAGGAATAATTCTCTGGAGAGATTGTATCCAGGAGAGAATTGAGGCTGATTTATTTATATTATTTATGGAGGCAGTTTATAAGGTTTATAAGGAGATTTTCCTCAGTCAACTCAGACAGAAAGGCTGGAGGTTCTGCCAGGTTGGTGAGACCCCCCTGGTACCATGAGAAGATCTAGATGATCCCTGATAACATTACAGAGGAATATTTACTGGGTATGTACCAGGGATTGGGGGGCAACACCTTGTGTAACTGGGGCTGTTTCACTGCTGAAATGTTCTGCCCTTTTTAATATGAGGGTGTGATATTGGGGTAAGGTAAAGTGAATGTGTTGACTAATATTGTGTGTCTCTTCTTCTATGATGGTTTGGGCATTGGTTACCGTTACTTACAGTAGTTTAACCATAGAAACTCTACCTGCTCATACCTGTGCCTACAACCTGTGTCCATTGGTTCCTATAGAAGGTGGAATGACTTTGGGCTGATATCAGAGGCAGAAATCACAGGATCCAGGAACTTTTTGTAGAGGTCAGTGGGTGCAGTTTCTAGGTGAAGATGCACCAAAGTCATTTATATGCAGCCAGCTCTGAGCCACAGACACTGCCATTCATTGGCCTATAACTGTACAGTTTCTGTAGGACAAGGTTCCTACAAGGAATCTATTGAAAAAAATCCTCAGACCCATAGGAAAGGAGTGTGACTGGTTCCTCTGCATTGTTAGGAGCTGAATCCTTTCTCCCATCATCAGTGAGACCTTCCCAGTGGAGGCTAAAAATGGACCATACAGATGGACTGGTCTAAAGTTAACCTCAGACATGGATTTTCTGTAAAAATGATTCTCCCCAAAACAAAACAAAACAAATAACAATGCCTACTAACTTTCAGGAAAACTGTGCAGAAGTGCAGATGGGAGTATGTTTCACCCTAAAATACTCAGGATGTAAAAGTTCTCACTCAAGGATTTCCATGAGGTTCTGAGGTCACATATGAGGGGTTATACCTCCATCTATGTTCACAGTTATTCCCCTTAATTCTAATAATTGGGTCATAATGTTTAAGAGTGTTAAAACTGACAGGTTGTGACAGTGGAGTTAAAATGTTGAGAGAAGGAAAGAAAGGATTCAGATAACCCAAAGACAACGCGCATGGTGACAGTGTTATTCAACATGTCATCAGTAGAAAAAGCAAACTGAGGAGAAGGTTTTGGTGGGTGATTCAGTTTTAGATGGACTGATTCATCCAGTTGGATACCGATAGGGGGCAGTTAGAGATTTGAGTCACTTTCAGCTATTAATTAATTTAGATTTCATCAGCATACAGAAAATCTCAATGGACCATGGACAGAACCTTGGGTCCATGCAGATTCACAAGTTGCATGAGGAAGGATTGGTCAACTGTTTCAAATGCAGATGATTGGTCAAGTTGTATTATGACCTTTGACACTTGAAGATCATTTGTCACCCAGCACACGTCTCAGTGGAGTGTGCAAAATTGAAAGCCAGATTGAGACGAGTCAAGTGCAGGGTAGCCACTTTTTTTGTGACATAATACTGGCCTTCAGGCTGTTTGGTGACATAACTTGGAGAATGGGAAATGGCATCATGGGGCAGAAAAATACGAAGAGCAGGTGGGGTGGGGAAATGGATGGAGCAGGTTGCGGACCTGTCCTTATAAGGGGTAATGGGGCAGTGAAGAGGGTCTGGGAAAAGGAGGGATATAAAAGGGGTATTACAAATTTACCATCAAGTACATTGTGGATAATTTATAATACTGACCATGGTCCTAGCTTGTCATTTACAAGCCAGATTGGTCAAAGAGTGGACTTGACACCCTCCTTTTTAAATGGAGATAAAGCTTGTTAGATTCTATTTTTCTAAATTATATTATTTATTTTGCTCAACTAACTTGGCCTTGGTTGACTCTGAGTGCAAGGTGCATCTCCTAATATTGCAGCAGAATTTCCATTCTGATTCTATCTAATTCCCAGCTCTGCTTCTGTGTGTTTTATGGTAATCTGGAAACACAGGCACTTGATTTGGCTGGGTTTGTTTCAGAAGACATACAGATTCCTTGTAATCAGTTCATTGGTCATCTTAAATACAATAGAATCTGCCATATTGTATGACTCTACTGATATCTTTCTATAGTGCCGAGGTGCTGCATTATTTCTTTACAACGAGGACTCACTCTTCTTTTTACTGAAGTGACAATACATGGGAGACAATTACTAATCATACAGAGGCAACACTTTCATTACATTCATTTCTCTGTTGTATTTGGGGGTTTTGGAAAAGCTGAGAATCTGGTAATATATCCCATAAGTCTGATATATCACTGTCTATGTTTCATTGCTGCAGGAAGAATTTTCCATGGCCCATTGCAAAGACTGTATAACTGGGCAGAAAAGAAACAGATTTGAAATAGAAGGAACATTTCCATTTAGTGGAAAGAATATGTGGAGATGCCCTGCAACAAGTTCCTATTAGTCATCATGTCAAACCTCAGCAGAGCCAATCAGATCTCCTCTCCATTCATCCTGATTGGGATCCCAGGGATGGAAGAGATGCATGTTTGGATCTCAATACCACTGTGTTGCATGTATATAGTAACCATTTCAGCCAACATTACTGTTCTTCTTATCATAAAAGCTGAGAGGAGGCTTCACAAGCCAATGTACCTGCTCCTTTCCATGTTATTAGTCACTGACCTTGTCCAGTCAAATGCCGCCCTTCCCAAGATGCTGCTGCTCTTCTGGTTCAAGCTAAGAGAGATCACTTTTGAGCAATGTCTAGTGCAGATGTTTTTTATCCACACATTCGCTGTAATGGGGTCTTCTGTACTAGTGACTATGGCCTTTGATCGTTATGTAGCCATTTGCCACCCACTGAGATACTCCTCTATCCTGACCAATTCCATGATTGCCAAAATGGGACTGATTGTGATAATGAGGGGGACCTTACTGGTATTTCCTTACCCACTCCTTGTCAGAAGGCTCCCATTTTGTGGGAATCGCATCATACAACAGACTTACTGTGAGCACATGGCAGTGGCAAAGCTCTCCTGTGGTGATTTTAGAATCAACTCTGTGTATGGGTTACTGGTTCCTTTGCTAGTGGTAGGATTAGATACAACATGTCTTACTGTGTCCTACACCATGATTATAATGGCTGTGCTGAGACTTCCTAACAGAGAAGCCAGATATAAAGTTGGTAACACATGTGCTGCCCATGTTGGTGTTATCTTAGTGTTTTATATCCCAGCCTTCTTCTCCTTCATATCTCAGAGATTTGGGGCTTCTTCAGCCCCATCTGTCCAAATCCTTATTTCCAGCCTTTACCTGATCATTCCTCCTATGTTTAATCCAATCATATACGGCATAATTACCAAAGAGATCCGAAAAAAGTTGTCAAAATTGATTTCAGAGAAGTGGCTTGAAGAAATACAAAGTTGGTGTAAAACCCCTAGGGAGATAGTTTGGAGCAAATAAGTAATTGATAAACTAATAGGTAATAATAGTCAAAAAGTGTAATGGGTAAGGCTGCGGAGGAATGTGATTAGGAATATGCAGATAATAAAATGATCAATCTATAGAAGTGCAATGAGGAATTAATGGACAAGAGGATGGTCAGCCCATAGGAAGTGTAAGAGCGATAAGATGGAAAATGCGATCATATGATGGGTAGTATATGTAAAGGAGGGCTGATGGGTTTTTTAAGAAATAAAACTATAATAAATAAGCTAAAAGGAATTTGATGGGGAATCCACAGATTTGAGTAAAATTATCTAAATTCAAGAAAAAGTACAAGTACTGAGAAAGATAATGAAAAATAAAACATAAAACAAATGGAAATGTAGCCAATATGGTGACATTTATATGGACTAACGTGGAAGAAGTAAATAACTAATGGTGCTGAGGAGGCAGAGTGGATGAGGCATATAAACAATTCAAAGGGAATGGTGGATGGAGATGAGTGATATATGGTATGGTATATATAATATATGGTATGGTATGGAAAGATGGGTAACAATATAAGAGAAAAGTGGACAGACAGTTAGACACCAGGTGCATCAACAAACTTTGCTCCCTCCAAATACTCATCTTTAAGAGGGCAGTGCCACATGGCAAGAGAGAAACCACTGTCATCAGTAGAAGGGCAGTAGGGATTGAGTCATCTAAATAGAAACTGTAGGCATTTGTTGGAGGACAGAAAAGACTGGTCCAACCAGAGCACAACTGCCAGCATTAGTATGTTAACAACAGACACTGGATTGGTTAGTTTCTGTAGGAGAACAGCAGGGATCAGCTAAAAAGAAGAAAATGATCAAGAACAGTCAGAAAAAAGGGCTGAATGAAGAACATTTTAGGCACCCACAAGGGAACAGAAGATGTTGCAAAGAAAATAGTTGGATAGAGGGAATTTGTAGGGCAAAGAAATGGGCTAGGTTATAGACAACTGTAGAAGAGGGCGAAAAGCAGGTAGTGGGTTAAACCAAGAGAGACTGTAGAAATCTATAGGAGACTTCACTCGATACAAGTCCTTACAGCGTCCCTTCCCCAATGTGCCCAAAGAAGTCTAACTGTCAGGTGTTTTAGACATGCAGAATTCAGTGGTGATAATACCTCCCCAAGCTGAAGGTCTGGGGCTTGAGCACCTGGACCCCCTGTTAGTATTGGTACCTTACAACACACCATTTTTGCAATATTGGATTTTTTCCTTATCCCCTACCCCGGTAAATTTTACTGTCAGGTGTTTTAGCAAATGTCCAGTGGAACTCTTTCACCAAGCATGTAACATGGGTATCACAGTTCTTGACCCAGGAGTGTTCATTGGGACTAAACCTGTTCTAGTGGACGGAGTATTGACGGAATGTCAGGAATCAAGGTCTTTTATAGGTGGGCACTCTTGCTGATCACCCCAATTAGGGTCAGGACAATGAGGGTCAGAAGAGACCTGGTATGAAATTATAGTTTAGACAAAGGGATAGAAAATTTACACCAAGGAAGGACATTTCTGGAAAACCCTGGAGTCGGATGGCAGCTGAATTGATGAAAGAAATTGTTACATTAATAACACCAATTCATTTGGGAAAGAGTTTAGAGAAAGAACTCAGTGCGGCAGACAAGACAGAAGGTCCTCTGCATTCACCCATAATCAATAAGCTAAGAACATTTAGGGGCCGATTCACGAAGGGTCGAATATCGAGGGTTAATTAACCCTCGATATTCGACTGGGAACTAAAATCGTTCGACTTCGAATATCGAAGACGAACGATTTAGTGCAAATCCTGCGATTGAACGATCGAAGGATTATTCCTTCGATCGAACGATCAAATCCTTTGAATCGAACGATTCGAAGGATTTTAATCAAACGATCGAACGAAAATCCTTCGATCAAAAAATCACAGGCAAGCCTATGGGGACCTTCCCCATAGGCTAACATTGACTTCAGTAGCTTTTAGCTGCCGAAGTAGGGGGTCGAAGTTTTTCTTAAAGGGACAGTACTTCGACTATCGAATGGTCGAATAGTCGAACGATTTTTACTTTGAATCGTTCGAATTCGATCGAATTTAACCAATTCGATGGTCGAAGTACCCAAAAAATACTTCGAAATTCGAATTTTTTTTTATTCTAACCCTTCACCCGAATTTTGTGAATCGGCCCCTAAGACATTTTGGGCCAGATTTAATTCAGTGAGAAAAAGGTTTATCAAGTTAAAACTCAAGGACGAGATTCAACTTATGGATGCAATTTAATTCAGAACAACTTCTATCACTGTTTATCACGTGAAAACTCTATTGAAGTCTATGGGAAAAAACTAGAACTGAATTTGGAGAAAAGTTTTTTCTACTCGAATTGAATTTGGTCTGTGAATTTTCACACGCTAAACCAGGAGATAACTTTTTCTCACTGAATTGAATCTGGACCTTTGTGAATTAAACTACTAAAAAATGCCCCCCCTTTAACCAAAATAGTCATTGCATGAATGACTACATAACACGTTGGGGGTTATTACTAAGCCAAATTACTAAACTAATTACTAAAACTAAATTATTGCTAAATTTTTTACTGGTCAAGGTTTTTTGGGCAATAAACTGAGGAAAAAAATTGCATTTGAATGAAGGTCATGAATAAGTTAATGGCAGATGTCCCATTTACAATTTGTAGATATCCTGGTCTGCACTGGGTTTTGTCCAATAAAATTGTCTGATAAAATTCCAGTTTTTAGGTGATAACATGAAAAAATTTAGCATTTCTGGCGTCCAACCAGAAAAATTTGTATGATTCGAGTTTTTCCCAACCTGACTTTTTCTAGTTATTTTATTGATAAATAAGATAAAATCATGGATGGCAGTTTGGTTGAGCATGATTTAATAAATATATGAGATAAATTTGAGTTTTAGTAAATAACCCCCAAAATAACTATGGATGACACCAGGACTCCGAACTCCCAGCTGTGAACCCTTGAAAATAAATGAATTATATCCTCCATGCCAAGACCTAAAATTGGACTTGGCCATGATCCACCTTAATAATGCATTCTAAATAACATTCCTACACAAAATATATCATGTCCTATCAGACAAATGAACTCCATCGCTGCTGTACAAACCTTTTCCTCTGTGTTCTAGATCCTCGTATCTGTATGTCAGAAAATTAATTGAGTTTGTGAATTTGGAAATAGCAAAATTAAGCTTTTTCTGATATTGGTATTAATGGAGCATTAACTTTCCAAATCCAATGATGGATAACCCCAGACCATACCAATACTTTATCAGGCTTCAATAAATGGATATGTGCCAGATCTCGTCTGACCAGGAATTAGGTCAGTGGTTTATATTTCACTAATTAGAATGTTAGCATGACCCCAAATTGTTGACATCTGGTACATATTTAATACGTTTAGCTCCATAAAGGCCCGTCCACCTTTTTTTGCAATGATTTTTCAAAAAATCAAGGTTCTCTTCATATTTTCTGCTCAACATACTACACAATGAACAAATGAATGCCTTATTATCCAGGCTGCCAAGGGTGAACATATAAAAAATACATATTGCATTACCAATTATCCACAATGTTGGGTCTCACACAAGTCTAGTATCTTGCTGAGTCCCAATAGCCCAACTACTTAATGAATTCACTTTTGAAACCTGAAATATGAGCCTGTGTAACAGATCCAATTCTAAATGAATAAGTTTTGAATTCTTTACTTGGCAGCCCTAATGCTTCAATGCTTTTTTGTTGAACTTTAGCTTTAACTTTGGTAACTGGATATTATTATTATTATTATTATTATTAACATGTATTTATATAGCGCCAACGTATTGCGTAGCACTGTAAAGGATCCGTCTTGATGGACAAAGGACCTGGGCGCTGGATCTGAATCACAACAAAATCTCTGAAAGCTTTTACTGGACATAATTCAGAGTGAAAGAACCTGACCATAATATTGTGCCTTTCCTGTTTTTTACTTCCTCAACTCTATACTCAATATTTCTTTTTGTATACGCACATCTTCAATAAACAAACCCTCTGATTTTGTTTTAGAGCTGTGAACATTATGTTCCAGTGGTAATTTGGGAACCCTTGACCTTGTACCTAGTTACATAGTTAGTTACATAGTTAGTTACATAGTTAGTTACATAGTTAAATCGGGTTGAAAAAAGACAAAGTTCAACCCCTCCAAATGAAAACCCGGCATCCACACACACACACCCCTCTCTACTCTCATATAAATTCTATATACCCATATCTATACTAACTATAGCGTTTAGTATCACAATAGCCTTTGATATTATGTCTGTCCAAAAAATCATCCAAGTCCCTCTTATAGTCATTAACTGAATCAGCATCACAACATCACCAGTCATAATTTAAGTCTTCCCTCCCTCTAAGCAGTTTAGTTGCACTTAGTCTCTGCACTCTCTCCAGCTCATTTATATCCCTCTTAAGGACTGGAGTCCAAAACTGCCCCCATACTCCAGATGAGGCCTCACCAGGGACCTATAAAGAGGCAGAATTATGTTTTCATCCCTTGAGTTAATGCCCTTTTTTATACAAGACAGAACTTTAATTGCTTTAGTAGCCACAGAATGACACTGCCCAGAATTAGACAACTTGTTATCTACAAAGACCCCAAGATCCTTCTCATTTAAGGAAACTCCCAACACACTGCCATTTAGTGTATAACTTGCATTTATATTATTATTTGCCAAAGTGCATAACCTGCATTTATCAACATTGAACCTCATTTTCCAGTTTGCTGCCCAGTTTTCCAGTTTAGACAAATCACTCTGCAAAGTGGCAGCATCCTGCATGGAACCTATAGTTCTGCACAATTTAGTATCATCTGCAAAAATAGAAACAGTACTTTCAATGGCCACCTCCAGGTCATTAATAAACAAGTTGAAAAGCAAGGGACCTAGTACAGAGCCTGCGGTACTCCACTAACAACACTGGTCCAATTAGAAAATGTTCCATTTGCCACCACTCTTTGTAGTTGTCAGGTATTGCTGGGTTTCTGGCTCAATACCTTAACCATTTGGCCAGGTGAGTAGCCTGTAGGGTTGCTCGCTATGTGTAACCTGGCCTCTCCAGCCCCAGCTCAGCTGCAGCCTGTTTGGCATCTACAGCCCCAACCCAGCTGCTGCCTAGTTTAATCAGCCAATCAGGGCTGACTCTTCCCTATTTAAGGGCAGCACTTAGACCACTCCTTGCCAGAGCATTGCATGGTTTTTCCTAGTATTGCGGCAGCGCCCCTAACTAGGTAGTTCTAGCTCTTGCCCCTTTTCCCTTATTATTCCTCCTTGCCTTTGTCTGCCTGTCCTTGTCTTGTCCTGTTTTACCTTATCTTGTACCTTCCCAGCCTTGACCTTGATCCGACCCTGCCTTGCTTGTTCCTGGTTTCTGCTTCCTGTTCCACCTTGTACCTTGCCCTGACTTCACCTTGTACCAACCTTGTCTCACCTGTTCCTGATTCTTGCTATCTTGCTCCAGTCCTCTCTTGCTATCTTGCTCCAGTCCTCTCTTGCTATCTTGCTCCAGTCCTCTCTTGCTATCTTGCTCCAGTCCTCTCTTTTGTAAAATGGATGTGGTGTTTAGGGGGTGTTGCCATAAAATGGGCGAGGTCACATTTTTTTTTGCCAAGCTACGTGCAGCAAAACTTTTTGTTTTTCTGAAATTTTGAGATGTATGACAATGCCCTTGGGATGTAATCCCTTCTATTACTCCTTGGTGGAGCCAAAAGATGCTCAATATAGATAGCCCTAAGCTTGGCTGGTCATTCCTGGAGATATTATTACAGGATCTAGCTACCCTTTACTAGTCCTGCACTAATGAGGGCTCCAAAGAAGACTCTGGAGACTTTAGCAGTGTCCCTGGCAAAGACCTCTGGCAAAAAACCTTGAGTCCGCATGGCACTTCATTATATATTATACATAGAGCCACCAAGAAAACATAGGGTAACAAGGGGTCATACTGTGAGCCAGGAAGTGGGGACTTGTTCCCTTCCATAGATTAAGGATCCCCTTTGTGACCATTGCTTAGGGGAAAGAACTGTAAATGAATATATTTTTAATACTGTTTTTGACTTAGCGGAAAGATTATTGATTACCCAATCTACTATCAAATTGTCACAAATCAGGAGTAATCTTTTGTCTACTAATCTCAAGCCAAAGCAGCTAACAATGGAAGAGGTTCCAACAGAATCATTGTACAGCTTCAATATCAACAAATGAATCCAGACAACATGATCAAGCATTACATTGTGCTAGAAATTACTTTCACAAATCAGTAAATCTTTCTATTTAAATGTTCCTTTTTTTCCTTAGGCACTAAGCAAAGTGCTGAGACTCTCAAATTATCAAAAGGTGGTTCTTCAAATGGACCCTCCATTCTATATAATTCTCTTTCCTTAGCAATCTTTTCCCATAATATGCTTGGAATGTGGTAAACTGTACCTAAATGATCAAACATTGGTCCAGATTCGATTCAGAGAGAAAAGGTTATCTCCTGGTTTATCACTTGAAAATCATGGGCAAGATTCAATTTGAGTAGAAACAACTTCTCAGAAATCACAGGATCCAGGAACTTTTTGTAGAGGAACGTTTTGTAGAGGTCAGTGGGTGCAGTTTCTAGGTACAGGCACAGGCAGGTGGGAGAACATGAAGCAAAGTCATTTATGTGCATCCAGCTCTGAGCCACAGACACTGCCGTTCATTTGCCTATAACTGTACAGTTTCTGTAGGACGAGGTTCTGTTTAGAAGGAATATATTCCAATAAATCCTCAGACACATAGGAAAGGAGTGTGACTGGTTCCCCTGCATCTTTGTTTTATTTGGACTCTTGGATGGAGAACACTGATTGGCATTTGCTTGGCTAAATTGCATATAAGGTATAAGCCTTTATAGAAAGACATTTTATGAGTCCCACAGCAAATTATTATTAGGGTACCACATCCCTCTATGCTCTTGGGGCTCCAAGAAGTTCCTGGTTCTGCTGTATCGTTACACCACAGCTCTTATCTTTACTAATGTCAGTATAAATAATACAAAGTAACATAGTACGTTAGGATGAAAAAAGACACACGACCATCAAGTTCAAACATAAGTCTATATGTACAACCTGCCTAACTCCCAGTTGATCCAGAGGAAGGCAAAAACCCCATCTGAAGCCTCTCCAATTTGCTACTGATGGGCAAATTTATTCAGCAGGCGTGAATTTGCGGCGAATTTCGAGACTGGCAAAAATTCGCTGCCACCACATTAAGTATAGGGAGTTGTGGAATAGGAAAGATCACTGGCGGGCCCTTCAGATCCAAGATTTTATAGAATCTTTACAAGAAAAAGGTAATGTAATAAGAGACTTTACAGAATTTGAGACAATATGTGGCTCAGATAAATATGCAACACATTTAATTTCTAATTTGTATAAAATACTTCAAAGGGGAAATTATGCTGAGCTCCCTAATTTGACAAAGAAGTGGGAACAGAATTTATGCCTTTCCCTTTCAGATAAAGAGTGGGAGAAAATATTGAAAACTAGTGTAAGTTACTTAGTGAGCAATAAATACCTGGAATGTTTCAAATTAATTTCTAGATGGTATCAGACACCGGTGGTATTGAAAGAAATGGGTTTTAGTACTAATTATAGGTGCTGGAGATGTGAGAAGGCCCAATGTACATTATTACATCTTTGGTACTCATGCCCTTTATTTTACATTTCGGAAACTCTGTTTTAGTCATTTGCGAGGAAGTTGCAGGAGTTCATTATTATTATTGAACCCATCATGCATTTTATTATTTCACAGTTTAGAAAGAATTGAAGAAACTAAAAGAGATATTTTGTTACATTTGTTAGTAGCGGCTAAATCCCTTATACCTTTACATTGGAGAGATAAAAATCCACCTACGATGGAACACTGGGTATCTGTAGTTATAGAGATAAATCAGACGGAGGAATTTACCATGTTCGTTGATAATAAATATGCAGATTTTTCAGAAACATGGCCATGGTGGTTCCGATACTTAAAAAGTTATTAATTATTCACCCATTGGTTGAAATTAAGTATACATAGCTATTTGATATGTGTTATTTAGCCTGAATAAGGTAGAAATACATCTGAAATAAATGATAATGGAGGTATCATAGCCCAGAGGGATGCTTAGCGAATTACTAAGCTTTTAGGATACTTTATATTTTTATTTATTTTCATGTTTTACTGGATAAATAAATGTCCAAATCATAAGATTGTCAGAGAAATGTATGTATATATATTTTGTCTTGCATGTAAATATAAAACAAAATAAAGAATCAAAACAAAAATAGTCTCTAAAAAGGAAGTGTGGCTGTGGGATAGCAGGTATAGTAGGGAGAGATGGTGCCTATAGTAACAGTGGATAATAGTCTCTGGGAAGGGAGTGTGACTGTGGGATAGCAGGTATAGTAGGGAGAGATGGTGTCTATAGTAACAGTGGGATAATAGTCTCTGGGAAGGGAGTGTGACTGTGGGATAGCAGGTATAGTAGGGAGAGATGGTGCCTATAGTAACAGTGGGATAAAAGTCTCTGGGAAGGGAGTGTGACTGTAGGATAGCAGGTATAGTAGGGAGAGATGGTGCCTATAGTAACAGTGGATAATAGTCTCTGGGAAGGGAGTGTGACTGTGGGATAGCAGGTATAGTAGGGAGAGATGGTGTCTATAGTAACAGTGGGATAATAGTCTCTGGGAAGGGAGTGTGACTGTGGGATAGCAGGTATAGTAGGGAGAGATGGTGCCTATAGTAACAGTGGGATAATAGTCTCTGGGAAGGGAGTGTGACTGTGGGATAGCAGGTATAGTAGGGAGAGATTGTGCCTATAGTAACAGTGGGATAATAGTCTCTGGGAAGGGAGTGTGACTGTGGGATAGCAGGTATAGTAGGGAGAGATGGTGCCTATAGTAACAGTGGGATAATAGTCTCTGGGAAGGGAGTGTGACTGTGGAATAGCAGGTATAGTAGGGAGAGATGGTGCCTATAGTAACAGTGGATAATAGTCTGGGAAGGGAGTGTGACTGTGGGATAGCAGGTATAGTAGGGAGAGATGGTGCCTATAGTAACAGTGGGATAATAGTCTCTGGGAAGGGAGTGTGACTGTGGAATAGCAGGTATAGTAGGGAGAGATGGTGTCTATAGTAACAGTGGGATAATAGTCTCTGGGAAGGGAGTGTGACTGTGGGATAGCAGGTATAGTAGGGAGAGATTGTGCCTATAGTAACAGTGGGATAATAGTCTCTGGGAAGGGAGTGTGACTGTGGGATAGCAGGTATAGTAGGGAGAGATTGTGCCTATAGTAACAGTGGGATAATAGTCTCTGGGAAGGGAGTGTGACTGTGGGATAGCAGGTATAGTAGGGAGAGATTGTGCCTATAGTAACAGTGGGATAATAGTCTCTGGGAAGGGAGTGTGACTGTGGGATAGCAGGTATAGTAGGGAGAGATGGTGCCTATAGTAACAGTGGGATAATAGTCTCTGGGAAGGGAGTGTGACTGTGGGATAGCAGGTATAGTAGGGAGAGATGGTGTCTATAGTAACAGTGGGATAATAGTCTCTGGGAAGGGAGTGTGACTGTGGGATAGCAGGTATAGTAGACATGGTGTCTATAGTAGCAGTGGGGAAAAGTATCTGTTGTTTTGGAAAAGCTGAAAAATTCTGATATTGCTGTCTGTGTTATTTTTTTGCAGGAAGACCTTGTGTGACACTTTGCAAAGACTGGGCAGAGAAGAAATCAATTTAGCAAGTAATGTTAACGTTTAGTATCAAGATTATGTGGAGATATTCTTGTTTCTTCTTTTCCTGTTAGTCATCATGTCAAACCTCAGTATAGCCAAGCAGATCTCCTCTCCATTCATCCTGATTGGGATCCCAGGGATGGAAGAGATGCATGTTTGGATCTCAATACCACTGTGTTGTATGTATATAGTAACCATTTCAGCCAACATTACTGTTCTTCTTATCATAAAAACTGACAAGAGGCTTCACCAGCCAATGTACCTGCTCCTTTCCATGTTATTAGTCACTGACCTTGTCCAGTCAAATGCCGCCATTCCCAAGATGCTGCTGCTCTTCTGGTTCAAGCTAAGAGAGATCACTTTTGAGGAATGTCTAGTGCAGATGTTCTTTATCCATTCCTTCTCCATAATGGGGTCTTCTGTACTAGTGACTATGGCCTTTGATCGTTATGTGGCCATTTGCCACCCACTGAGATACTCCTCTATCCTGACCAATTCCATGATTGCAAAAATGGGACTGTTTGTGACAATGAGAGGGACTTTATTGATATTTCCTCATCCATTCCTTGTCAGAAGGCTCCCATTTTGTGGGAATCGTGTTATTGAACAGACTTACTGTGAGCACATGGCGGTGGCAAAGCTCTCCTGTGGTGATATAAGAATCAACTCTGTTTATGGGTTATTGGTTCCTTTGCTAGTGGTAGGATCGGATACAATCTGTCTTACTGTGTCCTACACCATGATTGTAATGGCTGTGCTGAGACTTCCTAACAGGGAAGCCAGATTTAAAGTTGGTAACACATGTGCTGCTCATGTTGGTGTTATTTTAGTGGCATATATCCCAGCCCTCTTCTCCTTTGTGTCTCAGAGATTTGGGGCTTCTTCTGCCCCATCTGTCCAAATCCTTATTTCCAGCCTCTACCTGATCATTCCTCCTATGTTGAATCTAATCATATACGGCATAAATACCAAAGAGATTCGCAAAAAGATGTCATAATCGATTTTGCTCATAGAAAAATGTCTTTGACATAGGAATTATCTTAAGTTTCTTGTAGCCAACAAGCAAACAATACAATTTATTTTCATGATTTTTCTTTTCAAACTACTGATTCATACTCATGTAATAAAAATCAGGTTTTGATTTTTCAAGTACATTATTTTTCATGAACCATATAAAAATTAGTTTATAAATTCAAAATGTAGTCATACATTGGAGGGAAGTCAAAATGGCATGAAGAAATGCAAAATTGATGTAGAACCCATAGGAAAAGAGTTTAAGAGCACTAGGGAGAATGAGGAGACAGTTTGTGCAAATAAGTGACTGATAAATGAATAGATAATAATAGTCAAAAAGGGCAATGGGTAGGGCAGCAGAGGAGCATTAGAAATGTGCAGATAATAAGATGATGAATCCAGAGAAGGGAAATGGAACGGGGAATCAATGGACAAAATGATAGACACTCTGTAGGAAGTGTAAGAGCAATGAGTGGGACAAGTTTATGGAAAACACATGTATGATTATCTGATGGGCACTATATTGACATGAAGGCTGATGGGTTTGTAAGAAATAAGAATATAATAAATGAGCTGAGAGGAATGATGGTGAATCCACAGATTAGAGGAAAATTATCTATATTCAACAACAAGTTCAAGTACTGTAAAAATAATGAGAAATAAAGCATAAAACAAATGGAAAAGCATCCAGTTGGGTGACATTTGTATGGGATAAAGAGAAAGGAGAAGTACATAATCAATGGCCCTGAGGAGGCAGAGTGGTATGGTAATGGTAGATGGAGATGAGTGGGGGGTGTAGGACTATAGGCAAGACGTAAGAAAGTTGTAGGCACCTGCAGCGGAACAGAAGAGGTTGGAATAAAAATGGTTGGCTATAGGGAATTTGTAGGGCAATGGATAGGTTGGACTGTAGAAGAGGGAGAAGAGAAGGTGATGAGTTGAAAGAAGAGGGACTTTAAGATTCTGTAGGAGACAATAAGCTACAAGACCTTACATTACCCCTCTGCCAGTGTGCCCAAAGAATTCTTATTGTCAGGTCTCTTAACAAATGTCCTGTGGAGCTCTTTCACCAAGCATGTGGCACAGGTATCACAGTTCTTGATCCAGGAGTGTTTGTTGGGACTAAACCTGTTCTAGAGGATGGAGTATTGACTGGAATGTCAGGAATCAAGATCTTTTTCAAGTTCACACTTTTGCTGATCATCCCAATTAGCAGCAGTAAAGTGGCTGATGATCACAAGAGACCTGGTAAGATAATGTAGTTTTGTCAAAGGGACAGATAATTTATATTAGGGATGGACATTTCTGGAGAAACCTGTAGTCAGATGGCAGCAGAATTGATGAAACACCACATATTGGAAAGAGTTTAGAGAAGTAATCCAGTGGTGAAAATTCCTATTGGAAAACTAATGGCAGACTGTGAACACAATAAATATGCTGGTTATTCACTAACCCAGGCACCTTTATAAGCGACACAAACAGTTACTTTTCATGCCCCTTTCAATAAATAAGAAGTGAGAAGATTGCAGATGCCAATACAGATTTTATTGAAAGTTGTCTGCTGTGTTTTAGGAGGTCCCTCAGACAAAGACCTTCAGCACTCACCCAATATCATTGTTATCAAGTACATTCATACATGCCGCTACAAAAAATGCCCTCCCCTTTAACCAAAACAGTCATTGCTTGTCCATATATTGCAATATATTTTAGCTGGCCAACTCCGTCAAAATCATCTCTGGTCTGGCCAGTCCTACACTCGACTTTCATCGGATTCATTAAGAATTCCACTGCTTCATTATACATTTTACACATGGGAGAGGGTATGCAGCAATGACAGCATTGACTCAAAATCTGCCAACCAATCACCTCGTCAGAATGGATAAACATTAAACTGCACTTATGTGACTTTGGGCCAGATTCAGTAAGAAAAAGGTTTATCACATAAAAAGGTATGCATGCAGTGTTGGACTGGCCCACCTGGATACCAGGAAAACTCCTGGTGGGCCCAGATGTCAGTGGGCCTCTTGCTTCTAACCGTTTGGTCTATTCCCTATTTCTTTATGGCAACAAAGAGGCTTAACAATGGAAGAATAGAGAATAGTATGTAGAGAAAAGAGTCTAGGACAGGGATCCCCAACCTTTTGAACTCAAGAGCAACATTCAGAAGTAAAAGGAGTTGGGGAGCAACACTAGCATGAAAAATGTTCTTGGGGTGGCAAATAAGTGCTGTGATTAACCATTTGGTAGCTCTTATGTGGATTGTCAACCTAAATTGAGGTTCTGTTTGCAATTGCACCAGGTTTTTATGAAACCAAAACTTGCCTCCAAGCCTGGAATTCAAAAATAAGCCCCTGCTCTGAGGCCACTGGGAGCAACATCCAAGGGGTTGGAGAGCAACATGTTCCTCATGAGCTACTGGTTGGGGATCACTGGTCTAGGAGAATAAAGAGGTTGAGTGAGGCCAGAAGGTATAATAGGTTGGAAAGTGGGCCCTCAGCCTAAGATTTTTTGGTGGGCCCCTGGCATCCCAGTCCGATACTGCATGCATGAAATTTAAATTGAGATGCAATTCAATTCAGAAAAACGTATCTTACAGTTTATCACATGGAAACTGTATTGAAGTCTATGAGAAAATACTGGAACTGAATTTAAGGAAAAGTATTTTCTCCTCAAATTGAATATCATCAATGACTTTTCACAAGATAAACCATGAGATACATTTTTTTATGGTCAGCACTCTTAAATTCGAATAGTGAGTAATCAAAACTTGATTTGAATTTTCGAATTCGAATTTCGAGATTTATCAAACGTTGCTTCTTTAAAAATTGACTTTGACTATTCACCACCTAACACCTGGTGAGTTCATGTATAAGTCATTGAGAGAGGTCCAGTGACCAATTTGAAGGTGTTACTAGCCTTCTTGATATTCAAGATTTTTTTGGGGGGAAAAAACTCGATTTGAGTTTTGATTTGAGTTTTCATGTTGGTAAAATTCATTCGAGTTTTAGGTATTTGATTTTTTTTATTAAATAACCCCCCAATCGAATTTCGAGTATATTCAAATTTATTAGAGTTAAAAAAATTCACATGAATTCAAAATTCGACATTTGATAAATGTGCCACTTAATAACTGTAAACGACACCAGGACTCAGAACTCCCAGCCATGAGTCTATGAAAATAAATGAATTAAATCCTCCACGCCAAGACTATTTTATGACCTTAAACTGGTCTTGGCCATCCTCCGCCTTAATAATGCCTTCTCAATAGCATTCTGCCATCCTACACAAAATATATCATATGTCCTATATCAGACAAATGAATGCCACCTTCTCCTCCTTTTTCCTACATCTTTATAAAAGTTTTAATGGAGCATTAACTTTCTCGTCCATGGCGGAATAACCAAAGAACCATTTCAATACTGTATCAGGCATCAAAAATTGGATATGTGCCAGATCTCATCTGACCAACTGAATTAGGTCAATGGTTTTTATTTCATGTGAAAAATTGGGATGTTAGGATGTCCCCAATGTGTTGACCATTTAGTTCCACGAAGGTCCATCCACCATATTCTGAGCTGATTTTCTGTAAAATCAAGGTTCGTTACATAATTTCTGCTTGACATAACGTACAATGAACAAATTGTAAGCCTATAAAAAATACATATTGCATTACCAATTATCCACAATGTTGGGTCTCACACAAGTCTAGTATCTTGCCGAGTCCCAATGGCCCAACTACTTAATGAATTCACTTTTGAAACCTGAAATATGAGCCTGTGTAGCAGATCCAATTATAAATGAATGAGTTTGGAATTCTTTACTTGGCAACCCAAATGCTTCAATGCATTTGTGTTGAACTTTAGCTTTAACTTTGGTAACTGGATTACAAGGATCCGTCTTGATGGACAAACAACGAACCTGGGCGCTAGATCTGAATCACAACAAAATCTCTGAAAGCTTTTACTGTACATAATTCAGAGTGAAAGAACCTGACCATAATATTATGCCTTTCCTAGCATGTCTGCTTTTGATTTCCTCAACACAATACTCAGTTCACATTTTTGTAAATTTGGCACAAGGACGTTCCATCTGGTCCAATAAATAAAAAGTTAAAAAGATAACGAATATAAAAATATGTACCTTTAGTAAATTTGACAGTCTGCTCAAGAAACTCAAATTAATGACAAGAAATGCTACACCCCATGGGTAGACACTTGTCATAGTAAAAGGAACACTAAAAATAAAAACCCGAATGGTGGTAGCATGATGGATAAATAGGTAATACATGAAAGGCGGATTGGATATCACTTTTGCCAACCATGTTCCCCTGCCACAGTCTGACTATGTCAATTGCCTTATCAATTATCATTTACTGATGAACTAACTGGAAATGGTAAATGGTGAATCAGATGAAATGTTCCTTTTTTCAAAAAGATGAAATGTTCCTTTTTTCCTAGTATAGGGACCTATAGGATATCCTATCCCTATAGAGTTAATCCCCTACTTTTGTATGTAGTTCTCTTTTCCCCTGTTATTGGGCCAAGCCCTTGTAACTGGCAAAGTGTAACAACCACACCTATTGGACAAAGAGTGTAATGACACTCCCCTGCCACACTGCTATATAGTGTTGTGCAGGGAGTGTCCTCTTCCTCTTTGGCTCCTGGTGCTGCTGCTAGGTGAATCTCCACTGAGCCTGGGATCACCATAGGCCCCAGTAAAGCCTTTACCCTAAAGGGACCTGACACCTTTAGTGCTAAGTCGGGGACCAGGTAAACCCCGTGAACGAGGACCAGCTAGCATAGTAAGATATTGTTATAGTCTCTCTAGGAGAGAAAGACAGAGAGGTGTAGCAGAAAGAGCAGCTGTCACTCCAACAAGGATTGTAGGAGGAAGTAGCTTCCCACAAGGCCTGTTTGCCTTTAGAGCAGGGACCTCAGTTGTTAGGGCAGTAGGTGAGCAAAGGACTACCTGAACCCTACCTGATTGATCCCGATCCCCTCACTGTGCAACGTCGGTTGAACTGGGATTTGATGTACACCTATCTGCAATATCCTTTGGGAGTCACATCTGTTTGACTGTGAACCTTTACTGTCCAAAGTGATTCCATCTGCTGTGTCCTCAGAACTATTGTAAGTAAACCTGTGGTCATTTGCCTTTGGCATAATAAATCTGCTCCTGTTTTACCTTTTTAAAGAACCTCCTGGCGTCCATTATTCTATTTTTGTACTTATATGCCTGTGAGTTGTAGTTCAACTACAGTTTAAAGGGGAAGCTTCCATTTGGCGAAGGCTCTGCCCTGGGTGAGGATTCGCAATGTAACCCATGCTCACTACCTAGCTGGTCACCCTTAACTCCTAATTGGCAGAATAGGCCAAGAAAGCGTTACACTAGTAATACCTCCTGGGGCTAATTCTGGATGCTTAGATGTAAGAATCAGAGAATAAATAGTAAAGGCCTGAAGCCAATCAGTGAAGGTATGTGCCACTGGGCTTCTACGCTCAACCTCGTTGTCCTTTTGCTTATCAGATTTTAAGAATTCTTTGGCAGAAGTCAGTAATGATAAGATATCTACATACTCGCACATTTCTGAGCCGTGGAGTCAGAGACGGAAACAATTTTGGGTACCTGGAGTCAGAGTCAGAAAAAACTCAGAATAAATTTAAATTGTAATGAATAAAGTTTAAACTTTAGGTGTAGGGGATGTTTGTTTTATCTTTAATAAGTAAAATAAACAGCCACAATGACAGGATTAGTTGTAGATTTAAACTTGAACAGTCTCCTCATTTATGTTGGCAGAGATAGGTTTGGATGGTCAATAGGGTAGAGCGTCAGCTTCATAACAAGAGGTTCTTTGGTTTCTTCCCAAAAGCAGACACCATCTTCATATAGCTTTATTATTGCTGATACAATTGACTTTTCCATAATTTCGTGCTTTCTGGATCCCAAACCTGTATATGAAAGACAGAGGAGTCGGAGTCAGTGGTACAGTGCTGCGCAATATGTTGGCGCTATATAAATACATGTTAATAATAATAAATACCAGAGTTACAGTTGTAGTAGAAGGATTTATGTGCTGACTCCAGAGCCCTGGCACATTTTATCTTTAATAGCATTAGAGAGGTGTAAACTCAGAGACGTAACTTATAACTGCAGCTTTAAGGCTTCATCCATGAATCCCTGCACTTGGTTCTGTAGATACCACGTTGGGGCAATGTAAATTAATATAACACAATACACAGTCTTTAAGACCTATTAATGACAGACCTCAGGTAACAGTTTAAACCCATCTGACAGGGACAGGTTTTAACTGCAACTTGCTTTCGAGGTTAAAACTCCCAAATGGTTGGCCAACACTGGGATCACCTGACTGTTGTTGGGAATAGCAGGGGGCCTGTTCACTGACTGTTTATATATTTTATATCTTTTATATCTGGAACGGTCTATTTCCTATGACGGACGAATGGCTACTGTAAGAGGGTTGATATCTATTACCCCCGCCCTCTATGATGCCATAATGCTATAGGGCCCAAGGCAGGATGGACTATAAGGGCTAATGGTCAACTGTGGACAATGGTCACTCATATAACTTATACTAGGCCATACAAATAAATGATCTCCACTCTGTTATTTAGATTCCAGAGTGTCAGCATAGTGTCAGCATGTCTCTTATGCCTTTTTGCAGAAGTGCTGCTCAATATCTGTCTGTACCACAATGGCTGTGTTTAGCCAACAGATGTCTATGAGGCTGTGGACAGTTGGAACCAGAAATCTCTTATGTTGCAAAACTGCACATCTTACAGGAATGTATAAATATATATGCCAGTAAGTCTCCTCGCCAGACCATGTATGGTATTTCCGTGTACCCCTTGTCATAATTACTGTAAATGCCTTCTGAAAGCTATATAATGCCTGGACCAAGAGGTGGGTCTTTGGTGAGTCCTTGGCTGACATTCTGTGTGTTACTCCAACAGCTTATCCAGACAAAACTGTTATGTTGTATTATGTATGAATAAATTGCCTGACTATTACTAAAGGTTTTCCTTTACTGAGTTTTGTCTTACACGAGGTCAAAATGGTTCTACTAGAAATACCATCATGACATTAGATGAGGTTTTATTTCCCCTTTACATTCAATGCCTTAGCTGAGCATCCAAATCTCTTTCACTGTTAAATCAGCCCCAGGCATCTTCAGGCAGCAGTGTAATAAATGATAACAAGCCCTTATAATAAAGGGTAATGCAAAAGTGGGTGTTGTTGACAATGGATCATGGGAGTGACTGGGTTTTCTAAGCATATGCCCCAAAGAGCTTGCAATCTAATCTTAACTGGGCAGCAGAAGGTGTCAGTCATGTATGAAACAGAACCCAGTGCAGATCAGCAGCATATAATAATATATAAGAGAATAAAGAGGAAAGATTGCAGCATCACCTTGTGTCTCTGTAATGAGGGGACAAGGGACAGGGAAGGGGAATAATTCTTTGGAGAGACTGTATCCATCAGAGAATTGAGGCTGATTTATTTATATTATTTATGGAGGCAGCTTATAGGGTTTATAAGGAGATTTTCTTCAGTGAAGTCAGACAGAAAGGCTGGAGGTTCTTGCAGGTTGGTGAGACCCCCCTGGTACCATGAGAAGATGTAGATGATCCCTGATTATGGAGGAAGATCTATTATGTGCCAGGGATTAGGGTATAACTGGGGCTGTTTCACTGCTGAAATTTCCTTCCCCTCTGTCTCTGTTGCCCTCCTTAAAGGGATCCTGTCATCAGTTTTTTTCAAAACGCATCAGTTAATAGTGCTACATCAGTTAATTTCGAATCTGACATGGGGCTAGACATTTTGTCAATTTCCCAGCTGCCCCCAGTCATGTGACTTGTGCCTGCACTTTAGGAGAGAAATGCTTTCTGGCAGGCTGCTGTTTTTCCTTCTCAGTGTAACTGAATGTGCCTCAGTGAGACATGGGTTTTTACTATTGAGTGTTGTTCTTAGATCTACCAGGCAGCTGTTATCTTGTGTTAGGGAGCTGCTATCTGGTTACCTTCCCATTGTTGTTTTGTTTGGCTGCTGGGGGGAAAGGGAGGGGGGTGATATCACTCTAACTTGCAGTACAGCAGTAAAGAGTGACTAAGGTTTATCAAAGCACAAGTCACATAACTTGGGGCAGCTGGGAAATGGACAATATGTCTAGCCCCATGTCAGATTTCAAAATTGAATATAAAAAAATCTGTTTGCTCTTTTGAGAAATGAATTTCAGTGCAGCATTCTGCTGGAGCAGCACTATTAAATGATTCATTTTGATTTTTTTTCCCATGACAGTATCCCTTTAATATGAGGGTGTGATATTGGGGTATAAGGTGAAGTGAATGTGTTGAATAATATTGTGTGTCTCTTCTTCCCCAGTGTATGATGATTTGGGCACTGGTTACCATTACTTACAGTAGTTAAACCCTTGTGTAACTATTTGTTTTACTGACTTTCCCCATGGAAACTCAGTTCTACCTGCTCATACCTGTACCTACAACCTGTGTCCATTGGTTCCTATAGAAGGTGGAATGACTTTGGGCTGATATCAGAGGCAGAAATCACAGGATCCAGGAACTTTTTGTAGAGGAACTTTTTGTAGAGGAACTTTTTGTAGAGGAACTTTTTGTAGAGGAACTTTTTGTAGAGGAACTTTTTGTAGAGGAACTTTTTGTAGAGGAACGTTTTGTAGAGGTCAGTGGGTGCAGTTTCTAGGTACAGGCACAGGCAGGTGGGAGAACATGAAGCAAAGTAATTTATGTGCATCCAGCTCTGAGCCACAGACACTGCCATTCATTTGCCTATAACTGTACAGTTTCTGTAGGACGAGGTTCTGTTTAGAAAGAATCTATTGCAATAAATCCTCAGACCCATAGGAAAGGAGTGTGACTGGTTCCTCTGCATCTTTAGGAGCTGAATCCTCTCTCTCATCATCAGTGAGACCTTCCCATGTACCTAATCCTGTCTCTGGGGGAAAGTCTTGCTGCTCTACATCATGTTACATACTAGACATTAAGCCTGTTAAATTAACGGGCGCTAGAACATAGGCCGCCAGAGACGGTCCGTGGGGCACATGCGCAGTATCGGTGGGGCACATGCGCAGTAGCGCAATCCCACGGACACAGGGACTGGACGCAGAGACACTTCAACTTTATTATTACATATAATCAGCTCTTTGCGATACACCCAGCAATGGAAATCAGTAGAGGATCAGGTACTGAAGGAGGTGGGAAGGAGGCAGAGTGGCAGACAGATTATCCAATCAGCAGATGGAAGGGGTGTATTCAGTCGCAGTGCAGCAAATGAGGTTTTTAAAATTAGAATCTAAATAATAAAGCAGTCCCTATACCTACACCTAATGCAATGCTTCTTCTAGTGCTGCTAGCTTATTGTATGCATTTAATTTTGCATTAAAATCTACCTATAAGTACTTTTATATTAAGCACTATTAATTAATTAAAAAGACAGCAATTAATTTAATACAGGAGTGCCCATACTTTACTAATGTGTGGTCTACTTTTAGTTATGCTGTCCCATTATGATCTACTTCCATAATATCACTGTTAGTATTCTGTTCCACAGAAAATATTACTTAAATATAATATTGATTTACAAGAGAATTTATATTGCTATATTTAAATATACAATTATTTCTTATGTAACAGAATAAATATGTGACTGAAATGAATAAAACAGAAGGGTAATTTAGTCGAGCTGTTTGTTGACAGTGTCTTGAGATCTACTAAAGGTCTACTGGTAGATCCCAATCTATCTTTTGGACACCCCTGATTTAATGCATAAAATGTAACGTTTTTAATACACAGAGTTCTTCTTTCTAACTGACCCTGACATGTTCTAGAACCAAGATGGGATGCTAGTCAGAGAGACGGGTCAAATGTGAACTTTTTAGGAATAGCACTGATAAATGAAGAAAGAAAAAAGAGAGACACTTTGTTATATACTATTATTCCTAAATTATATTCTTTCTTTCTTCAGCCGACCCATTTCATGTACAAGTTCTGTATCTCGGGTGACACTGGGCACAAGGTGCACTTCCTAATATTGCAGCACAGTTGATATTCCCAATCCCCTGTAGTGTTGGGTCTTTTCTGTTATTATCGACTTCCCAATTCTGCTTCTCTGTTTTCATGGTCATCTGCAAACACGGGCTCCTGATTTGCCTTGGTTTGTTTTTGAGCAGCCCAGTAACTCTAGACACACAGAAGACAACCATTGTGTAATAGTCAATACATACTCACAATGCTGACTAATTGTTGAGTCTTCCCTCTAGTAGTGCTTGAGAGTGAAATATCAGTCTACCCACAGTGTCTCCTGTTTCCTCTGAGGACACCTCTTATGTGGAACCCAGGTGGGATGATCTATCTATAAAGTCCATATTACCTGTCTCTGGTTCCTGTCTAGGCAACAATGCCCTTGGGATCTAATCCCTTCTATCACTCCTTGGTGGAGCCAAAGCTGCTCAATATAGGTAGCTCTAATCTGGCTTTCTCTCCTAGAGAGACTACTACAGGATCTAGCTACCCTTACTAGTCCTGACTAATGATGGCTCTACGAGAGGCTCAAATCCACAAATGTTCAGGCAAACAGCCCTGGCAAAAGCCTTTGGCAGAATCCTATGGCAAAAATCCCTGAGATAGCTTGGCACAGTCATTATATATTATTATCCAGTGCCACCTAATGGCCAAACTTGGGATAGCTAGGGGTCATACTGTCATCAAGTACTGTGATTACTCCCTTCCTTTGACTAAGGGTCCAGTTTATGCCCAATCCTTAGGGGATAGCAAAATAAATGGGAATACATTTATCAGTCCCCTACAGTTTCATAAGGCAGATTCCTTGTAATCAGTTCATTGTCTTTAATACAATATAAGCTGCCATATTGATTGACACTGCTGAGATCTTTCCATAGTGCCAATGTGCTTCATTATTTCCATAAAAAGAGGATTCACTCTTCTCTTTATTGAAGTGACAATACATGGGAGACAATTATTAATCATACAGAGGCAACACTTTCATTACATTTATTTCTCTGTTGATTTTTGGGTTTCAGAAAAGTTTAGAATCTGATATTATATCCCTTCATTCTGTTCTGATATATCAATGTCTGTGGTACTTTTTTGCAGGAAGAATTTTCAGTGGTCCATTGCAAAGACTGCATAACTGGATAGAGAAGAAATAGACTAGAAATAGAAGTAACATTTCCATTTAGTGGAAAGAATATGTGGAGATGCCCTGCAACAAGTTCCTGTTAGTCATCATGTCAAACCTCAGTAGAGCCAATCAGATCTCCTCTCCATTCATCCTGATTGGGATCCCAGGGATGGAAGAGATGCATGTTTGGATCTCAATACCACTGTGTTGCATGTATATAGTAACCATTTCAGCCAACATTACTGTTCTTCTTATCATAAAAGCTGACAGGAGGCTTCACCAGCCAATGTACCTGCTCCTTTCCATGTTATTAGTCACTGACCTTGTCCAGTCAAATGCCGCCATTCCCAAGATGCTGCTGCTCTTCTGGTTCAAGCTAAGAGAGATCACTTTTGAGGAATGTCTAGTGCAGATGTTCTTTATTCACACCTTTTCCATAATGGGGTCTTCTGTACTCCTAACTATGGCCTTCGATCGTTATGTGGCCATTTGCCACCCACTGAGATACTCCTCAATCCTGACCAATTCCATGATTGCAAAAATGGGACTGTTTGTGATAATGAGGGGGATATTACTGGTATTTCCTCTTCCATTCCTTGTCAGAAGGCTCCCATTTTGTGGGAATCACATCATACAACATACTTACTGTGAGCACATGGCGGTGGCAAAGCTCTCCTGTGGTGATTTCAGAATCAACTCTGTGTATGGGTTAATAGTTACTTTGCTAATGGTAGGATTTGACATAATATGTCTTACTGTCTCCTACACCATGATTATAATGGCTGTGCTGAGACTTCCTAACAGAGAAGCCAGATATAAAGTTTGTAACACATGTGCTGCCCATGTTGGTGTTATCTTAGTGTTTTATATCCCAGCCCTCTTCTCCTTCATATCTAAGAGGTTTGAGGCTTCTTTAGATCCATCTGTCCAAATTCTTATTTCCAGCCTCTACCTGATCATTCCTCCTATGTTTAATCCAATTATATACGGCATAAATACCAAAGAGATTCGACAGAAGGTGTCAAAACTGATTCAACAGTAGAGACGGGCAGAGCATGGACTGTCTGAGGTGGCACTGCTGGTAATTTGCTTTCAGAACCTTATTATTTACATAATTACATTACATTATTTACTCCAAGACAAGTTAAAGAAAGTTCTTCAGAATAACTGATTCATTTATTTGACAAAATATTGGAATCTTGGGAAGCTTGTAACAATGACACACTTAGTATGGCACGGAGAGCTTCAGTGTCATGCCCATTAGATCAAGTTTATGTACATTCTACAGAGCATTCACTATAAGGAAGATGTACACGGAATTGCCATACATGGTCAAGAAGGTATTTACATGTGAGCAAGTGCAAGACTTACTGGAAAACATTGTACAAGTAAAAGTTTCATGTGTCCAACAGTTTGTAAGCTTTGTGGTCAAACAAATGCTATTTAAATATAGCCAGGATGTGTACTTGTAGTTCTATAGCTACAATTCTATCTCGTGTTCCTAACTGATATTAACCCTTTAGCCTCTGGTATCAGGGCTTTGGTATTATGTGAACACAATCTGATAAGACATTATATGGACACAATTACATTTCCTATACCCACCTGGCTTATTTGAATCTTGTGTACAAGGACATTATAATTTCATATTATTTTATTTGTCCCTTTATAAAAACTCTTACCCATCTTTGGTGGCCCGTTCTTTTATAAATTCTCCAGATGCTGCTGCTCTTCTGGTTCAAGCTAAGATCACTTTTGAGGAATGTCTAGTGCAGATGTTCTTTATCCACACCTTCTCCATAATGGGATTTCTCCATTTGCCACCCACTGAGATACTCCTCTATCCTGACCAATTCCATGATTGCAAAAATGGGACTGTTTGTGACAATGAGAGGGACTTTACTTGATATTTCCACATCCATTCCTGGAACATAGTATTTGTACCTGGATAGAGAACTGGCTAAAAGATAGACTACAAAGAGTGGTGGTAAATGGAACAGTTTCTAATTGAACCAGTGTTGTTAGTGGAGTACCGCAGGGCTCTGTACTAGGTCCCTTGCTTTTCAACTTGTTTATTAATGACCTGGAGGTGGCCATTGAAAGTACTGTTTCTATTTTTGCAAATGATACTAAATTGTGCAGAACTAGGATGCTGCCATTTTGCACAGTGATTTGTCTAAGTTGATAAATGCAGGTTATGCACTTTGGCAAAAATAATATAAATGCAAGTTATACACTAAATGGCAGTGTGTTGGGAGTTTCCTTAAATGAGAAGGATCTAGGGGTCTTTGTAGATAACACGTTGTCTAATTCTGTGCAGTGTCATTCTGTGGCTACTAAAGCAAATAAAGTTCTGTCTTGTATAAAAAGGGCATTAACTCAAGGGATGAAAACACAATTCTGCCTCTTTATAGGTCCCTGGTGAGGCCTCATCTGGAGTATGGGGGCAGTTTTGGACTCCAGTCCTTAAAGGGCACCTATCACAGCCAAAATCAAACACATATTAACAATTTGACCAGTACAAGCTAAACACGTTTAATCAAACTACATATATAGTTTTTTGGAAAAACTGCAGGTTTTAAAAAAATCCCTTACTTTGTCAAATGGGTTCTTTCACTGAGGGAGGCCATATTGAGACTCTAACAGAGACTCTAATATGTAAATTTAAGGAGCATGCTCAGATTGTAACACTGCTTTGAGTATTCTACCCAGAATGCCTTGTTTAAGTAAATTCCTCAACTAGAAGTATCCACTAGAAGTGCTGCCACCTGATAACTTCCAGCAGGGGGCAGCACTACTGTACAGCAGCTAACACACAGGTTTGGCTGATTTGAAAATAGCTTAGAAGGGTTGATAAGCAAACAAGGAATTTAAACTGAGCATGTGCGAGATTTCAGAGCTCCAGTTTGCTGGGAAGATATAGGTAGGAGGAGCCAGTGAAATCCAAGATGGCTGCCTCAGCTAGAACTGCAGGGGAGATAGGGGAGATCTTGCAGAAGGAATAGTGAGCTGATCATTTACATTATACAAACAATTCTAACTGTTTTAAAAATCGGATTTCTTGAACTTTCACATAGTGTATTTACTTAGTAAATGATTTTGGTCATGATTGGTGCCCTTTAAGAGGGATATAAATGAACTGGAGAGAGTACAGAGACTAAGTGCAACTAAACTGGTTGGAGGGATGGAGGACTTAAATTATGAGGGGAGACTGTCAAGGTTGGGGTTGTTTTCTCTGGAAAAAAGGCACGTGCGAGGGGACATGATTACACTTTACAAGTACATTAGAGGACATTATAGACAAATAGCAGGGGACCTTTTTACCCATAAAGTGGATCACCGTACCAGAGGCCTCCCCTTCAGACTAGAAGAAAAGAAGTTTAATTTAAAGGAACAGAGTAGGGGATTCTTCACAGTCAGGACAGTGAGGTTGTGGAATGCACTGCCGGGTGATGTTGTGATGCTGATTCAGTTAATGACTATAAGAGGGACTTGGATGATTTTTTGAAAAGACATAATTTCAAATGCTATTGTGATACTAAACTCTAAAGTTAGTATAGATATGGGTATATATAATTTATGTGAAAATAGGGAGGGGTGTGTGTATGGATGCTGGGTTTTCATTTGGAGGGGTTGAACTTGATGAACTTTGTCTTTTTTCAACCCAATTTAACTATGTAACTATGTAACTATTCCTTGTCAGAAGGCTCCCATTTTGTGGGAATCATGTTAATGAACAGATTTATTGTGACCACATGGCGGTGGCAAATCTCTCCTCTGGTCATATCCGAATCATATGGGTTACTGGATCCTAGTGGTAGGATTGGATACAATACAACATGTCTTACTGTGTCCTACACCATGATTATAATGGCTGTGCTGAGACTTCCTAACATAGAAGCCAGATATAAAGTTGGTAACACATGTGCTGCCCATGTTGGTGTTATCTTAGTGTTTTATATCCCAGCCCTCTTCGCTTTTGTGTCTCAGAGATTTGGGGCTTTTTCTGCCCCATCTGTCCAAATCCTTATTCCAGCCTTTACCTGATCATTCCTTCTATGTTTAATCCAATCATATCCGGTATAAATACCACCAGAGTTTCTCAAAAATATGTCATAATCGATTTTGCTCATAGGAAAGGGTCTTTGACATAGGAATTATATTAAGTTTCTTGTGGCCAACAAGCAAACAATACAATTTATTTTCTTGATTTTGCTTTCTACAATACTGATACTCATGTAATAAAAATCAGGTTTTTCTGTTTTAAGGAAATCATTTTTCCATAGAAAAATTAGTTTCTAAATTAAAAATGTAGCCATTCATTGGGGGGAAGTCAAGGTGGCATGAAGAATTACAAAGTTGGTGTAGAACCAATAGGAAAAGAGTTTAAGAGCACTAGGGAAAATGAGGAGATAGTTTGGAGCAAATAAGGGACTGATGAATTAATAGGTAGTAATAGTCAAAAAAGGGTAATGGGTAGGGCAGCAGAGGAGCATTAGGAATGTGCAAATAATATTATGATGAATCCAGAGAAGGGAAGTGGAACGGGGAATCAATGGACAAAATGATTGACACTCTATAGGAAGTGTAAGAGCAATGAGTGGGAAAAGTTTATGGAAAATACATGTATGATCATATGATGGGTACTATATGGACATGAAGGTTGAAGGGTTTTTAAGAAATAACCAATAGCTCTGAAGAGGCAAAGTTGATGAGGTCTAAGCATATAAACAATTAGTAGGGAATGGTAGATGGAGATGAGTGGGGGGTATAGGACTATAGGCATGACAGGAAAATTGTAGGCTCCTGCAGCAGAACAGAAGAGGTTGGAATGAAAATGGTTGGCTATAGGGAATTTGTAGGGCAATGGATAGGTTGGACTGTAGGAGAGGGCAGGAGTTCTTGATCCAGGAGTTCTAGAGGATGGAGTATTGACTGGAATGTCAGGAATCAAGATCTTTTTCAAGTTCACACTTTTGCTGATCATCCCAATTAGCAGCAGTAAAGTGGCTGATGATCACAAGAGACCTGGTAAGATAATGTAGTTTTGTCAAAGGGATAGATAATTTATATTAGGGATGGACATTTCTGGAGAAACCTGTAGTCAGATGGCAGCAGAATTGATGAAACACCACATATTGGAAAGAGTTAATCTCAATGGTGAAAATGGTGAAAATTCCTATTGGAAAACCAATGGCAGACTGTGAACAAAAAAAAATACGCTGGTTAATCACAAACCTTTATTAGGATAGGCACCTTTATTAGCGACACAAACAGTTACTTTTCATGCCCCTTTCAATAAATAAGAAGTGAGAAGATTGCAGATGCCAATACAGATTTTATTGAAAGTTGTCTGCTATGTTTAAGTAGGTCCCTCAAACAAAGACCTTCTGCACTCACCCAATATCATTGTTATCAAGTACATTTCATACATGACGCTTCTAAAAATGCCCTCCCCTTTAACCAAAACAGTCATTGTTTGTCCATATATTGAATATATTTAAGCTGGCCAACTCCGCCAAAATCATCCCTGGTCTGGCCAGTCCTACACTCAACTTTCATCAGATTCATTAAGAATTCTACTGCTTCATTATACATTTTACACATGGGAGAGGGTATGCAGCATTGACAGCATTGACTCTGCCAACCCTTCACCTCGTAAAAATGGATAACCATTAAATTGCACTTATGTGACTTTGGGCCAGATTCAATTCATTGAGAAAAAGGTTTATCACATGAAAAGTCATGCATGAGATTCAATTTGAGATGCAATTCAATTAAGATAAACTTATATCACAGTTTATCACGTAAAAACTGTATTGAAGTCTATTGGAACTTCTATTGGAAGTCTACTGGAACTAAATTTGTGGAAAAGTTTTTTAAGCTCGAGTGAAGGATTCAAATGAAATAAATTCGAATTTCGAAGTAATTTTTTGGGTACTTTGACCATTGAATAGGCTGCTACGACCTTCAACTTCGATTCAAATGATTCAAAGTAAAAATCTCTTGACTATTCGACCATTCGATAGTCGAAGTACTGTCTCTTTAAAAAATACTTCTACTTCGACTACTACTGACTACATACTTCGCTAGTTTAAACCTACTGAGGTTCAATGTTAGCCTATGGGGACCTTCCCCAGCACTTTTATACGTTTTTTATGATCGAATAAAAATCCTTTGATCGATCGATTAAAATCGTTTGAATTGTTCGATCAAAGTATTTGCGTTAAAATCCTTCTAATTCGATATTCGAATGACTTTACTTTGAGGGTCGAATTTTTTTTGGACTCCCATCCATGAGCCTATGAAAATAAATGAATGATATCCTCCACACCAAGACCATTTTATGACCTAAAAGTGGTCTTAGCCATCCTCCACCTTAATAATGAATTCTCAATAGCATTCTGCCATCCTTCACAAAAAATATATAATGTCCTATATCAGACAAATAAATGCCACCATCTCCCCCATGTTCTAGATCCTGGTGTCTGTGTCATCAAAATTCATTGATTTAGCAAATTTGGAAATAGCAAAATTAAACTTTTTCCTACATCTTTCTAAAAGTTGTGATGGAACATTAATTTTCCCATCCATGGAGGAATAACCTCAGACCATTCCAATACTGTATCAGGCATCAAAAATGGATATGTGCCAGATCTCATCTGACCAACTGAATTAGGTCAATGGTTTTTATTTCATGTGAATAATCGGAATGTTAGGATGACCCCAATGTGGTGACCATTTAGCTCCACAAAGTTCCATCCACCATATTTTGAGCTGATTCACATCTTTAAGAATGATCTGCAAAGAAATGTTAATACTGCTTTTGACTTAACGGAAACATTATTGATTACCCAAACTACTATCAAATTGCCACAATTTAGGAGTAATCTTTTGTCTGCTCATTTGAAGCCAAAGCAAACAATGGAAATAGTTCCCGAATAACCGGTACAGCCTCATTATCAACAAATTGATCTTGACACCACAATCTATCATTAAAATGTTCTAGATCAGAAGATCAATCAGAAGATCAGAAATTCTTACTTCACCTCACTAGTTCATCATAGGTGCCAATTAGGATTATATACATAGAATTAACCTCCTATTGAAAATGTGACCAATAGGAATTATTCTCATAGCAAATAAGATGCCCCATGAATGACTGAAGATGTTTTTAGCTATAAGAGTTGAATGAATTAAGTTTTTAACTTGGACAATTAGTTTTCAGGTAACCTGAATTCCACTGAAAGAGTATCTATTTGGATACCTAATATTTTAATGACATTAGTAGGAAAAACTGTTTCATCCCTGGCAAGTAGAATTCCAAATTTCTCTGCCAACGAATTAAAAGTTTTAAAAATGTAGCACATGGATGTTCCATCTGGAAAAAGTTGCCCAGATAACAAATAACAAAATATGGACATGTAGCAAATTTGACAGTTCGCTCAAGAAACTCAAATAAATGACAAGAAATGCTACACCCCATGGGTAGACACGTGTCATAGCAAAAGGAACTATAAAAATAACAACCCAAGAGTTGGTAGCATGATGGATAAATTGGTAATAAATAAAAGGCGGATTGGATATCACTTTTGCCAACCATTCTCCCCTGCCACAGACTGACTATGTCAATGGCCTTTTCAATAATCATTTACTGATAAACCAACTGGAAATGGAAAATGGTGAATCAGACGAAAATGTTCTTTTTTCTTTCTTAACCTGATGGATACACTCTCATCTATCTTTTATCAGTCTAACCTAGTTAACAATCCAAGCAATACTTCTGTAGGTTTCATATGCATCAATAACAATATCAAGATGCTTAAATAAACCAGGGGCTAATTCTGGATGCTTAGATGTAATAATCAGAGAATAAATAGTAAAGGCCTGAAGCCAATCAGTGAAGGTATGTGCCACTGGGCTTCTACGCTCAACCTCACTGTCCTTTTGCTTATCAGATTTTAAGAATTCTTTGTCAGAAGTCAGTAATGATAAGATATCTACATACTCGCACATTTCTGAGCTGTGGAGTCAGAGTCAGAAGCAATTTTGGGTACCTGGAGTCAGAGTCAGAAAATACTCCTTATACATTTAAATTGTAATGAATAAAGTTTAAACTTTAGGTATACGGAATGTTTGTAGTTTCTTTGATAAATAAAATAAAATGTGACAATGACAAAGGCTTAGTTGTAGATTTAGTGCCAAACTTGAATAGTCTCCTCATTCATGTTGGCAGAGATAGGCTTGGATGCTCAATGGGGCAGAGTGTCAGCTTCCTGACCAGAAGTTCTTTGGTTTCTTCCCAAAAGCAGACACCATCTTCATATAGCTTTAATATTGGTGCTTTGGCAGTGATGAAATGTATTGTATCCATTGTGTCTACTTTTAAAAATACGGATGATTTCGATACAATTGAGTCTACGGGAGATGACCTTTCCATAATTTTGTGCTTTCTGGATCCCATACATGTATATGAAAGACAGAGGAGTCAGAGTTAGTGGTCCACTGAGACTATACAGGAAAATTAGATAATATTAAAGAAACAGTTCAGTGCGAATAAAAACTGGATAAAGAGATAGGCTGTGCAAAATAAATAATGTTTCAAATATAGTTAGTTAGCCAAAAATGTAATATTTAAAGGCTGGAGTGACTGGATGTCTGATATAATAGCCAGAACATTACTTCCTGCTTTTCAGCTCTCTAACTCCGAGTTAGTCAGTGACTATAAGGGGGGCCACATGGTACATACAGTATCTGTTCAGGGAGTTTGCAATTGATCCTCAGCATTCAGCTCAGATTCAAAAGCCACAGATATGACCCATGTGGCCCCCCTTCAAGTCTCTGATTGGTTACTGCCTGGTATTCAGTCAGTGGAAACCAAGAGAGCTGAAAAGCAGGAAGTAGTTTTCTGGCTATTATGTTACACATCCAGTCACTCCAGCCTTTATACATTAAATTTTTGCCTAACTAACTATATTAGATATATTTTTTATTTTGCTCAGTCTATTTATTTACCCAGTTTTTATTTTTATACTGAATAATTCCTTTAACTGGGCAGCAGAAGGTTCCAGTCATGTATGAAACAGAACCCAGTGCAGATCAGCAGCATATAATAATATATAAGAGAATAAAGAGGAAAGATTGCAGCATCACCTTGTGTCTCTCTGTAATGAGGGGACGAGGGACAGGGAAGGGGAATAATTCTCTGGAGAAACTTTATCCAGGAGAGAATTGAGGCTGATTTATTTATATTATTTATGGAGGCAGCTTAGAGGATCTTTTCTTCAGTGAACTCAGACAGAAAGGCTGGAGGTTCTTCCAGGTTGGTGAGACCCCCCTGGTACCATGAGAAGATGTAGCTGATTATGGAGGAAGATCTATTATGTGCCAGGGATTAGAGTATCACTGGGGCTGTTTCACTGCTGGAATTTTCTGCCCCTCTGTCTCTGTTGCCCTCCTTAATATGAGGGTGTGATATTGGGGTATAAGGTAAAGTGGATGTGTTGACTAATATTGTGTGTCTCTTCTTTGCCAGTTTTTTGATGATTTGGGCACTGGTTACCATTACTTACAGTAGTTTAATACATTTATATGCAGTACGTTCTAAGCCACAGAGAGGCAGGTGGGAGAACATGAAGCAAAGTCATTTATATGCAGCCAGCTCTGAGCCACAGACACTGCCATTCATTTGCCTATAACTGTACAGTTTCTGTAGGATGAGGTTCTGTTTAGAAGGAATCTATTCCAATAAATCCTCAGACCCATAGGAAAGGAGTGTGACTGGTTCCTCTGCATCTTTAGGAGCTGAATCCTCTCTCCCATCAACAGTGAGACGTTCCCAGGTACCTAATCCTGTCTGTGGGGGAAAGTCCTGCTGCTCTACATCACTTTATATATAATCAGCTCTTTGCTATATGCCCAGCAATGGGAATTAGTAGAGGATCTGGGTTTATTCCCTGTAAAATCAGTGATTTGGGTCACTTTGCCACGGGTCTGGATATCACTGGGTTAATGACAGCTGGGAGGGCACAGGTGGCACCAGGATATTATTACGGATATTATTACAGGATATTATTACAGGATATTATTACTGGATATTATTACAGGATACAGGAGAGATTACACAGGTATTGTACAAGTCATACTGGGGTGGATTCCTCCCTCTCGTATAACACCCACAGCTCAGGGCAGAAAATCAAATCTAAATCTAATTATTAAAGAAAAGATATACTCCCTCTATTTGACATGAGTCCATGCAACTGGCGGTCATACTAAAAAACTGCATAGAAACAGTCTAAACTGCCAGAAATAAATGACGATTTATTTCTAACTCAAACCCAATTGCTCTGTTTGAAATGAAACTACGTGTTGTAAGAAATACCCCACCCTGACTCAAACGGACCAAATCTCTGCTCCCCACCTCACCTGGTTCCAGGTGAAAGCAAGTGAATGTTGGGAATAAAAGTTGCTTCTTTCCTTAGAGGACTGTGCATTGTCCACCCAACTTCCCATCTGGCAGCCCTTCTTCTTATGGCTCTGAATGAGACCTATATTCCTCAGGGGGTGAACCCTCACACTGGTGTGGAGACAGGGTGTTGTACAACTGTAAATGTAGGAAATGCACAATAATTGGGCACCAGTGGTTCTTGAACAATAACTGAACTGATTTATTAACACAGATCCACCTGGGAGAATAGAGCAACAGTACAGACGACAACCATTGTGTAATAGTCAATACATACTCACAATGCTGACTAATAATTGAGTCTTCCCTCTAGTAGTGCTTGAGAGTAGAATATCAGTCTACCCACAGTGTCTCCTGTTTCCTCTGAGTACAACTGTTATGTGGAACCCAGGTGGGATCTCTCTAAGTCCCTATTACCTGTCTCTGGTTCCTGTCTAGGCAATTATGCCCTTGGGATCTAATACCTTCTATCACTCCTTGGTGGAGCCAAAGCTGCTCAATATAGATAGCTCTATCTTGCTTTTTCTCCTAGAGAGACTACTACAGGATCTAGCTACCCTTACTAGTCCTGACTAATGATGGCTCCACAGGAGGCTCAAATCTACCGAAGAAACATTCATGCAAAAAGCTCTGGCAAAAGCCTTTGGTAGAATCCTCTGGCAAAAATCCATGAGATAGCTTGGCACAGTCACTATATATTATTATCCAGTACAACCCTATGGCCAAACTTGGGATAGCTAAGGGTCATATTGTGATCCAATACTGTGATTACTCCCTTCCTTAGACTAATGGTCCAATTTGTGCCCAATCCTTAGGGGATAGCAAAGTAAATGGGAATACATTTATCAGTCCCCTACAGTTTCATGGGCCATACAGATTCCTTATAATCAGTTCATTGTCTTTAATACAATAGAATCTGCCATATTTATTGACTCTGCTGAGATCTTTCCATAGTGCCAATGTGCTTCATTATTTCCATAAAAAAAGGATTCACTCTTCTCTTTACTGAAAAGATAATACATGGGAGCCAATTACTAATCATACAGAGGCAACACTTTCATTACATGTATTTCTCTGTTGAATTTGGGGTTTTGGAAAAGTTGAGAATCTGGTAATATATCCCATAATTCTGTTCTGATTTATCAATGTCTGTGGTACTTTTTTGCAGGAAGGATTTTCCGTGGCCCATTGCAAAGACTGTATAACTGGGCAAAGAAGAAGCAGATTAGAAGTAACATTTCCTTTCAGTGGAAAGAATATGTGGAGATGCCCTGCAAAATGTTCCTGTTAGTCATCATGTCAAACCTCAGCAGAGCCAATCAGATCTCCTCTCCATTCATCCTGATTGGGATCCCAGGGATGGAAGAGATGCATGTTTGGATCTCAATACCACTGTGTTGCATGTATATAGTAACCATTTCAGCCAACATTACTGTTCTTCTTATCATAAAAGCTGACAGAAGGCTTCACAAGCCAATGTACCTGCTCCTTTCCATACTATTATTTACTGACCTTGTCCAGTCAAATGCCGCCATTCCCAAGATGCTGCTGCTCTTCTGGTTCAAGCTAAGAGAGATCACTTTTGAGGAATGTCTAGTGCAGATGTTCTTTATCCACACCTTTTCCATAATGGGGTCTTCTGTACTCCTAACTATGGCCTTCGATCGTTATGTGGCCATTTGCCACCCACTGAGATACTCCTCTATCCTGACCAATTCCATGATTGCAAAAATGGGACTGTTTGTGACAATGAGGGGGGTATTACTGGTATTTCCTGCTCCACTCCTTGTCAGAAGGCTCCCATTTTGTGGGAATCACATAATACAAGAAACTTACTGTGAGCACATGGCGGTGGCAAAGCTCTCCTGTAGTGACATCAGAATAAACTCTATGTATGGGTTAATGGTTGCTTTGCTTGTGGTAGGATTTGACATAATATGTCTTACTGTGTCCTACACCATGATTATAATGGCTGTGCTGAGACTTCCTAACAGAGAAGCCAGATATAAAGTTCACAACACATGTGCTGCCCATGTTGGTGTTATCTTAGTGCTTTATATCCCAGCCCTCTTCTCCTTCATTTCTAAGAGGTTTGAGGCTTCTTCAGATCCATCTGTCCATATTCTTTTTTCCAGCCTCTACCTGATCATTCCTCCTATGTTTAATCCAATTATATACGGCATAAATACCAAAGAGATTCGACAGAAGGTGTCAAAACTGATTCAACAGTAGAGACGGGCAGAGCATGGACTGTCTGAGGTGGCACTGTTGGTAATTTGCTTTCCAGAACCTTATTATTTACAAAACTCCAAGACAAAGAAAGTTCTTCATAATAGCTGATTCATTTATTTGACAAAATATTGGAATCTTTGGAAGCTTGTCACAATGTCACACTTAGTATGGCACGGAGAGCTTCAAATGTCATGCCCATTAGACCAAGTTTATATACATTCTACAGAGCATTCACTATAAGGAAGATGTACACGGAATTGCCATACATGGTCAAGAAGGTATTTACATGTGGGCAAGTGCAAGACTTACTGGAAAACAGTTTCATGTGTCCAACAGTTTGTAAGCTTTGTGGTCTAACGAAGGCTATTTAAATATAGCCAGGACGTGTACTTGTAGTTCTATAGCTACAATTCTATCTTGTGTTCCTAACTGATATTAACCCTTTAGCCTCTAGTATCAGGGCTTTGGTATTATGTGCACACAATTTGTTAAGACATTACAGGACCACAATTCATTTTCCTACACCCACCTGGCTTATTTGAATCTTGTGTATTAGGACATTATCATTTTATATTATTTTATTTGTCCCTCTTACCTGTCTTTGGTGCCCCATTCTCTTATTAATTCACCAGATGCTGCTGCTGCTCTTCTGGTTCAAGCTAAGAGAGATTGTCGTTGAGGAATGTCTAGTGCAGATGTTCTTTATTCATTCCTTCTGCATAATGGGGTCTTCTGTACTCCTAACTATGGCTTTCGACCATTATGTGGCCATTTGCCACCCACTGAGATACTCCTCTATCCTGACCAATTCCATGATTGCAAAAATGAGACTGTTTGTGACAATGAGAGGGACTTTATTGATATTTCATCTTCCATTCCTTGTCAGAAGACCACCATTTTGTGGGAATCATGTTAATGACTTACTGATACCACATGGCGGTGGCCAAGCTCTCCTGTGGTCATATCCGAATCAACTATGTGTATAGGTTACTGGGGAATTCACAGATAAGAGGAACATTTTCTAAAATCAAGAAAAAGTTCAAGTACTAGAAAAATAATGAGAAATAAAGCATGAAACAAATGGAAAAGCATCCAGTAGGGTGATGTTTATATGGGATAGAGAGAAAGAAGAAGTAAATAACCAATGGCCCTGAAGAGGCAGAGTGGATGAGGGCTAAGCAGGGCTGATCCTATCAAATGTGGGGCCCAATTGGGACCATGTTGGCGGGGCCCCTAGACAAAGTGTTGCTGGCTACTGACACACCAAGTATTTAGGAAAATAAGATCATACAGGCACAAAATAGAAAGGAAAGGGGCAGACAAGGTAAGAGAGTGAGAGGGATGAAATAGGGGCACATAATAGGGGCACACAGGGTAAGAGAGAGGGGGAGGAAATAGGAGAGTGGACTGGGCCAATTAGTTTGGGGCAGGCTGGGCCGATTCAGCTTGGGAGCAGGCTTGGTTGGATTGGGGGCAGGCAGGGCCTATCAAGGTTGGAGGAAAGCTGGGCCTATTAGAGTTGGGGGCAGGCTAGACCTATGGAGTTGGGGGATATGCTGGCTTATCAGAGTTGAGGGTGGGCTGGACCTATGGATTTGGGGATGGGCTGGACTCTCAAAGTTGGGGGCAGGCCAGTCAGCATCATGTGCCCTGTGGTGCGGGGCCCCCAGAGGTGCGGGGCCCAATTGGGCCCAATTGGTCCAATTGGCCTAAGGCCGGCCCTGGGGCTAAGCATATAAACAATTAGTAGGGAATGGTGGATGGAGATGAGTGGGGGTATAGGATTATAGGCAAGACGTAGGAAAATTGTAGGCACCTGTAGGAGAACAGCAAAGGTTGAAATGAAAATGGTTGGCTACAGGGAACTTGTAGGGCAATGGATAGGTTGGACTATAGAAGAGGGAGAAGAGAAGGTGGTGGGTTGAAACAAGAAGGACTGTTGGATTCTGTAGGAGACAACTAGATACAAGACCTTACAGTACCCTCCTTATAAGAATGGATAACCATTAAATTGCACTTATTTGACTTTGGGCCAGATTCAATTCATTGAGAAAAAGGTTTATGACATGAAAAGCCATGCACAAGATTCAATTTGAGATGCACTTAATTAATTCTGGCCCTTTTACAGCTAAACACATAACACTTAGGGCAGATTTATTGAGTCAAATAGAAAATTTTAATTTTCAAGTTTTTTTAACACTCTCAAATTCGAATTGTCAAAACTCAATTTAAATTTTTGAATTCAAATTTAGAGATTTATCAAGCCTTGCCCCTTTCAATATTCAAATTCAACTATTCACCACCTAAAACCTGCCGAGTTCATGTATAAGTCAACGGGAGAGGTCCAGTGACCAATTTGAAAATGTTACTAGCCTTCTTGACGTTCAAGTTTTTTCAGGGAAAAACTCATTTCGAGCTTAGTCGAATTCAGTTTCCATTCAAGTTTCTGGTATTCAAATTGTATTAAATAACCCCCCGATTGAATTTCAAGTTTATTTGAATTTATTAGAGTTAAAAAAAACCATGAATTGGAAATTCGACGTTTGATAAATGTGCCTCTTAATAACTATTAACGACACCAGGACTCAGAACTCCCAGCCATGAGTCTATGAAAATAAATGAATTATATCCTCCATGCCAAGACCATTTTATGACCTAAAACTAGTCTTGGCCATCCTCCACCTTTATAATGCCTTCTCAATACCATTCTGCCATCCTACACAAAATATATCATGTCCAATATCAGACAAATAAATGGCACCTTCTACTCCATGTTCTAGATCCTGGTGTCTGTGTCATCAAAATTCATTGATTTTGCAAATTTTGAAATAGCAAAATTAAGCTTTTTCTTACATCTTTATAAAAGTTTTAATAGAGCATTAACATTCCCGTCCATGGAGGAATAACCTCAGACCATTCCAATACTGTATCAGGCATCAAAAATGGATATGTGGCAGATCTTGTCTGATCAACTGAAATAGATCAATGTTTTTTTATTTCATGTGAATAATCGAAATGTTAGGATGACCCCAATGTGTTGACCATTTAGCTCCATGAAGGTCCATCCACCATATTTTGAGCTGATTTTCTGTAAAATCAAGGTTCATTCCATAATATCTGCTTGATATAACATACAATTAACAAATGAATGCCTTATTATCAAGGCTGCCAAAGGCAAACCTATAAAAAATACATATTGCATTGCCAATTATCCACAATGTTGGGTCTCACATAGGTCTTGTTTTTTGCCGAGTCCCAATGGCCCAACTTCTTAATGAATTCACTTTTGAAACCTGAAATATGAGCCAGTGTAGCAGATCCAATTCTAAATGAATGAGTTTTGAATTCTTTACTTGGCAACCCTAATACTTCAATGCATTTGTGTTGAACTTTAGCTTTAACTTTGTTAAATGTAAAAAAAAGGATCCATCTTGATGGAGAAACAAAGGACCTAAATCTGAATCACTGAATCTGAACAAAATCGCTGAAAGCCTTTACTGAACATAATTCAGAGTGATAATATTGTGCTTTTCCTGTTTTGTCTGTTTTTGATTTTCTCAACAAAATACTAGATTTTTCTTTTTGTAAACACACATCTTCAATAAACAAACCCCTTGGTTTTGTTTTAGAGCTGTGAACATTATGTTCCAGAGGTAATTTGGGAACTCTTGACTTTGTACCTCCACTTGCTGAAACTGCAAGTGAGATAAAGCATTAGCAATATTGTTGAAGTACTCAGGAACGTGTTTTGTTTTTTTCCGTATATTAATGTCCATATATATACGGAAAGAAATGCAAAGAAATGTTAATACTGGGTTTGACTTGGCTGAAGGATTATTGACCCAAACTACTATCAAATTGTCACAATTCAAGAGTAATCTTTTGTCTGCTCATTTCAAGCCAAAACAGCAAACAATGGAATTAGTTCCAGCAGAACAACAACATTACCAACAAATTGATCTTGAAACCATGTACAGTAAAAAGAATCTAGATCAGAAGATCAATTAGAAGTTCTCCCTTCAGCAAACTGGCTTTACTGGGCCTTGTTGTAACCAGGCTCCCTGGAAACATTTGGATGGTTCAGACAAGAGGAGCCATGTGGGGGACACTAACCCAATGGGTCCCTACAATTGTTTTGCCTCCAATAAGCATCAATTATATCTTAAGGTGGCCATACATGGATAGATCCGCTCGTTTGGCAATGTCGCCAAACGAGCGGATCTCCCTCCGATATTCCCACCTTGAGGTGGGCAATATCGGGCAGATCCGATCGTGGGCCCTAGGGCCCAACGATCGGATCCTAGCATTCACAAACGGGCGGTCGGATCAACGAACAGATGCGGCCGCGATCCGACGGGATTTTTAAACCCATCCGATCGAGATCTGCCAGACTTTCGGCCAGATCTCGATCGGGGAAGCCCGTCGGGGGCCCCCATACACGGGCCAATAAGCTGCCGACACGGTCTGTCGGCAGCTTTTATCGGCCCGTGTATGGCCACCTTTAGTTAGGATCAAGTACAAGCTACTATTTAGCTACAGTTATAGGGAAATGTGCTGGTTTGTTGGTTTTAACCCATTTGTCTGACAAGGACAGGTTTTAACAGCAACTTGCTTTCAAAGTTTAAACTCCCAAATGGTTGGCCAACACTGGGATCACCTGACTGTAGTTGGGAATAACAGGGGTCCTGTCCACTGAGACTATACAGGAAAATTAGATGATGACGTTTTATTTCCCCTTTACATTCAATGCCTTAGCTGAGCATCCTTATGTCTTCCACTGTTAAATCAGCCCCAGGCATCTCCAGGCAGCAGTGTAATAAATGATAATGAGCCCTTACAATAAAGGGTAATGCAAAAGTGTGTGTTGTTTACAATGGGTCATGGGATTGACTGGGTTTTCTAAGCATATACCACAAAGAGCTTGCAATCTAATCTTAACTGGGCTGCAGAAGGTGCCAGTCATGTATTAAAAAGAACCCAGTGCAGATCAGCAGCATATAATAATATATAAGAGAATAAAGAGGAAAGATTGCAGCATCACCTTGCGTCTCTCTGTAATGAGGGGATGAGGGACATGGAGGGGAATAATTCTCTGGAGAGACTTTATCCAGGAGAGAATTGAGGCTGATTTATTTATATTATTTATGGAGGCAGCTTATAGGGTTTATAAGAAGACTTCAGTGAACTCAGACAGAAAGGCTGGAGGTTCTGCCAGGTTGGTGAGACCCCCTGGTACCATGAGAAGATGTAGATGATCCCTAATAATGGAGGAAGATCTATTATGTGAATGGGTTGACTAATATTGTGTCTCTTCTTCCCCAGTTTATGATGATTTGGGCACTGGTTACCATTAATTACAGTAGTTTAACCCTTGTGTAACTATTTGTTTTACTGACTTTTCCTATGGAAACTTAGTTCTACCTGCTCATACCTGTACCTACAAAATGTTTCCATTGGTTCCTATAGAAGGTGGAATGACTCTGGGCTGATATCAGAGGCAGAAATCACAGGATCCAGGAACTTTTTGTAGAGGTCAGTGGGTGCAGTTTCTAGGTACAGGCACAGGCAGGTTGGAGAAGATGCACCAAAGTCATTTATATGCAGCCAGCTCTGAGCCACAGACACTGCCATTCATTTGCCTATAACTGTACAGTTTCTGTAGGACGAGGTTCCAATTAGAAGGATCTATTCCAATAAATCCTCAAACCCATAGGAAAGGAGTGTGACTGGTCCCTCTGCATCATATTTCATTTGGACTCTTGGGTGGAGAACACTGATGGGGATTTGCTTGGCTAGATTGCATATAAGGTATAAGCCTTTATATAAAGACATTATTAGTACACAGCAAATTAGTTTGAGGGTACCACATCCCTCTATGCTCTTCGGACTCCCAGAAGTTCCTGGTTCAGCTGTATCGTTACACCACAGCTCTTATCTTTACTAATGTCAGTATAAATAATAATAACACTTTGCATGGAAGGATTTTGACCACTGACCACAACCACTGCCATATATTTGCCTATAACTGTACAGATTCTATAGGATGAGGTTCCCATTAGAAGGAATCTATGCCAATAAATCCTCAGATCCATAGGAAAGGAGTGTGACTGGTTCCTCTGCATCGTTAGGAGCTGAATCCTCTCTCCCATCATCAGTGAGACCTTCCCAGGTACCTAATCCTGTCTGTAGGGGGAAGTCCTGCTGCTCTACATCACTTTATATATAATCAGCTCTTTGCTATATGCCCAGCAATGGGAATCAATGCAAGGGATGAGAGGGGGACAGACCTGGATTTATTCCCTGTAAAATAAGTGATTTGGGTCACTGTGCCACTGGCCTGGGTATCACAGGGTTAATGATGGCTGGGAGGGCACAGGTGGCACCAGGACATTATTACAGTATATTATTATTACAGGATATTATTACATGATATTATTACAGGATACAGGAGAGATTACACAGGTATTGTGTCATGAGAGCAAGTCATACTGGGGCTGATTCCTCCCTCTCGTATAACACTCACAGCTCAGGGCAGAAAATCGAATCTAAATCTAATTATTAAAGGAAAGATTTACTCCCTCTATTTGACATGAGTCCATGCAACTGGGGGTCATACTAAAAAAACTGCATAGAAACTGTCTAAACTGCCAGAAATAAGTGCCGATTTATTTCTAACTCAAACCCAATTCCTCTGTTTGAAATGAAACCACATGAGGTAAGAAGTACCCTGCTCTGACTCAAACTGACCAAATCTCTGCCCCCTACTCCTGAGACTGTCCATCTCCTCTCTCCCCCTTACCTGGTTCCAAGTGAAAGCAATGCATCTTGGGAATCAAAGTTGCTTCTTTCCGTAGAGGACTGGGCCCTGTCCACCCAACTTCCCATCTGGCAGTTATGCAGAGTAACACCTAGGCTGGAGAGAGCAGGGAATGGGGTCTGTGTAGAGTAGGGGGTAGGGGATTTTAATAAAAAGGGGTTAGTTCTCCTTTAATGTACAAGTTCTGTATCTCTGGTGACTCTTGGCACAAGGTGCACTTCTTAATAATGTAGCACAGTTGATATTTCCATTCTCCCTTTTCTGCTATTGTTAAATTCTCAATTCTGCTTCAGTGTGTTCATGGTTATCTGCAAACATGAGCTCCTGATTTTGCTGGGTTTGTTTTGCAAGGCTATAGTAAATTATCATCATCATCATCATCATTTATTTATATAGCGCTGTCAAGATACGCAGTGCTTTACTGCAGTTATAGCAAACTGAGCAGCCCCGTTATTCTAACTTGTAGCTTTACACCAGATTAGGGCTCTGAATGAGACCTATATTCCTCAGGGGGTGAACCCTCTCAATGGTGTTGAGACATGGTGTTGTACAACTGTAAATGTAGGAAATGCACAATAATTGGGCACCAGTGGTTCTTGAACAATAACTGAACTGATTTATTAACACAGATACACATGGGAAAATAGAGCAACAGCACAGAAGACAACATGGTGTAATAGTCAATACATACTCACAATGCTGACTAATTGTTGTTCCCTGTAGTAGTACTTGAGAGTAGAATATCAGTCTACCCACAGTGTCTCCTGTTCCCTCTCAGGACAACTCTTATGTGGAACGCAGGTGGGATCTAGCTACGTCCTTATTACCTGTCTCTCATTCCTATCTAGTTAACAATGCCCTTGGGATCTAATCCCTTCTATCACTCCTTGGTGGAGCCAAAGCTGCTCTGTATAGGTAGCCCTAATCTGGGTTTCTCTCCTAGAGACACTACTGCAGGCTCTAGCTACCCCTTACTAGTCCTGACTAGGGATGTAGCGAACGTCGGAAAAAAAGTTCGCGAACATATTCGCGAACTTGCGCAAAAATGCGAGCGGTTCGCGAACGGTTCGCGAACCCCATAGACTTCAATGGGAAGGCGAACTTTAACATCTAAAAAAGACATTTCTGGCCAGAAAAATGATTTTAAAGTTGTTTAAAGGGTGCAACGACCTGGACAGTGGCATGCCAGAGGGGGATCAAGGGCAAAAATGTATCTGAAAAATCTGCCTGTGTGTGCTTGGAAGAGATAGTGTAGGGGGAGAGCTGTTAGTGATTTCAGGGACAGATGATAGTAACTTTGCTGGCTAGTAATCTGCTTGATACTGCTCTGTATTGGAACAAAAAAATAAATAAAAGCAGTCCTTACAAGGACTACTGTTATTGCAGCAGTCAGCAGATGAGATCAGAAGCAGGACAGCTGCCCACTGCAGCTACATACAGAGCACTGCAGTAGAAGGTAGATTACTAGCCAGCAAAGCTACCTAAGCTTAAATGTCCCTCAAACCCCTGCAGACTTCTGTCCCTCCAATAACAGAGCAGTATCAAAATGATTACTAGCCAGCAAACTTTCAACTGTCCCTGAAATCACTAACAGGCAGCAGCTCTCTCCCTGCACTATCTCTTCAGCACACACAGGCAGAGTGAAAAAACGCTGCAGGGCTTCGGTTTTTATAGGGAAGGGGAGTGGTCCAGGGGAGAGCTTCCTGATTGGCTGCCATGTACCTGCTGGTCTGGGGTGAGAGGGCAAAAAAAAGCGCCAACAATGGCGAACCCAAAATGGCGAACGTCGCGCGACGTTCGCGAACTTCCGGCGAGCGCGAACACCCGATGTTCGCGCGAACAAGTTCGCCGGCGAACAGTTCGCGCCATCTCTAGTCCTGACTAATGATGGCTCCACATGAGGCTCAAATGTTTGCAATGTTCATGCAAACAGCTCTGGCAAAAGCCTTTGGCAGAATCCTCTGGCAAAAATCCCTGAGATAGCTTGGCACAGTCACTATATATTATTATCCTATACCACCTAATGTCCAAACTTGGGATAGCTAGGGGTCATACTGTCATCCAGTACTGTGATTACTCCCTTCCTTAGACTAATGGTCCAGTTTGTGCCCAATCCTTAGGGGATAGCAAAGTAAATGTTAATACATTTATCAGTCCCCTACAGTTTCATGGTCCATACAGATTCCTTGTAATCAGTTCATTGTCTTTAATACAATAGAATCTGCCATATTGATTGACTCTGCTGAGATCTTTCCATAATGTGAAGGTCCTGCATTATTTCCATACAAGGAGGATTCACTCTTCTTCTCTTTACTGAAATGACAATACATGGGAGACAATTACTAAACGTACAGAGACAATACTTTCATTACATTAATTTCTCTGTTGATTTTGGGGTTTCGGAAAAGCTGAGAATCTGGTGATATATCCCATAATTCTGTTCTGATATATCACTGTCTGTGTTGTTTGTTTCAGGAAGAATTTTCCGTGGCCCACTGCAAAGACTGTATAACTGGGCAGAGAAGAAGCAGATTAGAAATAGAAGTAACATTTCCTTTTAGTGGCAAGTTCCTGTTAGTCATCATGTCAAACCTCAGCAGAGTCAATCAGATCTCCTCTCCATTCATCCTGATTGGGATCCCAGGGATGGAAGAGATGCATATTTGGATCTCAATACCACTTTTTTGCATGTATATAGTAACCATTTCAGCCAACATTACTGTTCTTCTTATCATAAAAGCTGACAGGAGGCTTCACCAGCCAATGTACCTGCTCCTTTCCATGTTATTAGTCACTGACCTTGTCCAGTCAAATGCCGCCATTCCCAAGATGCTGCTGCTCTTCTGGTTCAAGCTAAGAGAGATCACTTTTGAGCAATGTCTAGTGCAGATGTTCTTTATCCACACCTTTTCCATAATGGGGTCTTCTGTACTCCTAACTATGGCCTTCGATCGTTGTGTGGCCATTTGCCACCCAGTGAGATACTCCTCTATCCTGACCAATTCCATGATTGCAAAAATGGGACTGTTTGTGACAATGAGGGGGACCTTACTGGTATTTCCTGTCCCACTCCTTGTCAGAAGTCTCCCATTTTGTGGGAATCACATAATACAAGAAACTTACTGTGAGCACATGGTGGTGGCAAAGCTCTCCTGTAGTGACATCAGAATCCACATTATTTATGGGCTAACAGTTATTTTGCTAGTGACAGGATCAGACATACCATGTATTATTCTGTCCTACACCATTATTATAATGGCTGTGCTGAGACTTCCTAACAGAGAAGCCAGATATAAAGTTGGTAACACATGTGCTGCCTATGTTAGTATTATATTAGTGTTATATATCCCTGCTTTCTTCTCCTTCATATCTCAAAGATTTGGGACTTTTGCAGCCCCATCTGTCCAAATCCTTATTTCCAATCTCTATCTGGTCATTCCTCCTATGTTTAATCCAATCATATATGGCATAAATACCAAAGAGATTCGTGAGAAGGTGTCAAAACTGATTTAACAGTGGAGTAGGGCAGAGCATGGATTGTCTACCCCAGTTTACGACATTAGACTGTCAGTCAACAGGAGTGATAGAGAGGAAGTGAAGTCCATGTAAAATTAGTGTTATCCAGGATACAGGTTTAGGGCTACTTAGGACCCTTGATGTGACATAGAAGGAGCTTGTGGTCAGCACTCTTTACAGAAAGACAGAAGGAAAATGAGTAAAGCAGGAAAATAAGTAAATGTGCATAATTTACAAAAAACACATAATGTTGAATTTGTATGAATTAATGGAGGTATTTACTGTAGATGAAATATAAAGTGGAATAAAGAGTCATTTCTAAGGAAGAGAAGTGGACAGGGATGAAGAACAAGGATTCAAAAGCAGTTGAACCTCATTTAAAGCACAAATTTATGGATAACTGGTCTCTTTTCTTCAAACTAATTGATCCTGGTCACAAAATGAAAGTCTTAGAACTACTACAAATCTAAATGTATTGGAATATAAAATGGCTTTATACTGCCATATTTGTTGATACTTTGGTTTATTTTTGTTTCTTTACTTCATTATTTTAATCACTATGTTACCTATTTTCTTTGGAATGTATGTTTTTTATTGTCTTTTTTGAGTCTATATATAGATATTTGTTTGTACCTTGGCATGTTATACAGCATTGTATATTCTTCTCTTTTGTTTCTATGAATGTATAATTTCTACTATGTTTATGGAAAACTCAATACAAATGTATTGAAGAGAAGAACAAGGATTAATAAACAATTACTAGGAGATAATGAATTGAGTAAATATTAATATAACAAGGCTAAATTATTAGATGAAAAAAAGTATCTGGCACAGGTTTTCACATTTAAACTGTAAGCCCACTCAGAGCATCAAAAACTCTGAATGCTCGTCTTCAAGAGAACAGGGTCTGAGATGGACAACGAGAACCTGTAGGAATCTGAAGAGAAGAGACAGAATCTGACCAAACAGAGCACTTTATTCAGGCAATAATATGTGTACAACAAAACTCTAGGAATCTGTAGGAGAGCAGGAGGGTTTGACCAGAAACAAAAAAAAACCTAAGAAAATCCTGCTAGGAGTACAACAGGTGCAGACAAACTGTAGAAGAATCAGTTCAGTTGGTCTGGACATCTGCAGGATAGAAGGAGATGAACTGAGAGTTGAAGAAGAAAAGGCTCATTCATGATTCAAGATTACATGAGGATGTGTTATACAGAGTATACTGTAGGCATCTGTAGGTGAACAGAAAAGGCTGGTTTAGAAAGAATACTAGTCATTTGCAGATGCTGGGTTGGACAAAAAAACTATAAATATTGCTGTAATGGAGCTTAATAACAATCTTTACCACTTGTTGTTGGAAGAAACAGATACTCTGTTCACGGGGAGGCACCACCATAGTGTATGAGCCCTTGTATGTTAAATACACAACTAGGTTTTGGGCGAATTTGACCCGTTTCACTTCACCAAACATTCGGCGCCAGCGAAATGTCACAGACGCCCATTAAAGTATATGGGTGTAATTTCTGCCGCGAAACAAGGCAAAAAAATTCGCCCATCCCTATACGCAACACAATCATTTAACTCCTGGATTTAACTCCTGTTTCTCCAGAATGTCCTGCCTTCTCTTTGGGATGTTTGGGAACAGCTCAATGTCATATTCATAATTGTTGTGACCAAATCTTTTTCTTTTCTCCTCAGAAATGTGTCAGTACAATGCAAGAAAAGAACAAAAATGCACCTTACAATGCATCCGTATGTACACCCATACGTTTTAAGAGAGTTTAGTTCAGTTTTAGACTGCCCTTTATTTCTGATTTTCTCAGACTCTCTTTCATCTGGTATGGTACCTATGGATTGGAGGAAAACTGATGTCATTCCTGTATTTAAAAAGGGATTACGGTCTCAGCCTGGCAATTATAGGCCAGTAAGCTTGACATCTGTGGTGGGCAAATTATTTGAAGGCTTGTTAAGGGATCACATTCAAAATATTTTCCTAGTGAATGGCATTATGAGCAGCAATCAGCATGGCTTTATGAAGGACAGGTCATTTGATTGCTTTTTATGATGAGGTAAGTAACATGCTGGACAGTGGGGGAGGGGCAGTAGATGCGATCTATTTGGACTTTGCCCAATTGTTTGATACTGTGCCCCACAAACGACTGCTTTCTAAACTAAGGTCTGTTGGGCTTAATGAAGTCGTTTGCACATGGATAGGAAACTGGCTACAGGATCGGGTACAGAGGGTGGTTGTTAATGGTACAATCTTAGCTATGAGGAAAGACTGGCCAAATTGGGGATGTTCACGCAGGAGAAGAGGCGCTTAATGGGTGATATGATAACTATGTATAAATATATAAGGGGATCATATAATAATCTCTCTAATGCTTTATTTACCAGTAGATCTTTCCAGCTGACACAAGGTCACCCATTCCGATTAGAAGAAATGTTTTGACCTTATTTATTAATAAAATGTCCTGAATTACTGTGAAAACCTGAATTGCTCTAATTTTGAGGGTTTTTTCCCAAATAGCTTTCTGTTTTTTGCTTGAAAACCCAGAAAAAGTCTGGGGTTCGGTCTAAAACCCCTTAGACCCCGATAACTTCAATTTGGGATAGTTGCCTCTCCCACTGACTTACTGTATATACATCGACAGGTCTCAACATTTGAGTTTCTAGTGAAAGAAACTCAAACTTTTTCAGTTTTTATCATACAGACTTTAATAAATAACCCCCTTAATATCATAACAGAGAGATTTAGAAAAAGGTTTTATCCTCACTCTATTAGGCTTCTTAGTCATAAAATGACACCACAGATCTGTTATTGAAAAACCTGTGAATATTTTTTTTGGGATATAATCTATATGTTGTTAGCCTCTGGTTTCTGTGTTTTGATAACAATGCGGCACATTGCACTTAAGTACATATTGCACATATACACAATGGACTCACATTTAAGGATATTGTTAGTGTTTTACATTAGGTATTTTCATTTTATAAGCATAATGCAGCTGTGTTTTTTTTTAAAATATTGCACTATTTTTTTTAAAGATATATTTAGTGTGTGTTGTTTAATACATTGCATTGTTTGTTGTGTTGAAGCACTATTGCGCTATTGTGTTTGTTTGCATGAGTATATTGTTATTTTTTTGGAATGATCAGGGTAAACTACAGTTTGTACTTGTATAACTTTACATGGGACAAATAAAGGAATCTATCTATATGTCTGTCTATCTATCTATCTATCTATCTATCTATCTATCTATCTGTCTGTCTGTCTGTCTGTCTGTCTGTCTGTCTGTCTGTCTGTCTGTCTGTCTGTCTGTCTGTCTGTCTTTCTGTCTGTCTGTCTGTCTGTCTGTCTGTCTATCTATCTATCTATCTATCTATCCATGAGAAATGCTAAGCATCAACTGAAAGTCTAATGGAAAAGTCTTGGTGCCAGATGCCAGGAAAACACTACCTGCTCAAATGAATAGGGACAATGGTAACGTTTGGTGGAGGAGGAATAATGGTCTGTGGATGTTTCCATTGTTTGGACCCCTGGTTCCAATGAAGGCAATATTAGAATAAACCGCACCTCTTCACCTTTCCTATGACTCTCCTACCTGGTGATGCAGATCTCCCTAAACCAGTGATCCCTAACCAGTGGCTCATGAGCAAGATGTTGCTCTCCAACCCCTTGGATGTTGCTCACTGTGGTCTCAAAGCAGGTGCTTATTTTTGATTTATGGGCGTGAAGGAAAGCTTTAATTGCATAAAACCCAGATGTACTGCCAAAGAGAGCCTCGAGTAGGCTGCATGTCCACAAATGGAATACCTATTGCCAATCAAATCCCATATTTTGCACCCCTAGGAAGTTTTTGCATGATTATGTTGCTCTCTAACTTTTTCCACATTTAAATGTGGCTATGGGTAAAAAAAAGGTTGGGGGCCCCTGCAGGTTGGGGACCCCTGTCCTAGACGGTCGGCACACATCAATCAAAATCAAGTTGTTTTGTAGACAGTCGCACAGACACCATGTTTGTTGCAGGTGGGGAACTTACCCCTTTTATTGTAACCATGCATCATTGACGTTCCAATGAAGGCAAAACCTTAAGGCTACAGGGTACAATGACATTCCTGACAATTCTGTGCTTGATACTTTGTGGAACAATTTGGGGAAGCCTTTTTCTGTCTCAGCACAATAATGCCCCCATGCAGAAAGTCAGGTCTGTACAGAATGGATTTGCTGAAATGGGAAGAACCTGACTACACAGAACCCTGACCTCAACCCAACAAAACCCCTGTGGGATGAACTGGAACCTCGACTGGGAGCCTGATCAGTATCAACCTCACTAATGCTCTAGTTACTCAATAGAAGCAACTCCCAGTAACAACTCCCAACAACAATGTTCCAACATCTAGTGGGACCTTCCCAGAAGAGATGGGGCAATTATAGCAGCAACACTGGGGGCACTCCATATTAATCCCTTTGGATTGGGAATGAGATGTTCACCAGCCAGGGGTCACCAAACTTATACAGGTAATACATAGCATATTACAACCCTTGTGTCCACTCACTGCATATAAAAGAAAATTAAATTTGTTTGACATGATCTGCCCCCCATAAAACCATGCTGATTGCTACTTACAGAATATTATCTTGAATGTGCTCTCTTAAAGCATACTGTAAGTAGACCTTAAAAAAAGTGAATGTAAAAATTGCTCGGGGTGTTTTTCTAAGTACTTTTGTAGTTTGCATTTATTTTTTTTTCACATTCAGTTATTTAAGTTTTTACTGACTACCCTGAACAATTTTAAATTTTTTCAAGGTTTCCCTTTAACAAACATAAATTCTAGTTCTAGAGGTTTGGTGTCTCCAACACATTCGTGTGCAACATTCCAGCTGCTTGAGCCTCCCATGTGAATATTTCCCCAGAGTATCACAGCAATGCAGAGTATATATATATATATATATATATATACAGTATATATGCTCTATTTAATGAGCTGTTGCTTTAGTTCCTGGTGACTCTTCTGCTTTAAAGTCCAGTCCTTTCTCATCTGCTGGGTTACTGGCCATTAAAAACACGATTATTTGGGATGCAACAGCCATATGTCCTCCAGCTCCTTCCATTCCACTCGCTCTCTTCTTGCCTATTGAAAAGGAAAAAGGTAAATCTGTACCTACCCTAGTGACTTTTCTGCCTTCTGAACAGTCAACCATACAGTATGAGGGTATAGCTTATTGTGTGCCCAGAACATTCCTTCTCTGTATATTTGTAATTATACATATGGGAGGGAGGAGGTGCCATATTGATTCCCTTAGACAGTTCAGTATGAGGGTATAGCTTATTGTGTGCCCAGAACATTCCTTCTCTGTATATTTGTATTTATTCTTATGGGAGGAGGTGCAATATTGATTCCCTTAGACAGTACAGTATGAGGGTATAGCTTATTGTGTGCCCAGAACATTCCTTCTCTGTATATTTGTATTTATACATATGGGAGGAGGTGCCATATTGATTCCCTTAGACAGTACAATATGAGGGTATAGCTTATTGTGTGCCCAGAACATTCCTCCTCTGTATATTTGTATTTATACATATGGGAGGAGGTGCCATATTGATTCCCTTAGACAGTACAGTATGAGGGTATAGCTTATTGTGTGCCCAGAACATTCCTTCTCTGTATATTTGTATTTATTCTTATGGGAGGAGGTGCCATATTGATTCCCTTAGACAGTACAGTATGAGGGTATAGCTTATTGTGTGCCCAGAACATTCTTTCTCTGTCTATTTAAATTATATATGGGAGGGAGATATCATATTCTGTCACTAGAACAGCACAAGGAATTCCATCTTTATACTGTGCTGCACAAAACATTATGGTGGCTCCCACACATATTTGTGTTAGGTTTTCATGTAGCTAATGGTAATTGCATTCAATGTGATGGACAAATGAATGGAAGTAAATGTAGGACAGGACTAGGGGGGGGCCACAATGCAAGAAACATGCAATAATTTTTCAATACAGGCTCTTTACATTCTGCTTCATGTACAGTCTAATTGTTTTAAAATTCCTTTTAATTCAAGTACAGGGAAATCTTGTGCATCATATTGGGCACATTTATACAGAGTGGGCATATTTACCATTACGCTATATTATCAGTACTGTCTTGTGTTAGTCTAATTGGTGGCATTGTCCTTGTTCTCATGATAATCCCTGGGCTCATGTAGTGCCAACCCACTGCCCCAAGCCCATTTCTAAAGAGTAGCCAGAACCACGACATTGGGCAGAATTAAGATTTTGGGGCTGGCATGGATTCTACAGTATGTAATACACTTTCATCGCAGTTTTGCTTCTATAGAAACTTAAAATATAGAATGTTGACTAGAAGGTTCCACCGCTTTGTATGAGACCAAAGACCATCAAACTGTCCAACCTCAGCAAATGCTTATGCTAATCAATGAGTTGCACTTATTCATGCTTGCTTGCCAACTTATGTTTTGCTTTTGCTGTCCTGCAGCATTGGAGAGACCCTCCCAACCATCAGCCATCTCCCTCAAGAAAGCCTTGAGCTCTGCAGACCATGGGCACCGTGAATGAGAGCAGTTCCCATCCAGAGTATTTCGTTCTGGTAGGAATCCCTGGTATGGAAGATTCTCATTTCCTCTTCTCCATCCCCTTCTGCTCCATGTACATCTTGGCCCTTGCTGGGAACCTCCTTCTAATGTACGTGATTGCAACAAATGCAAGTCTCCACCTGCCCATGTATCAGTTCCTTATCATGCTGGCTCTGTCTGATATCCTCTTGTGCACAACAACAGTACCAAAAAGTCTGGCAATATTTTGGTTCCAGTTGGGCAAAATCACATTTGAGGGCTGCATCACGCAGGTGTTTTTCGTTCACTTCATCTTTGTGACCGAGTCTTCTGTTCTGTTGACCATGGCTTATGATAGGTATGTTGCCATCTGCTATCCGCTAGCATACACCACAAAGCTGACCAACTCCTTCATATGGAGAGTAGTGATTGCGGCTCTGACCAGGAGCTTCTGCACTACGGGTCCATTCACCTTACTTCTCAAAAGACTTCCCTACCAAGGCAGCAACATCATAGCTCATAGTTACTGTGAACATATGGCAATGGCAAAACTGGCAACTGCAGATATCCTGGTCAATGTGGTGTATGGCCTGATTATAGCCTTTGGCATAACTGGCATAGATATGATTCTCATTGCCATCTCATATGTCGTTATAATCAGGGCTGTAATTAGACTCCCCTCATCTGAGGCCCGCTACAAAGCCTTTAATACGTGTGTGTCCCACCTATGTGTCATAACCCTATTCTACGTACCAGCTTTCTTCTCTTTTATTACTCACAGGGTGGGTCACAATGTCATCCCTCTCTATGCTCATATCCTACTGGCAAATCTCTATTGTCTAGTCCCTCCTATGATGAATCCCATCATCTATGGGGTCAAAACAAAAGACATACGACACAAGGTGTTTGGGTTGTTCTGCAGAAAAGCTTTGCAGATGTGACCATTGCATGTTTAATGCCTTCAGACACCAGTAGATATTGTCATTGTCATGAAATTGTCCATAGCATATCTGCCATGTTTCTTGTTTGTAATTTCCTAATTAGTCTAATGAGAAGCCTTGAGGGGAATATTCTTTGCTCGCAAACCTTGCCAAAGCCAATTATAACATCTTGGCTTGACTAAATTGCTTTGGGCATCTGCTCATTCACTCTCTAGATCATCTGAATCAAAGCTGAAGGTTTAGGCTGAAGTGTAGGCACATCTGTGCTAATCATTAGGGTGGTCCTAAGCATGGGCCAATGTTCATGAACTTGGGTAGATAATAGAAGATCTGTATGAAAACATTGGAGTGTGTGCTCAGTTTTACCCAAGGGTCATAGGGGCAACTCACACCAACATGAGGTGACCAGAACCCTGGCTCAATGTCCCTTTCTTCATTATCTATGGTTCTACATAATCACAGGATGGTCAATCAAACCCACCCATGATCTGGATCCCATGCCCAGATGTTTGGGCAGTATTTGATCAAAATCTACCCACAAAATATGGTCATGTATGACCAAGTGAAGACACTCCTGGCTGTTTGTAGCTTCTCATGGACCTTAGTTTTAGTCATTTGATGGATTTTGTTTCAACCAGATATTTACAGAGCAGATATTTAGATGTTCGCAGAATGTTCTTGTAGCACTCTACATTTCCTTGTAAAATGTCTTTATTCTGTATATACAAGTAAATAAATGATACAGTAAACATGACTTTTAAGAAATTTGTGCTGAATTATAAAAAATGTATCCCAATATGCATCAAATACATTTCATGGAAACCCATAGTCAATGACCACCCATAAAAAGCCAATGTGTCCAATGAATAGTTCCTGTATTGACATTATTGGTTGTTTTAATACAAAAGAGCCTGATTGGAATGAACTGCTCCCATTTCTAAGGCTAACGCAGTGCAACATATCAGTGCAATGTGATTATTTTTATACAACACTTGAATAATATCAGAGCCCCGGGGTAGGGTGGGTGTGTGATTAGTAGGAATACATTGCAAGTAGATACAAGGTGTTTTGCCTCTAAACAGTTAGTTAGTTTTATACTAAATTGTACACCTTGCACCTATATTCAACTTTATTCCAACTGATCTCACACCCACACAAAGGCAGTTAGGGTCAGGGTCAAGGTTAGGCTACTTTCTATCAATAACATGAATTATGTTTGTTCCTTACAGACAGGAATGACATATGCAAAACGTATATTGGCATTATTCCCTATTAGCTTGTTGCTGTTTTAAACAAGGTGTGTTATGCATGATACAATAATGATATTGTGTTATGGGATTATATCAGGTCATGGTAGAATCTTATTCTAATGCCCCCCCATCAATATAAAACTTCTGATTAAGAATTTGGTTTAAGCAATGGACTATTCCCTCCTACAGAGACTTTAAGAGACGTGCAGAGGTACAGGTATGGAACCTGTTATCCAGAATGCTCGTGACCTGTCATTTTCTAGATAAGTACCTTGGGCCTACTAAAAACTCATTTAAGCACAAATGAAACCCAATAATCTGGTTTTTGCCTCCAATAATGATGAATTATATTTAGTTGGGATCAAGAACAAGCTATTGTTTTATTATTACACAGAAAAAGGAAATGATTTTTAAAAATTAAAAATATTTGATTAAAATCGAATCAATGGGATATTGCATTTCAATAATTCGCAGCTTTCTGGATAATGGGTTTCTGAATAACAGATCCCATATCTGTACTGGGTTATCCTGGCACTTATGACATTAATACATTGTAATTGTAGATTGTACAGATATATATATGGAATCTATAGTCTTCCTTTGCTCTCATGTCTCTGTAAGGAGGATTATATAAAGATTTATCTTGCCACACAGAGAGAAAGAGTGGGCCATACAAATGGTTCCTAAACTTTGAGGCAAGGCCGGTCTTAGGAATTGTTAAGTTAGGGGGGATGTTTGATAAAGCCATTCAGGCAGAGTAGATGGCAAATGTCTCTTTCTGAAATGCCATCATGTCCCTGTAGTTGAAAGTAGATCCGTAGGCTATGATCCCATGTCTACTGGTATTACTAATGGAAAAGATATCACCAACTTTAAAAGTTACATTCATGCAAGAACAAAATCCAGTGCTGGCAGTATCATCGGGTCATTAATGAAATGTAAGGTTCATAAATTTAGAGATCTGCTTAGTGCCCATGGCAGATGCCTATTTTTCCAGGTAGAAGACTCAATGGAGAAACAATTGGGACTAGATATTCAAAGTTGTTTAAATCACACCTACAGTATCGGTTTTGTGTCCTCATTTAAGAAAAAAATAGTTGGGTGCTTCTTCATTGGGAGACTTTGCAGCACTTACTGTATGATCCTTTGACAAATGTCCCACTGATGCCGCACTCAGGTCTGTTACATAATATACAAATATAACATGGAAAATCCCTGAAACCCTGTAGGAAAAACATGGAATTAGCAGCACTGTTTATATATTTCTTACTTGGACATTGGAATGGGAAGAGTTTACAATACGTAAGTAGTACTAGGTCATTCTGTAAAGATATTTTGTACTTGCAGAACTCTTTCTAAATCCTTTCTGACAAGTACGCAGCAGTACTTTCTTGCTTTATGGCAGACATTCCAGCCAAACACTAGGGATCAGTACAATAGTCTCATGAGACTCATGACAGGGTCCATTACCTGGTAGGTTACAATATAACTTTCTATACAATCTAATGTATGCTTCTGTAGAGGAAGGCAGATAGGTGCTAGATAACTCTCTACACCATCTCTCTGTGTTCCTACCTGTAGGAAATATCCCTATATTTATGGTATTATGAGAATTCATCATTTATTGGAAAAGATAATAATCAGAAAGTTTTGAGGGCAAAGCGAAGGAGGATAAGCAGCAACAAGATGGATGGATTCAATCACTAACAATCAAGATCCTGTAATGGAGGCACCTGAAGACCCAAGGATAGGCTCCTTTGGTCTTCAGATTTGATAGAATATAGTGTAAACACAGTCTTCGGGGTTCCCCTTTTGTTCTGACTGGATATTCCTGTTTCTCTTTGGGTAGAAATTCACAATGTCAAAGTCTGTATTAGTCAGCGCTAAAAGCTCAGGGAAACAAGAATGCAGCATAAAGGGAAATCTAAGTGTAGTAGATTATTGGTTGGTGCCCGAAACATGTTGTGTGGAAATTTAATAAATCTTAAATGCAGGTATTCTGCCTACAGCGTGTGATTCCCATACTTTGACAAAACTGTGATTCATGAGAGGAGGCCAGGGACGGAGCTTCCAGGGAAACACATAGGGGCAAATTCACTAAGCCGCGAAGCTAAGCTAAGCGTTAATTCGCTAGCGTTTGGCATTTTCGCTACTGCGCAAATTCACTAACGAACGCTGGCGTATTTTCGCTAGTGTTACTTCGCATCCTTACGGCAGGCGAATTTTCGCAAGCGATGTAACTACGCAAATTCACTAACTTGCGCAGTGTACTGAACGCTACCTTTTACGCTAGACTTCCTTCGCCACCTCAGACCTGGCGAAGCGCAATAGAGTAGATAGGGATTGTTTCCAAAAAAGTCAAAATTTTTTCTAAGTCCCAAAAAACGCTGGCGTGTTTTCTACATGATGGGTGATAGGCTGAAAAAGATCGAAATTTTTTTGGGGCTCCCCTTCCTCCCCCCTACATTTCCTGACTCATGGCAACTTACCTAGACAGTGGGCACATGTGTAGGGCAAAATAAAATTTATATTTGCTGATTTGAAGGTTTTCTAGGCATTTGTAGTGCAGATACGTGTTCCTCCATTGAAATTTGAATTTCACGCCGTATGCAAATTAGCCTTCGCTAGCGTAACTTCGCTTTATATAGCGAATCAACGCTAGCGCAACTTCGCAACCTTACGCTACCCCTGTGCGCAACTTCGGATTTTAGTGAATTTGCGGAGCGCTGGCGAAACTACGCCTGGCGAAGTGCAGTGAAGTTGCGCCTGCCGCAACTTCGCATCTTAGTGAATTTGCCCCATAGTCTGGCTATACAAAAAGTGCAGCTAATGAGTGTAAACTTACTATAGAGAGATTATTGGTTGTTGTTTTTCCTCAACTTCCAAATCTTACTAGCATGTTAAGTTAATGGTTGTGTATCTCGCAGTGTTGGAGAAGCTTTCCAAGACTTCAGTCACTAGGTCAAGAAGCATGAGGTTCAGCCGGGCCTTCTGAGGGACAGCACATGCAATATTCTGTATAAGTGCTATCAAGTATGAAACAACCTCTGACAACCATCTTGGTATTTTTGTTCGTTTAAAGTTAAACGTAAGTACCCAACTTAAAGCACACATGTGGTGAATGTAAGGAGTAACCTGGCACCCTATAGTAAGATTGGGAAGTTGTGGAACTACAACAACCAATCTACTACACTTAGATTTCCCTTTATGCTGCAGTCTTGTTCCTTTGGTCTTCAGACACGTCCCTGGCAGATTCTTGATTATTATTGATTTAATCTATCCATCTTGGATGATCCATCAGTCTGGCGATTATTCCTCTCTAGCATCTGGAGTAGAGGAGTGGGCACTACTGGCCATTAGCAATCAATGTAGGTAGTATCAATGTGTCTGTAACCATATAGTACATACCAACCACAGCAGTTATAATGTAATAGGTTATAGGGATGAACTGGCAAGGTACAAACAGCACAAATCAGGAGCAAAGTGTCCTGGCTTTTGTTCACAATGCTCCTTGCCACCCCTAACTTTCACTTGGGGAAATTATATAGGGGGACTCATATCCCAACCAATAACCCTAGGCAAAAATGATTATTCTGTTTAGTTAGCTCCTACGTCTGTATGCAGGGCAGCTTGCACTTGGCAGGGTGGTACATGGGCAGAACATCAGTGTCCCTTGACTTTCACTATTTTAAGTGTTGGAGGGAAGGGGAAATCGGTTCAGAAATTTCCAGGACCCTATACAACCCAAATGAACCGTAGCTCTGGGATAACACACAGTTACACACCCATATATCAAATATAGATTGTATATATTATAAAATGAACTGTAGAACTTGAGATCAATATAGCCTTGATATTCTGCTTGTCCAAGAAATCATCCAAGTCCCTCAGAATCAGCATCACAACATCACCCGGCAGTGCATTCCGCAACCTCACTGTGATGAACCCCCTACTCTGTTCCTTTAAATTAAAGTTTTTTCCTCTAGTCTGAATGGGGGCTCTGGTTCTTTGTATACAGTATAACCACCCCCATGTATATATTTATATTTATATAGCACTACTTATGGATGCGGCACTGTACAACAGATCAGATCAAACAGGAGTCAATACAAAAATACAAAGTGCTTTTTATTATCCTTTACTATTTCTATAGCATATATCTGTATGTCCCCCAGTCCCTGCTCTAGTGAAATTACAATCTAAGGCCCTCACCACATTCACACAACAGACTATAATCAGATTAACCTGCCTGTATATTTTTGAAATGCAGGAGGAAAGTGACCCCAAAGCGACACAGAGATACAGAGTACAGACAGTGCCCTGGCTGGAATCAAACCATGGCCCAAACGATGCCACTTAGCAACACCATTCTGTAACACTGTATTCAATGGAAAAGTCCATATCCCATCTGCATGGGGTAACATTGGTCACTATCTTGCTTTAATGACATTTCTGTTCTCTGCTCTGTTTCAGATGCCTATATTCAGTACAATGAGACGACTACACCAAAAGCAGTAGACTGTCCAACTGAAACTCTCTCAACTGAAACTACTCCAACTTCTCCTGCTGCCATTACAGCCCCACTTACCCTAACTACACGCACAACTATCCTAACTACAGCAACTCCCGTCCCAGATACAACCACACCCATTCCCAAAACACCCTCACTTGTCACAACTACAGTCAGACCTTACCCAGCTGGACACATTTCAGATTCAACCTCACATATCCCAACTACAACCTTACCCACCCCAATTTTACCCATCCTTGTTACAACCACATTCATTCCAGATACAACCGAATCTGTTCCAGATACAACCACATCAATCCCAGATACAACCAATTCCGTCCAGATAGAACCACACCCACTCCAGATACAACAAAATTCATCCCAGATATAAGCACATCCATTACAGATAAACTCATCACAGATACAACCAAATCCATTCTAGATACAACCAAATCCATTCCAGATACACCTATCCCAGACACAATCACATCCATTTTAGATACAACCACATCCATCACAGAAACAACCAAATCCATTCCAGATACACACATCCCAGACATGATCACAACCATTCTAGATAAAACCAAACCCATCCCAGATACAACTAAATACATTCCAGATACAACCACAATGCCGGCGTCTCGTTTTTGACGCCAGCGTTCTTTTTTTTGGCGCAAAATGCGTCGGCGTCCAAAAAACGGACGCCGGCGGCCATTCTTTTTATGCCAGCGAATTTTCACGCCCGTTTTGCAAATTTAATTGCCAGCGGTGAAACATGCAAATTCGCTGCGAATTCACATCTGCCGAATAAATTTGCCTATCACTAGATACAACCAAATCCATCCCAGATACAACCAAATCCATTCCAGATACACCCATCCTAGACACGATCACATCCATTCTAGACACAACCACATCCATCCCAGATACAATCAAATCCATTTCAGATACACACATCCCAGCCATGATCACATCCATTCTAGATAAATCCAACCCCATCCCAGATGCAACTAAATCCATTCCAGATACAACCACATGCATTCCAGATACACCCATCCCAGATACAACCAAATCCATTCCAAATACAACCAAATCCATCCCAGATACAACATCCATTCCAGATACAACCATCCCAGACACAATCACCCCCATTCCAGATACAACCACATCCATCCAAGATACAACCAAATCCATCCCAGACACAATCACACCCATTCTAGATAAACCACACCCATCCCAGACACAACCACCCCAATTCCAATTACCCTCCTTGCTCTGCCCACTAATCTTTGCAACATTTTGTTTTCCCTCCTTCAGAAACTTCAGCAAAATGTACTAATTCTATGCAAACACAGGCCTTTTCTCTGTAGAATAATTAATTGCACGATTAAGAAAGTTCTTGAGGCCCTGAGATCAGATTGTAATGATCTTGTGAATGAAATAGAAGAGGTAGTCAAACACATTGAAGACTAGTTATTAATGTCACAACTTCTGAAAATGTATCTTATCAGTTTACTCACCCCAAGTGTCTGTGGGAATGTGTTTATTACAATATTATCTTTATTCCTAGAGTCACACGACTGCTGGACTTATTATCCTGTATTATCACTCTGCTACACAGTATCAATAAATCTGCTGTAGAATTCTACCCTCTGTATGCGTTACACATTCATTTGTATCTAGCCCAATGGGCTTGTGCCAATCAGGCCTACACACACACACTTGGCCTCCTAGGACCCACCAGTGACAATTAGATTGTGTTAATGTGACTGGTGTCATATAGATGTATAGTATATAGGGGGCTGATAGTTTAGTTACCCTTTATTCATGCAGTTTCCTAAGGGTTTGGACACCAACATGTGGCCCGAGGCCTATTGTATAAGATGGGAAGCCTCTGAGCTCTGCCTCTTTCTTGGGATTCCACTATCCAGGAATTTCCCATTACTTTTCCCAATGGAAAATGTATTTTGTCTGCTATTTACAACTTTGGGATTTTTCCAGAGTCCAAGAAGTTTTATATCTGTCTTTATGTTTTATATCTGTTGTGTTAGCACTATGGTAGCTTTATGGCAAGTGTTGGAAAACATATAGTAACTATCCTAGCTCCACTGCATCTAAGTGGCCTACAAGCTTGAGCAACTCCACCCCCAGAAGAATGAGGGTAACATAGAGGATTAGGAGCATGTTTCATTTGGAACAGGTTATATATAATAATTGGTTGCTACGGGTTACTAGAACTCCTGCGGACCTTGTAATCTTTATTAAATGTAATACATAACATTGTCCAGTGCAACCTGCAGAGCAACAGGTCTTTTAAAACTTTCAAGTTAGCTGGTACAGCCGAATCATTTATAAGGTACAAGGAGGCCAATAAATCATGCAAAGAAGCTATAAGGCAAGCTAAAATTGCTATAGAAAAGGATATTGCAGTAAGCAGTAAAAAAAATCCAAAATTATTTTTTAAATATGTTAATAGTAAAAAAATGAAGCAGGAAGGGGTGGGTCCCTTACTATCAGAGGGGGGTCAGCTGGTTGATGAAAACAAATTAAAAGCGCAGATTCTGAATTCATATTTTTCATCTGTCTACACAAATGAGGAATCAGTAAGTGAAGGTTTCCTTCTTAACAGTCCCAATTCTAGTAATACAACTAATGATGCATGGTTCACAAATGATGAAATTCAAAAGAGACTAGAACATGTTAAGATTAACAAAGGTCCAGGGCCAGATGGTATTCATCCCAGGGTAATTAGCGAGCTTAGCTCTGTGATTGCCAAACCTCTTTACTTAATTTTTCAGGATTCATTGAGATCTGGCATAGTGCCGAGAGACTGGCGAATTGCTAATGTGGTGCCTCTATTCAAAAAAGGATCCAGTTCTCAGCCTCAAAACTATAGGCCAGTTAGTCTGACGTCAGTGGTAGGAAAGCTTTTCGAAGGGTTAATAAAGGATAAGATACTGGACTTCATAGCAAATCATAATACTATGAGTTTGTACCAGCATGGTTTTATGCGTAATAGATCTTGCCAGACTAACTTTATTTCTTTTTATGAGAATGTAAGTAGACACCTCGATTCTGGGATGGCAGTGGATGTGATTTACTTAGATTTTGCTAAAGCATTTGATACAGTGCCACACAAAAGGTTACTGGTTAAATTAAGGAATGTTGGCCTGGAACATAGTATTTGTACTTGGATAGAGAACTGGCTAAAAGATAGACTACAAAGAGTGGTGGTAAATGGAACATTTTCTAATTGGACCAATGTTGTTAGTGGAGTACCGCAGGGCTCTGTACTAGGTCCCTTGCTTTTCAACTTGTTTATTAATGACCTGGAGGTGGGCATTGAAAGTACTGTTTCTATTTTTGCAGATGATACTAAATTGTGCAGAACTATAGGTTCCATGCAGGATGCTGCCACTTTGCAAAGTGATTTGTCTAAACTGGAAAACTGGGCAGAAAACTGGAAAATGAGGTTCAATGTTGATAAATGCAAGGTTATGCACTTTGGCAAAAATAATATAAATGCAAGTTATACACTAAATGGCAGTGTGTTGGGAGTTTCCTTAAATGAGAAGGATCTAGGGGTCTTTGTAGATAACACGTTGTCTAATTCTGGGCAGTGTCATTCTGTGGCTACTAAAGCAAATAAAGTTCTGTCTTGCATAAAAAAGGGCATTAACTCAAGGGATGAAAACATAATTATGCCTCTTTATAGGTCCCTGGTGAGGCCTCATCTGGAGTATGCAGTGCAGTTTTGGAATCCAGTCCTTAAGAGGGATATAAATGAGCTGGAGAGAGTGCAGAGACGTGCAACTAAATTGGTTAGAGGGACGGAAGACTTAAATTATGAGGGGAGATTGTCAAGGTTGGGGTTGTTTTCTCTGGAAAAAAGGCGCTTGCGAGGGGACATGATTACACTTTACAAGTACATTAGAGGACATTATAGACAAATAGCAGGGGACCTTTTTACCCATAAAGTGGATCACCGTACCAGAGGCCTCCCCTTTAGACTAGAAGAAAAGAACTTTCATTTGAAGCAACGTAGGGGGTTCTTCACAGTCAGGACAGTGAGGTTGTGGAATGCACTGCCGGGTGATGTTGTGATGGCTGATTCAGTTAATGCCTTTAAGGATGGCTTGGATGATTTTTTGGACAGACATAATATCAAAGGCTATTGTGATACTAAGCTCTATAGTTAGTATGGGTATATAGAATTTAATTAAAAGTAGAGGGGTGTATGTATGGATGCTGGGTTTTCATTTGGAGGGGTTGAACTTGATGGACTTTGTCTTTTTTCAACCCAATTTAACTATGTAACTATGTAACAGACACAGCCAATCTCCGTGAATCAGTGACACCCCTGCAGATGACATTAATGGGTTTTTGCATCTCCTCTGTCTCTCGTTTAGGTCTATTTTTTATTTCTGTGCATCAGGGAATGTAATTGATCCTCATTTGTTCATCTGATTAGCACAAAGTGTGACACCTGAATGTGGCCTTTAAACTCACCTTGATGTTGTCTGTGGCTTTAACCATCCTTTGTGTTCAATACAACTGACACTCTAATCCACCCCGGGATGTGCAGATAATTAGTCCTTTACTGGAGACTCACTGGAGGTTATTAACAGCCTGACTGGGTCTCAAAGGTCATTAGGGAGAATCCCACTAATTATATGGACTGTATATATATATATATATACACAGAGAGGTGTATCTGTATCTCACACTGATGTGACATACGGCAGCTCCTTCCCACCAATAGGTAAGTTGTTTTTTTACATAATATTGAGAGAGTTGGGTCAGAACAGAAACCAGTGGCTTCCTCCATATAAAGTCACTGCCGCTGTGTCTTCTTCTCCGTCCTTCTCTCATTCCATGTTTATAGGCAATGTTCCTAATGTGGCTTTTTGAATCAGTCTCTGGTAAACTGTACACCCCCTTCTATAAAATGTGATGATATTATAAGTTACAGATTAGAGAATCACTCATGTATTATAAGGGGTAATGTACCCCCTACTGTAAATGATAAGGATATTAGAAGTCACTGAGGGGTTGTTCTGTGACCATATAAAGGCACAAGGCTGCAGGCTGAGTTATATAGGGAACTCTGAGTATCACTCATGTATTATAAGGGATAATATACCCCCTACTGTAAATGATAAGGATATTAGAAGTCACTGAGGGGTTGTTCTGTGACCATATAAAGGCACAAGGCTGCAGGCTGAGTTATACAGGGAACTCTGAGTATCACTCATGTATTATAAGGGATAATGTACCCCCCTACTGTAAATGATAAGGATATTAGAAGTCACTGAGGGGTTGTTCTGTGGCCATATAAAGACACAAGGCTGCAGGCTGAGTTATACAGGGAACTCTGAGTATCACTCATGTATTATAAGGGATAATGTACCCCCTACTGTAAATGTTAAGGATATTAGAAGTCACTGAGGGGTTGTTCTGTGACCATATAAAGGCACAAGACTGCAGGCTGAGTTATACAGGGAACTCTGAGTATCACTCATGTATTATAAGGGATAATGTACCCCCTACTGTAAATGATAAGGATATTAGAAGTCACTGAGGGGTTGTTCTGTGACCATATAAAGACACAAGGCTGCAGGCTGAGTTATACAGGGAACTCTGAGTATCACTCATGTATTATAAGGGATAATGTAACCCCTAATGTAAATGATAAGGATATTAGAAGTCACTGAGGGGTTGTTCTGTGACCATATAAAGGCACAAGACTGCAGGCTGAGTTATACAGGGAACTCTGAGTATCACTCATGTATTATAAGGGATAATGTACCCCCTACTGTAAATGATAAGGATATTAGAAGTCACTGAGGGGTTGTTCTGTGACCATATAAAGGCACAAGGCTGGAGGCTGAGTTATACAGGGAACTCTGAGTATCACTCATGTATTATAAGGGATAATGTACCCCCTACTGTAAATGATAAGGATATTAGAAGTCACTGAGGGGTTGTTCTGTGACCATATAAAGGCACAAGGCTGGAGGCTGAGTTATACAGGGAACTCTGAGTATCACTCATGTATTATAAGGGATTTCAGATGTATTAAATACTTCCAAAAAGGATGCAAGTGAGAACATTCAAAGTTACCAACATTAAACCATATCATAATATATATCCTGGGACTCTTGTTGCTGATTGACGATTATGGATTAATATTTACATTTATTTTCCTAATTAAGAGGCAAATTGAACAAAACTTCACATTGGGATTGCAATTCCTTTGGTTTGGTCAGCTGGTTAAATAAAAGTTTATTTGGTCATGATATAAACTGATACATACAATATATACACATTTCCAGGATAATTTTAGTTCTTGGCGTACAAAGTATTTAAATGTATAGAAATACAATTTACTCGTTCCTAACGATGTGGAGTTTGTGTAATTAACAGATCAGACACATTCGTTACAAGATTTTTGGAATCTCTGGTTCTTTTCATCTCTTGCAGACACTCAGTTTATTTAACAGGGAATGACATTAACTAAACACCTGAGTGAAACAATGTCACACAGGGAGATTACTGGGCTCTAATAAAAACCAAGGGGTTATTTCAGTACAGGGGGTCTATTGGGGTAATGTGATTGGCTGGCTGCCAGGGAAATAATTGGTGATTAATATTTATCATATGTTGACTTGTAATAATCCAGGGTGTATCCACAGGTATCTTTATATAGATACGTCTATTGTTTTCCATCAGTGAATCACTCATTCCTCTCTTGGTCAGAAATCCCATAACCTGACTGCCCTTACAGTAGAGAACCCCTTCCTATGCTGATGGTGATATCTCCTTTCCTCCCCACCATTGAATCGTGTATTCCCCCTCTCTTCATATGGAATCCCATAACCTGACTGCCCTTATAGTAAAAAAACCCTTCCTATGCTGATGGTGATATCTCCTTTCCTCCCCACCATTGAATCGTGCATTCCCCCTCACTTGGTAGGGAATCCCATAACCTGACTGCCCTTATAGTAAAAAACCCCTTCCTATGCTGATGGTGATATCTCCTTTCCTCCCCACCATTGAATCGTGCATTCCCCCTCTCTTAGTAGGGAATCACTGACTGCCCTTACAGTAATGAAACCCTTCCTGTGCTGATGACAACCTCTCCTTTTCTCCCCAACCATTAATTATTCCCCCCCTCTTGCCAGGGAATCCCATATCCTGACTTACCCTACAGTAAAGAAATCCTTTCTATGCTGATGGTGAAATCTTGTTTCTCTTAATGTGTTTCAGTGTTTCCTATAGACCTGTTATGAACAGTGAGCTAAGTGATTCTCACTGAATTGCATCTGACCCATATATCAACTAGCCACACTCCTATAGAATATAAATGTTCCTTATGTACAATAACAAGCTTTACCCATATGCTGTTCTCAGACAATTCAGATTATTTTCTTTATAGATGCTGGAGACATGATCATGCAATGCTGAAGGAGACCCATGATGGAAATGGTCAATAACAGCAGTTTCCACCCGGAGTATTTTATTCTGATTGGAATTCCTGGCCTTGAGGAATATCATTTTTTCCTTTCCATCCCGTTCTGCTGCATGTATGTCCTCACTCTCCTTGGCAACTCCCTTTTGTTATTTGTCATTGGAACCAACGAGAAACTTCACCAACCCATGTACATCTTCCTTATGATGCTGTCAGCCACGGATCTCCTGCTCTGCTCTTCTGCTGTACCCAAAGCCCTCAGCATCTTCTGGTTTAAGTCCCATGAAATAGTGTTTAGTGGCTGCCTTCTCCAAGTCTTCTTCATTCACTACCTCTTTGTCATAGAGTCTTCTGTTCTTCTAACCATGGCTTATGACCGATATATTGCAATCTGCTCACCATTAACATACAAGTCCACCGTTACCAACTCATTCATTGTAAAAACTGCTCTGCTCTCAGTGACCAGGGCCTTCTGCATAATAACGCCCCTAGTGGTTCTCCTTAACCGGCTACCATATGAGCATAGCAATGTGATAGGCCACACTTACTGTGAACATATGGCAGTAGCTAAGCTGGCCACAGCAGATACCTTGGTAAATAGTGTCTATGGTCTTGTAGCTGCATTCTCCTCAACAGGCATAGATATGATCATTATTGCTGCATCCTATGTGGTTATTTTTAGGGCTGTCTTGAGACTCCCTGCCTCAGAAGATCGATTTAAGGCCTTCAACACATGTGGTTCTCACCTGTGTGTCATAACAATGTTCTACATTCCAGCTTTCTTTTCATTCATTGCTCACCGGGTGGGAAAAGACAAAATACCTCCAAGTGCCCACATCCTGTTGGCCAACCTCTATGTCCTTGTGCCTCCTATGATGAATCCGATCATCTATGGTGTTCGAACAACAGACATTAGACAAAAAGTTCTGAGCATGTTCTGTAAAAAATGGGACAGAGATAAACACCTTGGTAAGTGTGGGTTGCTTGAAGCATAAGAGGAATATTCTATCCCATACATAGGAGCTGACCGTCTAATCCTTAACTTCCAAGAGGAAGTTAAACTTGTATTTTCTTCTAACTTTCCTTTAGACAGAGACTTCATACTTGTATCCGATAATATGAACCACTACGTCGAACAGTTTGTAGACCTGTCAAGCTATGAACAATGTTCAAGCTGCCTCTTGCTGTACTTAAAATTGAAACATAACAGTAAAAGTAATAAAATGTGTATCATGATTACAACTGGACAGACTCATGTATAAATAATGTCTAACATCGTACAGTATGATCTAAATACCCCAGTCTTGCTCCACCACAAATGAGCCCCGTTCTAGCTTCTCCATTCACAGCTCACAATTATTCGATGCTCCTGTTCTCTCCCTCACAAAACAACTGCGATTCTATTTCATCCTCCAAATACTGCTACCATAGATCCAACACAATCTAGTGGAACTTTATATCCTTTTTAAAAAAATTCATGATCCTCCCCTAACCTGTGCCATCCTAGCTCCTTCTCCAGTAACTCATATACTAGATGCTTCTCAAACAGGGTTGGACTGGGCAAGCAGGACACCGGAAAAAAAATCCAGTGGGCCCCAGCCTTTGTAGGCAATGCTGGCCAATCCTCACAGCCAGCAGCTCCTGTGTTTCCTGACCTCCACCACCACCACCCATGCGATTGCATGGAGAAGTGATGCACAGGTACACGTCGGGGGGGGGGGTTAGGTGGGACAGAGGAAGATTTGCAGTTCGGGCAAGGGGCCCATTGGGATTTGCAGTGTTGGTGGGGGGCCCAGGGGGATGTTCAGTTGGGACGGGGGGAATTTTTGGCTGGGCCTGGGGGCCTGTGGGGGGACGGCAGGGCCCCTGGTGTGGCAGCCCTGTTGTGCCCAACCCCCAGTCTGACGCTGTTCTCGAATCAGTGCAACCCTAGCTGATTCTCCAGTTACTCATATACTAGATCCTTCTCAAACCAGTGCCACCCTAGCTCCTTCTCCAGTTACTCACATACTAGATCCTTCTCAAACCAATGCAACCCTAGCTGGTTCTCCAGTAACTCACATACTAGATCTTTCTCAAACCAGTGCAACCCTAGCTGATTCTCCAGTTACTCATATACTATATCCTTCTCAAAACAGTGCAACCCTAGCTGATTCTCCAGTTACTCATATACTAGATCCTTCTCAAACCAGTGCAACCCTAGCTGATTCTCTAGTAACTCATATACTAGATCCTTCTCAAACCAATGCCATTCTAACGCCTTCTCCGGTAACTCACATACTAGATCCTTCTCAAACCAATGCCACCTTAACTCCTTGTCCAGTAACTCATATACTAGATCCTTCTCAAACCAGTATCACCCTAGCTGGTTCTCCAGTTACTCATATACTAGAGTCTTCTCCATCCATTTCCACCCTAGCTGATTCTCCAGTAACTCATAGATGAGATCCTTCTCAAACCAATGCTATCCTAAGGCCTTCTCCAGTAACTCATAAATCGTACTTCACCTGTAGTGTGACCGCCTTTGGCTTCGCGAGGAGCCCTCAGCTACTTTAAAGGAGAAGGAAAGCTCCAAGACAGTTTATTGCCAATAGAATAGCCACAATAGTGCAAACTAGAATGCTATATTTATTCTGCAGAATGCTTTGCCATACCTGAGTAAACAGCTCTAGACACTGTCTCTGTTTGTTTAGGATAGAAGCTGCCATATATGCTTGGTGTGACATCACTTCCTGCCTGAGTCTCTCCCTGCTTACTAACAGCTCTGAGCTCAGATTACAGTAGGGATGGGAGGAGGGAGGGGGAGAGGAGCAAACTGAGCATGCTCAAGGCCGTGCCCTGGAGGTTTAAGCTGAAAACAGGAAGTCTGATACAGAAGCCCATGAGTACACAATAAAAGCAAAGAAATGTGGTGTTTCTTTTGACAGAGGACTCAGAGCAGCATTACTTTGAGGGTTTACTGGTATATTTATATAGACCTTTCTGATAAAGCTTACTTAATTTTAGCCTTTCCTTCTCCTTTAATGCCACCAGGTCTTAAACGAGAGGTGCAAGGCAATAGGTTCTGGATAGGCAGAGGGGCACGACTGTAAAGCAATATCTTTGGGCAGAAGGTCGTAGTACAAGGCATTTAGGCAAAAGAGTAGTCAGATCAGGCCGGGTCGGGGCAGGCAGAGAATAAACGTAGTCAGGCAGGCAAGGGTCAAACCAGGAAGTCAATCAGAGGGTTCAATCAGAAGAGGTAGTCGGTAATCAGGCAAGGGTCAGGATCCAGAGGTCAGAATAGACAAAAGCCCGGCAGGGGTCACAACAGGAATCAAACAGGTTCAAAACAGGATTAGCAAAGCTCAGGAAGCACCAGGAACAAACTCCTATCACGGGAAGTGATCTAAAAGCCAAAATCCCCTTTTAAAGGAAAACTATACCCCCAAAATGAATACTTAAGCAACAGATAGTTTATATCAAATTGAATGTCATATTAAAGAATCTTACCAAACTGGAATATATATTTACATAAATATTGCCCTTTTACATCTCTTGCCTTGAGCCACCATTTCGTGACTCTATCTGTGCTGCCTCAGAGATCACCTGACCAGAAATACTACAACACTAACTGTAACAGGAAGAAGTGAGGAAGCAAAGGGCAGAGCTCTGTCTGTTAATTGGCTCATGTGACCTTACATGTGGTTTGTATGTGTGCACAGTGAATCTTACGATCTCTGGGGGCGGCCCTTATTTTTTAAAATGGCAATTTTCTATTTATGATTACCCAATGGCACATACTAATAGAAAAGTATATTATTATGATAATGGTTCATTTACATGAAGCAGGGTTTTACACATGAGCTGTTTTACTCAGTATCTTTTAATAGAGACCCGCATTGTTTGGGGGTATAGTTTTCCTTTAAGCATTTGAATTTCGCGCCATTGCGCGCCTCCGCGCACTGATGTCATCACGCCAGCGCGTCCGTGTCTATAAGAATGACAAGAGATGTGCGCGTGCCCTAAGGAGCGGCGACATCACAGGAAGAAGAGCGGCGCGGCGGGCGTCCCCGCCACAACACTAGACCACCAGGATGAGCTTTTTTTTATTACACTCACATACTAGAGCCTTCTGCAACCAGTGCAACCCTAGATGATTCTCCAGTTACTGATATATTAGATCCTTCTCAAACCAGTGCAACCCTAGCTCCTTCTCCAGTATCTCACATACTAGATCTTTCTCAAACCAGTGCAATCCTAGCTGATTCTCCAGTTACTCATATATTATATCCTTCTTAAACCAGTGCAACCCTAGCTGATTCTCCACTTACTCATAAACTAGATCCTTCTCAAACCAGTGCAACCCTAGCTGATTCTCTAGTAACTCATATACTAGATCCTTCTCAAACCAATGCCATTCTAACGCCTTCTCCAGTAACTCACATACTAGATCCTTCGCAAACCAATGCCACCTTAACTCCTTGTCCAGTAACTCATATACTGGATCCTTCTCAAAACAGTATCACCCTAACACCTTTTCCAGTAACTTACTCATATATCAGATCGTTCTCAAACCAGTGCCACCCTAGCTAGTTCTCCATTTACTCACATACTAGATCCTTCTCCAACCAGTTGCACTCTAGCTGGTTCTCCAGTAACTCATATACTAGATCCTTCTCAAACTTGGGCTACCCTAGCTCTTTCTTCTGTTACAAGTATCTCAAGTATCTCAAGTATCTTACAATATTGGGTTGTGATTATCTTTAACCCCCTCTTTAACCCTAGTTGGTTCTCCAATTACTCATATACTAGATTCTTCTCCAACCAGTGCAACCCTAGCTGATTCGCCAGTAACTCATATATTAGATATTTCTCAAATCAATGCCATCCCAACGCCTTCTCCAGTAATTCACATACTAGAGCCTTCTCAAACCAGTGCAACCCTAGCTGATTCTCCAGTTACTCATATACTAGATCCTTCTCAAACCAGTGCAACCCTAGCTCCTTCTCCAGTATCTCATATACTAGATCCTTCCCAAACCAGTGCCACCCTAGCTCCTTCTCCAGTATCTCATATACTAGATCCTTCTCCAACCAGTGCCATCCTAGCTGATTCTCTAGTAACTCATATACTAAATCCTTCTCAAACAAATGTCACCTTAACTCCTTGTCCAGTAACTCATATACTAGATCCTTCTCAAACCAGTATCATCCTAGCTGGTTCTCCAGTTACTCATATACTAGATTCTTCTCCATCCAGTACCACCCTAGTTGATTCTCCAGTAACTCATATATTAGATCCTTCTCAAACCAATGCCATCCTAACGCCTTCTCCAGTAACTCACATACTAGATCCTTCTCAAACCAATGCCATCCTAACGCCTTCTCTAGTAACTCACATACTAAATCCTTCTCAAACCAATGCCACCTTAACTCCTTGTCCAATAACTCGTATACTAAATACTTCTCAAACCAGTGCCACCCTAGCTGATTCGCCAGTAACTCATATATTAGATATTTCTCAAATCAATGCCATCCTAACGCCTTCTCCAGTAACTCACATACTAGATCCTTCTCAAACCAGTGCAAACCTAGCTCCTTCTCCAGTATCTCATATACTAGATCATTCCCAAACCAGTGCAACCCTAGCTCCTTCTCCAGTATCTCATATACTAGATCCTTCTCCAACCAGTGCCATCCTAGCTGATTCTCTAGTAACTCATATACTAGATCCTTCACAAACTTGGGCTACCCTAGCTCTTTCTCCTTTTACAAGTATCTCAAGTATCTTACAATATCGGGTTGTGATTATCTTTAACCCCTCCAACCAAGGGTCCCAGTGCCTTCTGAATTGTATAACATTGTTATATATTAGCTTTGTCCATAACCAGAATCCCTAGCTTTGTCCATAACCTGTATCCCACTATGGGATCAGCAGGCCACTGTACAGAGATATCAACAGGCTAAAAGTAGCCATGTACACATAGAGGTGATTATGTACCAGTCAATGTACCAGTCAATTCCCAGACAGAATGTTCTAAGCACTGGCTATTTTTAAAGCTTAATGTCTCTTTGATTCTCCTGGTCAAAACCAAGGTTGGTTTCATTCTCTGGTATGTGGTCTGTGGTGGCTCTGATTATAGCTGTAAGGCAACCATGGCACCCTGCACACATCTAGCTCCTGAGTGAATGGGAATGGGAATGACATCAGCAACTATTGTTCCCTAAAGATAAGAACCTGGGCATTTCAATGGGCACAATATCCCAGCAAGGTTTTCTTCTCTGTTGACTTTGATTCGAATCCAGGTCACTGTTACCCCAATGTTTCTATATATCTGTAACCTTGTTATGAGCTAAGGGGGCCCAGTCTGAAGGTCAGTTAGGGGGATATTTGGGGTCAGTGCTTATTTGTACACTGGGTACCCCTGGAACTATAGCAGGGTGACTGTTACCCCAATGTTTCTATATATCTGTAACCTTGTTATGCGCTAAGGGGGCCCAGTCTGAAGGTCAGTTAGGGGGAAATTTGGGGTGAGTGCTTATTTGTGTCCTGGGTACCCCTGGAACTATAGCAGGGTGACTGTTACCCCAATGTTTCTACATATCTGTAACCTTGTTATGAGCTAAGGGGGCCCAACCTGAAGGTCAGTTAGGGGGAGATTTGGGGTAAGTGCTTATTTGTGCCCTGGGTACCCCTGGAACTATAGCAGGGTGACTGTTACCCCAATGTTTCTACATATCTGTAACCTTGTTATGAGCTAAGGGGGCCCAGTCTGAAGGTCAGTTAGGGGGAAATTTGGGGTGAGTGCTTATTTGTGTCCTGGGTACCCCTGGAACTATAGCAGGGTGACTGTTACCCCAATGTTTCTATATATCTGTAACCTTGTTATGAGCTAAGGGGGTCCAACCTGAAGGTCAGTTAGGGGGAGATTTGGGGTAAGTGCTTATTTGTGCCCTGGGTACCCCTGGAACTATAGCAGGGTGACTGTTACCCCAATGTTTCTATATATCTGTAACTTTGTTATGAGCTAAGGGGGTCCAACCTGAAGGTCAGTTAGGGGGAGATTTGGGGTAAGTGCTTATTTGTGCCCTGGGTACCCCTGGAACTATAGCAGGGTGACTGTTACCCCAATGTTTCTATATATCTGTAACCTTGTTATGAGTTAAGGGGGCCCAGCCTGAAGGCCAGTTAATAAAATATTGATTCTTCTGAAAGATAAAACCAATTGTACAGAGGCACCCAAAATGCAGCTGGGCTTGGAGGCTTATGATCTATTCTTTCTCCCTGAGGATTTCAGTGGATAATATGACCTAACCAAGAGCAATGCAGGAGACATAAAAATAAGTTACTGTGCCCACCCCAGAAAAATATTTTCAGGGCCCACACACAGTAAATACTGCATAAGATTGAGTTAATCCCATGCTCTGTCGATCAGTAAGGTTACAGGCAATAAGAGGTTAAATTCGTTAAAGACACATGCAATTATAATTAGTTAGATGCACTTCCCTCCCATACACTAATGTGCATCCCCCCGGGGACCTGATATTCACTTGGTCTCTATAAAAGCCCCGGCAGATTCTGTTATACGGAGACACAGCACCGAGTGCCAGCGGCATCGCACCCCCCTCTCTCTGGCCAAGGTAAGTCATGGGGGGACATCAGTCATGGGGGGACATCAGTCATGGGGGGACATCTCTTTTCAGCCTGTAGGATTGTTAGTTGGGGGGCAGATCCCTCTCCTATAACCATGTATAACCTGCTAAGAAATACTCTCCCCTTTAAATAAAACAAAAAACTTGTTTGTCCAAATATGGTGGTATTTAAAGGGGAAATTCACCCAAAACCTGTTTGTGCAGCAACTCCCAAATATCCATTCATTCATTTTTCTCACTGAGTTTTCCCAGGGTATGTCCCTTTCTCTTCACTGTACTGCTGGTTCTGACTCCAGAAACAATGTATCAGACATATATATATATATATATATATATATATATATATATATATATATATATATATATATTTTTTTTTTTTTTTAAACATGTTGTTCTGACCCTGAACATGTTTAAAATATACAGTGGGGTACAGTGAGGTGGGAGCAGTGACTATTTCATACAGGCAAGAGTAATAAATATATTGCAGTGGATGGTTTTCTTGGTGGTTTTTTATATTAGAATACCAGTTACATCATAAATTGAATATATCGGATGGAGTTCCATCACCTGACTGTCCTAAATTTAACGAAACCCTTCCTATGCTGATGGTGAAATCTCCTTTCCTCCCCAACAATGAATCACTCATTCCCACTCTCTTGGTAGGGAATCCCATCACCTGACAGTCCTCAGATAGATAGATGATAGATAGATAGATAGATAGATAGACAGACAGACAGACAGACAGACAGACAGACAGACAGATAGATAATAGATAGATAGATAGATAGATAGATAGATTTATAGTGCATTAATGGTAAATGCTATTGCAGTGATTGATTTCTACAGTTATATTACTTTGCAGTCTTCATATGATAAATTACACAATTTATAATTTTAATGATAAATACAGTAGGAAATGCTGAGCAGGAATGTCCCTGCTGTACTGTCTAGTTACATAGTTAAGTTAGGTTAAAAATGAAAACCCAGCCCCATACACACACCCCTCCCTACTTTCACATAAATTATATATTCCCAAACCTATACTAACTATAGAGCTTAGTATCACAATAACCTTTGATATTATGTCTGTCCAAAAAATCATCCAAGTCCCTCTTATAGTCATTAACTGAATCAGCATCACAACATCACCCGGCAGTGCATTCCCCAAACTCACTGTCCTGACTGTGATGAACCCCCTACTCTGTTCCTTTAAATTATACTTCTTTTGCTCTATCCAGTGATCCCCAACCAGTAGCTCATGAGTAACATGTTGCTCACCAACCCCTTGGATGTTGCTTCCAGTGGCCTCAAAGCAGGTGATTATTTTTGAATTCCTAGTCTGAAGGCAATTTTAGTTGTCTAAAAGACAGTTGTGGCTGCCAGTCCACATAGGGGCTACCAATAGCCAATCACAGCATTTGTCACCCCAGGAACATGTATGCACCCCACAGTACATTAATTAACCAATAGAAAGAAGGGAAAGGACATTAAAAACAATATGCAAATAATAGACATCCAAAGGCATTGAAGGAAACAATAGATGATTCTCAATCTACAACTCTTTGTAAAGGAGTAATATTAGAGGAGAATATTGAAGGAAACATATATACATGCATAGGTACAATAGAAGAAATTAACAACTCCATATGAAGAATAAGGATTGTTGGAGGACAATTTGGAGGAAAGAAAGTACATATATACATATGCATGCACAACCCAACCAGCATCTCCCCTGGTCTCCCATGATGTATAGTAGGGAACCCCAACCTTTACAACCTGTGAGCAACATTCGGAAGGAAAAGGAGTTGGGGAGCAACACTAGCATGAAAAATGTTCTTGGGCTGCCAAACAAGTGCTGTGATTGACCATTTGGTAGCCCCTATGTGGATTGTCAACCTACATTTAAGCTCTGTTTTTATGCAACCAAAACCTGCCTCCAAGCCTGGAATTCAAAAATAAGCACCTGCTTTGAGGCCACTGGGAGCAACATCCAAGGAGTTGGGGAGCAACATGTTACTCATGAGCTACTGGTTGGGGATCACTGATGTATAGATATATATGTAGGGGCCCCTATGGGTTAATCTGCCCTGCAGCTTTAAGGCCCCCACCTTTTTCTAAGAGAGATCTGCCAGGAGAGAATGACACTCTCCTGCTACACTGCTATATAGTGAGTGTAGGGAGTGGCCACTTCCTCTTTGGCCTGTGGATGGTGATCCAGCTGGGTGAGCTCAGGGGAGACTGGGTACAGTTATGCCCAGAAAGGCCCATGTGCTTTGGCGAAGAAGTCGGGGAGCAGGTAACCCCGTGAATGAGGAATAGTTACACTAGGGCAGACTTGTCATAGTCTCTCTAGGAGAGAAAGGCAGGAGAGGTGAGAGAGAAAGAGCAGCTGAAGCTCCAACAAGGATTTGCAGTAAGGGAGGAGCTTCCCAGAGGCTTTATGTGTTGCCTCCAGTCAGGGACCTCAGTGAGGAGGGATTGTAGGGTAGAAGCTGCTTCCTGACAACTTCCAGGTGGGAATGTGTGTAATACTGCAAATGCCTAATGGAGACCTTTCCTCTGTGAGAAATGCCTAATGGCTGCAGCTCTGTGTGAGAAATGTGCTATTGCCTCAGCTCCTGCGTGAGTACTAAACCTGTGGTCACTTGCCTTGTGCATAGTTAATAAACCGTTTCTGTTTTACTGCAAGAACCTCCTGGCGCCCAATTTGTTTGTTGTATGCACAGTAGCCTGGGGGATGTAGTTGCACTACACCATAGAGGGAACACTTCCACTTGGCGAAGGCCCTGACCCTGTTGTGTGAAGTCGCATGTAACCCATGCTTCTACTGCTAGCTGGACAGTTTAACTATTTGTGTGCTATGCAGCCCAAATAGGTGTTACATATATAACAATATTCTCTTCATATCTTGTCTCCTCAATCTCATCGAGGGGCACATAGAGAACTAGCTGTGGCCTCTGGGCATTAGAAATATGATGTCTAAACTAGAAACCACCCAAACATTAGACATAGGTGGGTATAACCAGGGCCCTCCTTTTGTCACCAACTTGAAACTTACATTGCATGCAAATCAGATGAATTTGATTTATGTATCTAAATCTTGTTATGACTCCTTACACCATGCAAGAATCCAAGGGGATATTTAAAAAGATATTAGGTCCCTTAGAGGAACCTCCTACATCACTGAAACCACCCCTCTATTATGAGTACTTGCTGGTCTGATATAGAAGACATTCCGTTTGAGATGCCCTGAACCCCAAGGAACCCATGGAAATGCCACTACTTCACCTGAATACATTAACTGTCAGTTGCATACCTCTCCCAATTACAAGTCATAAATAATAGGGGCAGCAAGTAGATAGTATTTCTTCGTGGGGGGGAGGTTAATTTTATTCAGTAGGTATAAAGTCCATCTCTAAAGGGCCCATAACAACTACTGAGCTGGTGGTCAGAGATTTACTGGAGCCTACAAAATATATTGTTGGTCCCTTCCAAGCAGTCAGTGCAAATTCAATTTCCCAAGCCTAACTGGCTCTTCAATGTGTATATCAGCCTTTATTTCTGCAGTGTAAATATTTATCCCATGAATTACTGAGTGAGAGGAGCTCGACTGAAAGCTTAGTACATTAATGTCCGTTAATATAATCAGTTATCAAGAACGGCACTGTATGTGTCACCCTTCAACTGTCAGCTGTTTATATTATAAACTGTTACTATTTGATGCTTAATGATATAGCTTTGGATATCCCATAATGAGAACCCAACCTCACACAGATACCCCTGATGTTTCATCTGGCCAATCCTCATTCAAAGCAACATATTACCCAATTGTAATAGCTCAAGTTGCCCCATATAGATATCTCTGCACCCAGTTGATATAAAGCACATAAATAGGTGTAATAAATATAGTCCCCAACTAGATATAGTGATACAGTATGCTGCATTACTAGGAGTGGAAATGTTCCAAGATAACTATCATTCCCATCAGGACAATATCACCCTGGCAGAAATATAATGTCTACAATGGATTTTCCTTTTTTCAGCAGTTTCTTCTAAAGAAAACCGAGTGGATCCCATGTCAGTGTATAACAGCAGTCACTTGCCGTCCTCATTCATCCTACTTGGTGCCCCTGGGCTGGAGGAGGTTTACGGTTTTATTTCCATCCCATACTTTGTCATGTTTGCTACGTCCATTGTTGGGAATGGACTGGTCATTGTTGTGATACTGCAGGACTATATGCTCCACCAGCCTATGTTTCTGTTCCTCTCTATGTTGTCCTTTACTGATTTGCTCTTCTCGGCATCCACCTGCCCCACTGTTATGAATATCTTCTGGTTCAACTCCAGGCAGATCCGATCTTTTTTGTGCTTGCTGCAGATGTTCTTTGTCCAAACTCTCTCTGTGGTTTCATCGGGACTGTTACTGGCCATGGCCTTTGATCGCTTTGTAGCCATCTGCCACCCACTACGATACTCATCGATCCTTTCCAATTCTATTGTTGTGAAGATCGGGGTGGCCTCAGCCTTGAGGAGCATAGTCATTCACATTCCATTGGTTTATAGCCTTGAGCTCTTGCCCTACTGTAAGGGCAACCAGCTGTCCCATTCTTACTGTCTACACCAAGACGTCATGAAATTGGCTTGTGATGGCACCAACACCTTCAACGTTGCATATGGCTTGGTCATTATCCTGTCTACCGTGACATTTGATGCCATCCTGATCTTCATCTCCTACGTGCTGATCATGAAGGCTGTATTTAGCTTGACTTCTGGGGTAGATCGCTACAAGGTTTTCGACACCTGCATCTCCCACCTCTGTGCTGTGTTTTTATTCTACATCCCAGTGGTTGCCTTGTCCTTTATACACAGGTTTGGGACACATCTCTCTCCTTCTTTCAAAATATTCATGGCCAGTGTCTATATACTGATCCCACCAATGTTTAACCCAATTATATACAGCATCAAGAGCAAGCAGATCCGTGGAAGCTTTGAACGACTCCACCGCCACAACCGTGTCAGAGCATTACACACATGAGCCACCGTATCCGTGCAACATTCCTCTAGTGAATAGTCACCAATAGGGACCTCAGAACGTATGTTCTTCTGGTTCCTATGGTGGCACTGGCAGCTAAACATGCCCAGTCTGGGTTGGACTCATCTCTTCTGTTATAGATAAACCTCATGGTCCATCAAAGTCTCCAATCAAATGGACAATTATAGTTTCTTCTAGGTTTGTAGATTGTAATGGGTTTGTATCTTCCTTTTCGTGATATCATCTAGATCTTTTTCTACTGATTAAATCAAGGCCACTAACTTTAGGAGATGTTTCCTTTAAATGTTACTCACCCATCAAACCATTATGCACAGGACCAGATTGTGGCGCTGTTCTCTTGCAGCCCTATGGTAAACTGGCTAAAGGTTTAAACTGGTGGAAGGTGGTACTGCAACAAACTATAAAGCTGTCAGTAAACAAAACGTCTCCCAGGAATAGCACCGCCCTTGTTTTAATCAGGGAAATGACCGCTAAAATTAGCAACTAATTCTATTTTACCACTAAGAGGTGATACAACTCCTATGCGCTTTGTTATATAAAAATAATTATATTTATTTACTGTATTGTATCATTGTATCTGAATCAGTCTATGGTTAGTATAGTTGAATAAGAGTCATTGTCATGTTTTTATGGTATAGTTTTTATTAATACAATTCACTGTGCAAATTTCAAATAAATCACTCTACCATTTACAATTTTTGTTCTTGACCCAATAAATGTATTGTTTTAATTGTAATATTGGTGTGTGTGCTTTCAGAAAGAGCCAGCACTTCACAATGGAACTGCTTTCAGATAAGCTATTGTTTCCTTTACTCAATGTAACCAGAGGAGTCATGGCCGGACTTGGGTATTTACTATTTGGCCGGACTTGGGTATTTACTATTTACCAGGGTGCCAGGGAGCCGTTCTCATGTTACATTCTTATTGTACTGTTGGGCTACAAAGGTGGGGGGAGAAGGGGGGAGATATCACTATAACTTGCAGTACAGCAGTAAAGAGTGACTGAAGTTTATCAGAGCACAAGTCACATGACTTAGGGTACCTGGAAAACTAAGAAAATGTCTAGCCCCACATCAAATTTCAAATTCAAATATTAAGAATATTTGAAAAAATAATTTCAGTGTAAGATTCTGCTGGAGGAATGCTGTTAAAGTGGTTATTTAACCTTTGAGTTAACTGTTAGTATGACGTAGAGAGTGATGTTCTGAGACAATTTGCAATTGTTTTTTTTTTTTTTATTATTTGTGGTTTTTAAGTTATTAAGATTTTATTCAGCAGCTCTCCAGTTTGCAATTTCAGCCATATGGTTGCTAGGGTCAAAATTACCATAGCAACCATGCATTGATTTGAATAGGAGACTGGAATATGAATAGGAGAGGTCTGAATAGAAAGATGAGTAATAAAACGTAACAATACATTTGTAGCCTAATAGAGCATTTGTTTTTAGAAGGGGTCAGCGACCCCCAATTGAAAGCTGGAAAGAGTCAGAAGAAGAACGCAAATAATTCAAAAACTATAGAAAAGAAAAATATTAAGGCCAAGTAAAAAAAAATCTCACAACTGGCCATTCTATAACATACTAAACATTAACTCAAAGGTGAACCACCCCTTTAAGGGCAGGACGCCACAAAAGATTCCGACGCGATCCGACGCGCTGTGCAAAAACGTAGGCGTCACTTCGATGCAGCGTCTGCATCCGACACGAGCATCAATGCTGCAACACGATCCGACAATAGAATTACTGTCTTCTGCTTCTCATAAGGCATAATAACACAACAGGAAGCCTATGGGATATGATAAGGGAGGCACAAGCCAGTCGGTCTGAGAGACAATGGCAGCTTAGGCAAGAATGAAACTGCAAGGTGAGCCAGGGATGACTTCATAGAAGCTTGTGGGAAATAGAACCTACAATCACCGCTCTGAATATTTATGTTTAAAGGTACAGTGACCTTTTATATTCAAGCCATGGTGGTCTATTCATTTGGGCTAAATGTATCACTCAGGGCAATTTTATTTTGTTGTAGTTCTTAAACTTATTTATCTCCAGGAGTTTTCTTCTACTCCCGGGAGCGTTACAGGGTGGCAGGAGTTGGCACAGCTGTGCCCCTAGGGATCTATACACTGGGGTTACATATGAGCTTTACTGGGTATAAACAGAGTTTAAATGCTCTCGCTGATGTATCCTTGTACTGACGCCCGGGGGTACAGACTGAGCTCAGAGCCTGAGCAGCGACTCTGTATTTGGGTCACACGTAGAACATGTCTTGGCACCTGTGCCCTGTGGCAAGTATTGAATGTAAATCCATATTTCCTATTGGCTACAGACTGTGCAGGGCTTTATGAAAGGCACTCCAGGCAGCAGCAGCTACGTGAAACAAGCCTTTCTGCCTGAGGTGAGTTTATTCCTATTCATCTTGGGAAACTGATTAGTGTCCCAGAACCAGAGTGAGTGAGGACGGGCCCCATGTATAATACAGAAAGACTGGGGCCCTAATATCCAGCCTGTGTCCCTCCAGCTGTTTTTCTATGTCCTGCAATGGGTTTAACGATCAAATATTTTTTGATAGGCTTTAGTTTCCCCTTTTTTTTTTTTTATCACGTTTTTTAATTTCCATTGTTTGCAGATGTTCTGCTTATAGAAACATGATATGCTTAATGGGCTTTTCCCAACAAGACAGAGACAGAGATAAGTTCTCAGTGTCTTTATTTTCCCATATAAATGTAATTTGGAACATTCGATTCCTTTATTGTATTGTGGAAATATAACATGTAATATCCAGTAGGTGGCGCTGTAACAATCCGTATTAAATGGGTCAGTTATTATTATTAATAATAATAATAAAATGTATTTATAGGCGGAGCCAGAAATTGATGGCGCCGTGTCTGTCTGGTGACCACCTTCATCCAACCGGGGGGCTGCCGCATGGCCAATAATTGTTGTCTAATATAATATGTTATTTATTTAACTGACCTCCCTCAATAGGGGCCCCCTGCAATGCTGGGGCCACAGGTCAACCGATACCATAAAAGTAAAGCTGGAGATAAAACAGATTCTGGGGGGAACCTGGAAGAGGTGGGGCCACTGCTCTGATCTCACTAATTATTTATATATTAATTACTACATTTCATTAAAGGGCAAGTCAACCCCCAAATAAAAATGTGCCCAATAAAAGGAAACATAATTCTAAGCAAAGTTCCACATTTATTACATTTTAAAGTTCTGTTTAAAAACAATTGCTACTGAAAGCAAAATTGGTTGTTACTTTTTAAACAATCTTGCAAAAGTCTTAGTTCTCCAGCAGCAAAGATGGGTCTGTTAAAAGGGGTTGTTCACCTATTTTATATTAACTGTTAGTATGATGTAGAGAGGGATATTCTGAGAAAATTTGCAATTGGTTTTCATTTTTTATCATTTGTGGTTTTTGAGTTATTTAGCTTTTTATTCAGCAGCTCTCCAGTTTGCAATTTCAGTCATATGGTTGCTAGGGTCCAAATTACCCTAGCAACCATGCACTGATTTGAATAAGAGACTGGAATATGAATAGGAGAGGCCTGAATAGAAAAACAAGGAATAAAAAGTAGTAATAACAATACATTTGTAGCCTTACAGAGCATTTGTGTTTTTAGATGGGGTCAGCGACGCCCATTTGAAAGCTGCAGAGAGTCAGAAGGCAAATAACTATAAAACTTTAAAAAAATAAATAATGAAAAGTTTCTTAGAATTGGCCGTTCTATAACATAATAAAAGTTACCTTAAAGGTAAACCACCCCTTTAATTATCTGCCTTCTCTTGCGTTGTATCAACAGTCTGAACCAGCAGTGCAGAGAATAGAAAGGGACAGACACTGCTTTCAATAGCAATACATATACAAATAACTTAAAAAGCATAGAACAATTGTAATAAATGTACAATGCAAAGTTGCTTAGAATAATGTTTTCTTTTATTGGGCACATTTTGATTTTGGGCTTGACTTGCCCTTTAAACTCATGATCCTGAGTCTGTGCATTGCCCCCCATGCGGCAGGGGGTTCTCTTCCCAAACCTGTTCTGGATACTGTTCACAAACTGCTCCCCAAAATGCACCTGTTTCCAGATCAATGGTGACAGATTCAACCCCAGCAGAGTCAGACATGGGGGCCCAGGGCCCGCCACGGCACATTCCCAGAATTCCCACTCACATACAATTGAATTAGGCGCTTCAGTTCCAGGACCCCTCTTGATCCGGCCATTTCCGTGCGCCCCCAGTTGCAGGTTCCTGCTTTGCTCGGTGCCCAACGCGTTTCGCTTATCAGTTTTGTCAGGGCAATTCCATTGATGCAGCAGGAGATTTTGGAATAAACACAGAACATTCTAATCACGTTTGGTGCCAACTGGAATCACTGTGGTTATTGGATCCGGTGTTTGATGGAGTCTTTAGTACATAAGTCACCCATTCAATACAGGTGAGGGGGGGCAATAAATCCTTAGGGATTCTTCTAAAAAAGAGAATAAATACCTGATATCATTATGGGATTTAAACTATTCCTGTCCTCCTGTTTCTCATTCATTCACTTCATTAACTTGATTGTCTCTTTCTGTACCTTTTCCAGACCTTTTATGTAATTTCAGTAGATGTGACCACATTTTTACACTATTATTAAGATGCTAGGCAACAACAGTCTGAGGTGCTGCAGGGGTTAAAAGGGGCAACAAAAATCCACCCCTAGTAACTTAGCACACGGGCAGATACGGGGAGATTTAGTCGCCTGGCGACTAATCGCCTCTTCTTCAGGGCGACAATCTTCCCGAACTGCCTTTCCCCTGCCTTCTGCCCTAAAATACTGTTTTTTAAATCAGAACTTCAGTTGCGCCCCCTCAACCTGCTCCAAAGCTAAAAAGGTAACCATGGGGGGCTCCCTCAGGGTAGAACAAAGGTCAAAATCACCCCAACTATACACTATTACACTATTACACTATACACTATTACACTATACACTATTACACTATTACACTATTACACTATACACTATTACACTATACACTATTACACTATTACACTATTACACTATTACACTATTACACTATTACACTATTACACTATACACTATTACACTATACACTATTACACTATTACACTATACACTATTACACTATTACACTATTACACTATTACACTATTACACTATTACATTATACACTATTACACTATACACTATTACACTATACACTATTACACTATACACTATTACACTATACACTATACACTATTAGACTATTACGCTAAACACTATTACACTATTGCACTATACACTATTAGACTATTATGCTATACACTATTAGACTATTGTGCTATACACTATTACACTATTACACTATACACTATTACACTATTACACTATACACTATTACACTATACACTATACACTATTAGACTATTACGCTAAACATTATTACACTATTGCACTATACACTATTAGACTATTATGCTATACACTATTAGACTATTGTGCTATACACTATTACACTATTACACTATTACACTATTACACTATTACACTATTAGACTATTAGACTATTACACTATACACTATTAGACTATTGTGCTATACACTATTACACTATTACACTATACACTATTACACTATACACTATTACACTATTACACTACACTATTAGACTATTGTGCTATACACTATACACTATTACACTATACACTATTACACTATACACTATTACACTATACACTATTACACTATTACACTATTACACTATTAGACTATTACGCTAAACACTATTACACTATTGCACTATACACTATTAGACTATTATGCTATACACTATTAGACTATTGTGCTATACACTATTACACTATTACACTATACACTATTAGACTATTATGCTATACACTATTACACTATTACACTATTACACTATTACACTATTACACTATTACACTATACACTATTAGACTATTGTGCTATACACTATTACACTATTACACTATACACTATTACACTATACACTATTACACTATACACTATTACACTATTACACTACACTATTAGACTATTGTGCTATACACGATTACACTATTACACTATACACTATTACACTATACACTATTACACTATACACTATTACACTATTACACTATTACACTATTATGCTATTACGCTATAACGCTATACACTATGACACTATGACACTATTACACTATATACAATACACTATTATATTATACACTATTACACTATTACTCTAAACATTATTACACTATACCCTATAACACTATTACACTATACAGTATACCTTATTACACTATACACAATCACAATTTACATTCAGTTTCCAGTCCCTGGGCTTTGTTGCCCCTGCCTGACACCGGGTGCTGCTACAGAACTTGAACTTTAGTTTTATTCCAAATCCCATTTTTCTGCAGAAATTAATTTATCATTTTAATTGTGTCCCTGTTTATCCTATTGCTTCCACCCAGGGCCAGCCAGACCTTGCAAAAAGTAGCGGAATTCCAATGCCCCTCAGCTGGCTGCACAGACATGAGAACATAACACTGTCTCCATACTGAGTCCTGGTATTTCCCACTAATGCGTTGCTCCTTCCCAGGTAACTCTACCCAATGACAGTATGGCAGCTCCCACCAACATGTCCTGGACCTTCATCCTGAGTGGAATTCCAGAACTGGGAGATCACCAGCAATGGTTTGCCCCTCTGCTCTGCGTTCTTTATGCCACTGCTTTTTTTGGGAACTGCACTATCCTCTTCCTCATTAGAATGGAGCGAGGCCTCCACCAGCCAATGTTCATGCTGCTCGCCATGCTGGCCATGACTGACGTTGGGGTGTCGCTGACTACATTACCCACAATGCTCAGCATCTTTTGCTTCAACTACAATGAGATCTACAGCGAGCTCTGCCTCACCCAGATGTATTTCCTGCACACATTTGCCGCCATGGAGTCGGGGGTGCTGGTGGCGATGGCGGTGGATCGGCTCATCGCTATCTGTGACCCATTGAGGTACGCCTCTATCCTTAACAGCTCAGCCATTGGCTGGATGGGGCTGGTGATAGTGGTACGGGGGGTGTGTGTGGTCTTCCCTATTCCCTTCCTCACCAAGCGCTTTCCATTTTGCAAGAGTCGGGTGCTGTCCCACTCATACTGCCTGCACCAGGACGTCATACGCTTGGCATGTGCCGATACCACAGTCAATAGTGTCTATGGGCTGTTGGCCGTGCTCATGACTAAGGGTGTGGACTCCATGTTCATCCTGATCTCCTACGGACTGATTCTCCAGGCTGTGCTCAAGATGAAAGCCAACGACGCTCGGCTAAAAGCCTTCAGCACCTGCGTGGCTCATATGTGCGCCGTCTTGCTCTTCTACATCCCCCTCATTGGCCTGTCGGTCCTGCACAGGGTGGGCACCCATGTCTCCCATCTCCTTGCTATCATCATGGCTGATGTCTATCTCCTCCTTCCCCCCGTCATCAACCCTGTGATTTACAGCGTCAACACCAAGCAAATCCGCCAGAAGATGATTCAGCTCTTTAGGAAAAGGAGGGTTGAGGTCCAAGTCAATGGGATTGCAGTAATTAAAGTATGACTGGCTGATGAATATTTACTTTATAGATTGATGAAGCCATTGGCATTTCCCATATTGTTGCACCGTGTTTGGACACCATTGTTTAGTGCTAGTTCCTGCCTCTAGGTGATGCTAAAGAGCAATGGCCTGAGACCATCACTGGGCCAGAACCACGGATCAGCTTCTGACATTTGTTCATGTAAAGCTTATTGGGCAATGTATGGGGCCCTTCAAATGACCTGACCAACTGATATTTGGGTGAAAATGGCTCAGATATGTAACAGGCAGGAGAAAAATCTCTGTTGGGTGAGGAGCACATTGGTATGTTTATGCTGTTCTCTCCCAATGGGTTCTGTAGGCCTCCATTGGATCAGATTAGTGGCCCTGGGGCCGAACAACTGGCTCATTCTGATTAGGCCCAACCTATTTGTGTCCACATTGGGATGAGATATACTTATTTGGGGAACTCACCAAATGAGCGGATCTTGAAGTATTGCCAGGTGAGAGTTGTAGTTTTAATAACTATTTACCCCCTCCCCAGAGGCAATGGGCAGATGGTAAATAGGTCAGTTATATCAAACCTTAAGGCTTCCAACTGTTGTTAAAACTACAACTCCCAGCATCCCCTGGCAGTCTTTGCATACTGGGAGATGTAGTCCAACTACAATTAGAGGGAGACAGACTGAACAGCTCAGTGCTGCCCCCCTGCTGGTGTCTTCTCTGACTTTCATGCCTTCTTAGACTGCAAGCTCTTGGGTCTTCTTTTTTAACCTGTTTGTGAGGAGCCTGTTTATAAAAAAAAATATTTTCAGCAATTATTACAATATATGTTTATTAAAAAAGGTTTTGCACATTCCAGAGTCTTTCCAAACCAAATACTCAGCTGTTCAGTTCTAGTTACTCCCATAGAAATACCCAGATGTTTAATTCAGTTCTATTTGGACCTTTCATAATTTCTGCTTTTCTGCCACAGGAGGGCAGCACTTATATATAGGGGAAACTTGGCTTTATGGGGCTAGTATTGTTTTTAATGATAATAATAATAATAATAATAATAATAATAATAATAATAATAATAAATAAGTAAATAAATGGGATTCTGCCTCCAGAAGTTTTAAAGGAATAATTTGGGGTTAGGGTGCAGCTGTGTTTATTTAGTGACACTGGGGGAATTAAAGACATACATACATTATGGGAATTCTGTCATGTTTTTACCAAATGCATCAGTTAATAATGCTGATCCAGCAGAACCCTGGATTGAAATACATTTTTCAAAATGTTGAAAATTTCACATGGGCTAAACATGTTCTTAGTGTCTCAGCTGACTTCAGCCATGTGACTTCTGATAAACTTCAGTTCCTATACTGCTGCACTGCAAGTTGTAATGATGTCACCCCCCCCAGTAGCCCATCAGTAGAACAATGGAAAGGGTTAACAGCTCCCTGACACCTGCATTCCTAAAAATGCTCCCATGTCCCACCTAGTGGTAGATATAAGCATAGCACCCAAGTCTGGCCATGACTCCTCCAGTTACATTGACAAGGAGAAACAATAGCTTATCTGCTCGCTGTCAGCACACCAATATTACAACTAAAAATAAATACGTTTTACTCCCTTCAGATGTAGAAAAAAATTAAATTATATTTGGGGTCTCAGAAGCAGGTACGGATCCACCAATGGAAAAACTGTGCAAAAATATACAGATGAGATCACATCCATTCATTATATAATACAGTACTTTCTGGAAAACCATCATAGTGAATATTCAGTGACAGTAAAGCTCTGGTGGTCACATGATCAGTTTAAAGACACAGTACATAATGTAATTAGAGATATACATGTTGTATCCATAGCAATCAAAAGCTATATTGTAGCTCACCATTATTGATTGTAGGTGGATGTATAATGGTAGGAAGTAGGACAAATCTGAGGCAGTAACTATGACTGCAAAGTGCTTTTATTGGGGAAAACTGCACCCCTAATGGTGCACTAGTGGTGCAATGTTCCCCAATAAAAGCACTTTGCAGTCATAGTTACTGCCTCGCATTTGTCCTGCTTCCTACCATTATACATGATCAGGCAACTATTCTTTCCCTCTCCAGAGGGATTATCCTTGGATAATGGCAGTTTTACTCCCTCGCAGGGAACCTAAACTTTGTGCTGATCTGCTGACGTACAGCAGCGGTCCCCAACCTTTTTTTTGCAAGGACCGGGGGGGGGGTCTGGGGAGTCAGGAGGGGGTCGGGAGGGATCGCCGTCCAATTCTGGGGCGCCGGCGGCCAATTTGCACACCTCGTTAATTGGTTGGTAGGCTCAGCGGCCTGACGTACAGGGTTGGTCTACTGGGTGGTACCAAAGGGCAACAGATCTCTGCGCGTTCGTGGAGTCACAGATGCCTCGGGGGGGGGGCAATTTCCACTTTCCGATAAATATTTGCCACTTGCTCTACGTTCTCCCCCAACACCGAGCCTCCCTCCCTGTTCTTTCTCTTGTAGAGAGAATTCATGGACTCACACAGGTATAAGCTTTACAGCCCTGCAGGCAGGAGAGTCCTGTGATAGACACAACTAGGAGAGGGAACTGATCCGAAAGCTGTGATGGGGCCCAGCCCTAATACACTCTCCTCATCCTTATACAGTATGAAATGCTGCATAATAATCAAGCCAAGTGGTTTCCATGATCTACGATAGGATGTTGTGGCTGAAGGCTGTCAGGGCATGCTGGGAGTTGCAGTTTAACTGCAGATTGGATCTATATATATATATATATATATATATATATATATATATATATATATATATATATATATAATATGAGCCCCAATAAGGGACCCCAGCAGCATTTATATATACCACAAGCTAATGAGTCCTGGGCTCAGAGATTCCCTCAGTGCATTGGCCCAAAGAAAGGCAAAGTTTGGGGGGGAATTGGCCGGAGAGTGAGATGCACTTGGCAGTGTGACGGGAGTTCCAGACACTTGGGAGAAAGGGAGAATAATATTTACATTACGGAATAGAGAAGAAATATTTCACTGTTTTATACCCACGTAAAATCCTGCTGGTACCAGCACCCACAATAATAAAATAGACTTCTGCCCCCGCCCATCTGTGGCCCCTTTCCCTGGGCACACGCAGCAGAGATTCCAGTCCCACTCAGGGGTATCGGCTTGATCCTCCCTCATGCTTTCCACCTTCCCTCCTGCTAATCCCCATTGCTCCTCAGCTCCTTGGCTCAATGACATTCCCAGCACTTCTCTGCTCCCAGAAGGATCTCCAGCATTTCCTATATATTCCCAGCCTGGGAACGTGGCTGAGTGCATGAAGGAGCAAACAGGTGCCAACATCTCATTCCCAGCCACTTATACCAGGGCAGGACTGGGAGACGGTGCCGGCAGGTAAGTGCCCAATGGGTTATAATATGGGGGCCCCCTATATGGCACCTGTATGTGAAACTGTCAGACTGTGGCCAAAGTCACTAAAATATCATTAAATGAGAATTTACCCAGTTACAATGGGCAAGAAGGAAGAGCTGCACTTAGTCTTTCTGGGCAGCTGCAGCTCTTCTAATTTGTTCCATTCTGATTGCCTCTCAGCAGTAAATTCGTATGATCTTTGTACATACGGATACTGTGCTGCTACATTCAACCTAAAACTAGTAAATTCACTAAAGGTCGAATCGTCGCCAGCGACCGATTCGCACACATCGCACCACTTCGCCAGGCACAAATTCACTACCACTACTCAAATTCACTAATATATGAAGTTGTGCCCCGGGCACGGAACAATGGCGACTTTTTGCTAACGTTACTTCGGCAGTGCGAGCATTTCATAGCAAAGATGCGCTAGCATTCGTTTGTGCCTATCACAAATTCGCTAGTGATCTTGCATACGGCGGGAAATTTAAAGTTGCATGGACTTTTTTATAAATGTTGGTGCAAATGCTTGAAGTTACCAGTTGCCTGGTGATAGAGAACGAACGCTAGCGACAGTCTCTTTCGCTAGCAAAATGACGCCTGTGCCTGTGAATTGGTGAAAAGTCGCTAGCGTTAGCCACTTCACCCTTTTGTAAATCTGCCCCTAGGTCTTTCCTGAAACCTGAAACTAAAACTTGTCCAGTGTCTGTCTCTATATATTAGGTACCTACAGTATCTAGTGCTAGCAATCCCTATTGTTACATGTACTGTCACTTTAAAAATTCACATTTAAAAGGAACACTAGGTTTATATTCCCTTTTCAGGGGTGCTGGGAACTCCCAGTCTGATCGTGCAAATATACAGACAAACATCACATTGGGAAAAATTATTTATAAATAGATCTCAGGTCTCGGCTGTGTTTTTCCTGTAATGTTGGACATTTTTACAACTTTTAGTCTTTTTTTCTCACATTAATATTTTGTTATGACAACTCCCAGCTGCACAACTGCACCCGACTCTGAGCTCCACTCACCCAGACACCCCTGAGTCTATCCTGCACCCTCCCCTTCTGCCTCTCTCTAGGGAATAAATATTCATTAAACAGCAATAAATCTCAGCCTTTCTGAGTCCCTAAGCACAAACGTAAATCTTATGGGGAACATTGAACAAGTGAGAAAGTGACCAGCGCCTTATAGATCCTGCACAATAACTGCACCGGAAAGTAATTGTATGTCCTGAATTATAACTTCTTATCTAACTGTGTACATTCAGTTCAGTGACTTCTAATATCCTTATCATTTACAGTAGGGGGCACATTATCCCTTATAATACATGAGTGATACTCAGATTTCCCTGTATAACTCAGCCTGTAGCCTTGTGCCTTTATATGGTCACATAACAACCCCTCAATGACTTCTAATATCCTTATCATTTACAGTAGGGGGTACATTATCCCTTATAATACATGAGTGAAACTCAGAGTTCCCTGTATAACTCAGCCTGCAGACTTGTGCCTTTATATGGTCACAGAACAACCCCTCAGTGACTTCTAATATCCTTATCATTTACAGTAGGGGGTACATTATCCCTTATAATACATGAGTGATACTCAGAGTTCCCTGTATAACTCAGCCTGCAGCCTTGTGCCTTTATATGGTCATATAACAACCCCTCAGTGACTTCTAATATCCTTATCATTTACAGTAGGGGGTACATTAACCCTTATAATACATGAGTGATACTCAGAGTTCCCTGTATAACTCAGCCTGCAGCCTTGTGCCTTTATATGGTCACAGAACCCCTCAGTGACTTCTAATATCCTTATCATTTACTGTAGGGGGTACATTATCCCTTATAATACATGATTGATACTCAGAGTTGACAATGGTAAATATACAAATGATGCAACAGAGTTGTGGAGACAGAGGTGGAGCAGGACAGGGTATAATGGGCCTTTGGTCAGGGCTGTGGACAGGTGAGTAGTGAGTAAGGAGATAACATAGTGAGTAAAGAGATTACATAGTGAGTAAGAAGATAACATAGTGTGTATGTGATGAGCAGTTTTCCCTGGGCTGAAGGCCAAGCGTACGACATGCTGGAGGGCTGCCAGCCTTATCTGAATTTCCCAGTAAAATCTTTCCCTATCAGATGTTTATGGCCCAACCAGCTAGTTCTGCTTTCGGAGGCTTCATAACATAAACAGAGTTGCGCCGCTGCTTCTCATCTGGATTTTATAGCTGAGCAATAAACATTCTCTTCCCATGATTCCCTGGGCTTAACTTTTAGTAAGTGATGAACCTGCAGGACGGACAGACTTCTCCAAGGTTCTCATTGGATTTCTAGTGTGGCCCCTCAGCTCTGGTTTCATGTGTTCATGCTGGTAGAGAAGATACATGTGGGGCCCATCTTCTTCTGTCATTCATCTTCATTCCCTTCTACAGATTTTGGGGTGAGGGAGGATCAGCAGCCCCTGACAATAGCACACGGGAATTTGAGAGGCACCCAATGTGGAACAGGAACACGCAGGAGGCAAAAGGTAAATGATTTTGGCTTTGTCTATAGAATTGTTGCATTCTCTGCAGAAGGCAAAGCAGAAATTAGGGACCTTGGGTCCCAGGAGCTATCAATCTAACTAAGAACAGGGAAATGAGAAGCTGAAAATTCAATCAGGGCACCTGTGTTCTGAATGGTCCAGCGACGATCCACATGGCAGTCCAACAGGGAGAGAGTTGCAGTAATGCAGGTGGGAAAGTATTGAGTGGGCTTAAGTGTTGGTGAAATTGGTTGCACTCTGATTGTGAAAGGGCACTGCTGGGCAAGGTATAGAGCAGGGATCCCCAAGCTTTTTCACCTGTGAGCAACATTCAGATGTAAAAAGAGTTGGGGAGCAACACAAGCATGAAAAGTGTTCCTGGGGGAGATGTGATTGCCTATTGGTTGCCCCTATGTGAACTGGCAGCTACAGGAGCTTCTGTTTGGCAGTACATCTGGTTTTTATGTAACCAAAACTTGCCTCCAAACCTGGAATTGAAATATAAGCTCCTGCTTTGGGGCCACTGAGAGAACATCCAAGGGGTCGGGGAGCTACAAGGTGGTCACAAGCTACTGGTTGGGGATCACTGGTATAAAGGTTGAGTGCTGGGCAGTAGGCAGAAGCCAGAGACATGATGTGATTGGGCTCTAAAGATGGTACCTAACTTCAATAACCATAGGGGTAATTTACTGGCAGGGAACATGTTGTAAAGGGCAAATAAAAGGCACAAACAGCCATGTTCCACATACCCCCCACCCTTTGGTGCCTCTAGCCACAGGTCCCATGTGACCTTATGAATTCAGGGCTTCTTGAGCGGGAGGGGGGTACGCTTAGCCTCCAACCTTCAGCCCCCAACTAGGTGCAGCGAGTACCTGTCATATGGAAAAGTGCCGTACTGTGGGCAATGGGCTACAAATAAAACCTAAAGCCATTGGCTCATCAGAGATATCAGTGAAAGTTACTCACATGGGGCAAGTAGATTTTGGGGGGTCACCAGACTGAGCCTAAATGTTAAGTTTAAGGCAAACGCATGGTGTAACCCTCCTGCTACTGACCCCCTCCCACAAATATCATCAAGGTCTCGCTCTCAATACTGGGCTTCCCAATGTGCAGCTGTAGGTGCTCCTTGTGTTGGGATAACACATTCTCACACTCACCTCCACCCCAAGACACAAATACTACCCCCAAAATCCTACCCAAACATACAGCACATCAATGAGTCCATAGACAGAGGTGCAGTGGGTACAGAGGCTATAAGTGGCAAATTACAGTTTCAAAGTGATTTTCCTCCCAGCGATGGGTGTAAGTTTACAGCCAAATATTGTGTCCTTGGAGTCCGGTTACAACAAGCTCGTTACCCATTTACTCACAACAAGTGGCCCAGTTTGTGGCTCTGACTCATGTTGTTTCAATAAACCAAATCTATTGCCCTTTAAAGCTGAATTCTTGCCGCCTCATTTAACAGAAAGGAGCAAAGTGCAGAGGTAAATTTTTTTTGTAGTTTTTACATTTTCCCCATAAAATTTGCATGTTATTAGGTGTAGCTGGCTGATACTGCTTGTCTCTGGGCCTGGCCTTTCATGGTGGACACATTTGCATAATAAATAACCCAAACGTTTTATTTAACAAAATACATTGAATTAACTGCAATCTACTTCTTCCTTTCAGACTATGACAGTTCCCTGAAAGACCCCATATTGGACAGAGATCATGTGTATATTTAATGCATCCAACTCCAGCACCAGTTTCATCCTCACCGGGATTCCTCACCTGCAAGATCAATTCTGGGTCGGATTCCCCCTGTTCCTCATGTACCTCGTGGCCATCTTCGGGAACTGTATCATTCTTTACATCATCAAGGTGGAAGAGGATCTCCGTGAGCCCATGTATATATTCCTTTGCATGCTCTCTGTCATTGACCTTCTCTTAGCCAACACCACCATGCCCAGAATGCTGGGTATCTTCTGGTTTAACTCAACTGAGATCTTCTTTGATTCGTGCCTACTTCAGATGTTTTTCATTCATTTCCTCTCGGCACTGGAGTCTGGGATCTTAGTGGCCATGGCTGTGGACCGTTATGTGGCCATCTGTCACCCCCTTAGATACTCTTCCGTTTTCACTGAGGAAACAATCATCAAAATAAGCCTTATCATTCTACTCAGGGGAGCTCTGGTCATGATCCCTATCCCCCTACTCATCAAGAGACTACCCTTCTGTGAAAACAATGTTCTTACTCATTCCTACTGCTTGCACCAGGAGCTCATGAAGTTGACTTCCGCAGATAATAAGGTCAACGTGGTGTATGGACTGTTTATTATCCTGTCCATCATGGGAATTGATTCCTTATTCATCGCCTTGTCCTACTTGTTGATCATCAGAGCGGTGGTTGACCTTGTGGAAGAGGCCAGTCTAAAGGCCTTTAGCACTTGTGCAGCCCATATATGTGCCGTGCTAGTCTATTATATCCCTCTCATTGGCCTGTCGGTGGTGCACAGGTTTGGAATAAATGAGGTTTTCCCAACATTACATATTTTCTTTGGTAATGTCTACCTCTTGGTGCCTCCTGTCATAAACCCCATCATTTATGGCATAAAAACAAAGGAAATCCGCTCTAGATTGAGAAAAATATTCTGCAGCAAGAAACACTGGATCAAAACCGGCGGGAACCTGTAGTGGTGAAGAGAAAACAACAGAACTTTTGTAATAATCATAGAGTTTCGCTAGTTTTGAAATGTTATTGGTTGGATATTTATCCAATGAAGGTTGGACAGTGACCTCTAAAGAGTCATCAGCCAATGACACTTTGTTGTTTGGGTCATGCAGTCCTCTTGAATTTGCATTGTACCAAACGATGACCATATAAAAAAGTGGGTTTGACCGAAAACAGCTGATTTTGGCAGAATTGTGGTGTCTCAGCATGTTAGTAGAACTTTAGTCTTTGATGTATGTGGAACATTAATTAGCTGATATCATCTCAAGAACATCAGACCACTAAAGATGTGGCCAAGTTTTCTAATAGTCCAGCTGAGAATTGTGGGAAGTTTGGTGGAAATGAATAACAATAAAAATAATGTATATGTATATCTAAAGCACTGTCAAGATTAATGGACTGTGGGGCTGCATTTGATGGTGGCCAAACCACCTCATGTGCCATTGGCCTAAGAATAAACCTGAGAGTGAATAGGTGGGATCTTCTTTCACAGGAAACACTTTAAGGAAGTACAAGATTAAAATAAACTGGTACCTCAAGTCATGAGAAGTCTTTTTAATGATGGTATCTCCATTGTGAACACCCCCATTCTTATATGAGATCATGTGGCCTCTTCTGTGGTTAGGGAAGAGGCTCCAAAACTGTAAGCATAAGGGTAAATGACAAATTCTTGAGGGTTGACAAACTGCCACCCTACTTTCATATTTCTGTTGCCTTGTTGTGGGGAAATGGGCCTGAGCAAATGGTGGTGTTCCAATGGGCTCCAACGCAAACATCTGATATTGGCTAAAGGATATTTGGGGTATTAATTAATGGGAAAGTAAATAAGCAGGAGGAGCAGGAAGAATGATTAAAACTTAAGTCTGATAATTCTGGAATTTTTTTTGAATAAAAATTTGTCCTGTATTGTAACCTGTATTGGTGGCCCCTGTATGAAGGTATAACCAATGGAGTTCCATAGCTAGAGATTTGCCCTTTAAAGGGGAATTGTAAACTCTAACACAGGGGTCCCAAAATGATTGCCTGTTATTTTAATCATCATTGTATCAGTGAGTGTGAGGCGGGTAAGCGGATCCCATCTACATTTATTCAAGTTCACTGTTTACTTGTCCCTTGTTCCCATGTGGGACTTTTAGGGGATCAACACTGAAGCTTGAAGCTGAGGATTTATGGGAGATTGGGGCAGGAAAGGAGCAAACTGCAGACTAAACAAAGGGAGAGAATTTGGATTTAATAAACAGTGAGTGACCCTCTCAGCCCAATGACAAGAGGGAAATGTTATATAAATCAGCTGCTCAGGCGCATGGGAAAATGATGCAGCTTAAGTGGGGGCCCCGTAGTGCAGAGATGCGACAAAATGATTCCTTTGATCCGCATGGGAAAAGGCTGTACATTTACTATGGGCTTGTGACCCCATGGAAAGAGGGGGATCTGCCAGATCATGTGCCCAATGCCCAATGGTTTGAAGGGCCCTGTGTTTGAAATGACAACAAGGTGGGCTTTGTACTGAAATCTCAGCACCTTGAACTGGTGATCTCCCAGGCTGTGGCACTGAACCATAAGGTAGCCCAGCCCAGCTACGGGCATCACATTTACAGCATTAGTTGCCCTTTAATTCATCCTTCCAGTTCCCATTGAGTTAAGGAAATCAGGAGGAATTAGACTCACAAATGTTCAATCCAAACACTGGGGTTTGCTTCTAGTGGGGGACGAATGAATAAAGCAAGTTGTTGTTATAGGCCAGCGTTTATGATGTCGTGAATGATGTCACCAGATGTCATTGAGATGCAGTTTCTGATCGTATTACTTAATGCTAGTTGGTGCCAACTTTGCTATAGGTATGGTAAAAAGTACAAGGTTTCTGTACAATACGGCAGCCTCCAAATTGGGAAGAGAAGTCATTGCTGCCACCACCCTGCTTATTGCCACACAGCAGCGACTCTAATGAGGCAATTGGAGTGTTAGTGGCAGGGGTGCAATATACCAATGTATCGTGGCAATGAGGACGGCAGATTCAATGATAGCAGACAAATGGAAGCAGAATATCTATAGAAGGCAGCCCACAATATATATATAAATTTCCTGGTTGTTCAACCAATGGATCCCCAACTCCTTGAGACTGACAGATAGGAGGCTGGCAGATAGGAGGCTGGCAGATAGGAGGCTGGCAGATAGGAGGCTGGCAGATAGGAGGCTGGCAGTGGCATGGGCTGATGAAGGCTCAGATTTGAAAGGGCAGTTAGAACCTTCCAGTCCAGGAATTTGAAGTGGAGACAGGGGTGCAATAGGATTCTTCGAGACCTTTCTACACATGGGGAAAGTTAATGCTCACCCTGTGGGTGCTGTGACCTCAATGAGAGGAGGCTCAGATACCCCTCTGTCCATGTGTTTAGTAGTTACATCCTTGTTTTCCCTCTGTACTTACAGTGTGGGGGGGACTGTGCCTGGTACTACCTGCACTGGATTTACAGGAGCCGAGGGTCTGGCCTGCACTCACACTCAGTGGAGGAGCCAAAGGCCCAGTCTGCACTCATACTCAGTGGAGGAGCCAAATGCCTGGCCTGCACTCACGCTCAGTGGAGGAACCAAAGGCCCAACCTGCACTCACACTCTGTGGAGGAACCAAAGGCCCAACCTGCACTCACACTCAGTGGAGGGGGACTAAAAGGAAGAGCCTGTAACCTTCATATCACCTTCATTTAATGGGCAGGGGCAATTGCTCTATAAAAGTCTTTATGGCAGTATAACTGGCTGAATATAGTTATATGGCCTATGCTCAAGGGCTCACACAACTGGTTTGTGGTGCCAATTCACTCACAACTGAATGAAAAAATACTAGTACCGGGGTGGTGTCATTGTACAGGTATGGGATCTGTTATCCGGAAAACCCATTATCCAGAAAGCTCTGAATTATGGGAAGGATGTCTCCCATAGACTCGATTATAACAAATTCTCTGTAATAATAAAACAGTAGAGTCCAGAATGGAGTTCTGCAACATGCTGACAACACAGTCTGTGACCAAGAACTGTGCCATTTGATAAAACAGTACCTTGTACTTGATCCCAACTAAGATATAATTCATCCTTATTTTAGGCAAAACCAGCCTATTGGGTTTATTTCATGGTAACAAGATTTTCTAGCAGACAAGGTATGAAGATCCAAATAACAGAAAGATCCATTATCTGGAAAACCCCAGGTCCCGAGCATCCTGGATAACAGGTCCCATACCTGTACCTTGTATTTGATCCCAACTAAGATATAATTAATCCTTATTGGAAGCAAACCCAGCTTATTGGGTTTATTTAATGTTTATATCATTATCTAGTAGACTTAAGGTATGAAGATCCAAACTACGGAAAGATCCCTTATCTGGAAACCCCCAGGTCTCAAGCATTCTGGATAACAGGTTCCACACCTGTACTAAGAGACCCCAATAGTGATGATATTCATGTCACTTATTCATTATATACTGGGCACATGTAATGGGCAGAGCCAGTGCCAGGGATTCTCAGCACATCGATATATTCGATATTCCCGTTTCTATTATTTCTATTATACAGCAGGAGCTGAAGATGTTTAGGGGCTGCAATGAGGGGCTGCCATGGGTTCTCAGAGGAGGACAGACCCTCTCATGGTGATGAAGCTGAAGGTATAACCATGAAGCACAAGGCCAGGTTTAATGAAAGGTGAGGTATATATCCAATAGAACAAGGATAGCCCATAAGGGTTCTGCTTCGGAGTCATATGTAATCATTTAAGATACATTGAGGAAGGGGGACTAAACCCAATCGGTACTGCCCCCTGTGTGATCAGTTTATGGTGGGTTCTACATTATAGGCAAAAGTAAATAGTAAAGCAGTAATTGTTGTAACTTAGTGAACTGAGCTCTCTACTGCAGTGAGTTACTGTTCTATAGCGCCTCCTTTTGGTGGGGCATCCACATCATCACTAATATAAAGGGGAATTGAGGGGCTGTGACTGATGTATAAGTGGAGTGTGCTGATAGACAAATAACTATGTATGATATGTGTAGGGATCCCCCAGTCTGTACTCAAACCCCAAATTAATTTAATGGGGCACAATTCTAAATTCACCCTACACAGTGTGTGCCCTTCTGTGTCCCTTCAGCAATGAATGTTATTATATGTGAGGAGGAAATGAAGGAGTTAATTAGGAGCAGATCATTAGAAGAGTTAACGAGCAGCTTGATTGGGGCAGAGTTGGGAAGTTTACATCTCATTGCTCCAAGCTACGTGACTGGTTGCTAAACGATGATGATGATGATAATGATGATGATAGATCTGAGCCCAATGGGGGGTAATTAGATCTCTCTGAGGCCCCAGTGTCAGTATAATTGGCCTTTAATTGATTTCCAGCAGCAGCAGCAGCAGGTACATTACAGTCACGGCACAGAGAGAGCAAGTCTTTAGCACATTTTGCAGCACAGCCATTCCCAGGGGCACCCCAGCAGCACCCATAAATAGCCGTGGCACCATGTCAGGCACAATGTGGGAGCCACTGAATGGGCACAATCAGCATTATGGTAAGTGGAGGTGGGACGGGTCACTGCTGTGTAAATGGGCAAATTTTATTTCTAAGCACCAGGATTGTGTAATGGGGGAGGGGAGACGGGCACTAGCAGGAGTCACACTGTGTCATTCATAGAAACAGCAGTCTCTGTACATTCATCACACTGTCCTCTCATTAAAGGGGTGGCTCACCTTTAAGTTAACTTTTAGTATGTTATAGAATGGCCAATTCTAGGCAACATTTCATTATTTATTTTTTAATTATTTGCCTTCTTCTGACTCTTTCCAGCTTTCGAATGAGGAACAGCCCCCTAAATGTGCTCATAGTCTGTACAGAGAGATCCCATAAAACTATGGCAGCATAGGCAGTGGAGTAACTAGATGTTACTGGGCCCCACAGCAAATTAATTTTGGGGCCCCCAACATATCCAGAGATAGTGCTGTTTTACCAATATATGTTGAAATCACTCTTTGTTTGGGCCTCGTGGGGGCCCTTGCACCTCCTGGGCCCCCCTGCAGCCGCAGGGCCTGCTTCCTCTGTAGTTACGCCCTTGAGCATAGGTATTCCCTGTACTAAGCACAATTCAGCAGGAACAGTCCCCTAAGTTTGCTCATAGTCTGAAAAGAGAGGTCCCATAAAACTATGGCAGCATAGGTATTCCCCTGTACTACGCATAATTCAGCAAGAATAGTCCCATAAGTTTGTTTATTGTAAATCACTATTATAGATCTTCCCATCTTTACCCGGAATCACATGAACAAACATATATAAACACAATTTAATCAGTCCTCAATTGATTAGTTTTCATTATCCTAGACAGATCTCTGTTGGAGCCCACCATGACATCAGACAATAAGACTTGCTTCCACCCCACTACTTTCTCTCTGCTGGGAATACCTGGATTGGAACCCTTCCACATCTGGATCTCGATCCCATTCTTCTCCATATTCCTTATTGCAGTTATTGGGAACCTTGTGGTCCTTCAGATCATTATATCTGAAGTTAGTCTCCATCAGCCCATGTATATCTTCTTCACTGTGTTATCCATCATTGACTTGGTTCTGGCAAATTCCACCATGCCCAAGCTGCTTAGTATCTTCTGGTCCAACTCCCATGAGATATCCTACCATATGTGCCTCTTCCAGATGTTTCTTCTCCATGCATTCTCTTCCATTGAGTCTGGTATCTTCGTGGCCATGGCTTTTGATCGATATGTTGCCATATGCAATCCACTTAGGTATAGAGTCGTCCTGACCACTGGGATGATCATCAAAACCAGTGTTTTAGCCGTTATACGTGGAATTATTTATTTCCTACCTCTGCCTCTTCTGGCCAAGAGTCTTTCTTCCTACAGAAGTAACACCATTCTCCACTCGTACTGTGAGCACATGGCAGTGGTTGGACTTGCATGTCAAGATGTTTCCCTCAATGACCATGTAGGCATGGCTTTTGGGTTCCTGGTACTAGCCATGGACTCTTTGCTAATTTTATTGTCCTACATAAAGATTCTGAGGGCTCTGCAGAGCTTGACTGCCACCGCAGGACTCAAAGCTTTCAGCACTTGTGTATCCCATGTCTGTGCCATTCTAACATTCTATGTTCCTATCCTTACCTCTTCCTTGGTGCACAGGTTTGGGAAGAACGTTCCTCACCACACTCACATCTTGTTGGCCAACTTCTACCTCCTCATACCCCCCATGCTTAATCCCCTGGTCTATGGCATCCGGACAAAGAAAATTCAACAGAAAGTGAGAAAATATCTTTATCTATTATAAAGCAATAATTTTCTTTCTACAAGTAAAATGTTTGGGTCTTTACTGGGTCAGACTGGCACCAGGGAATATCCCAATGGATCCGTGTCTTAGTGGGTCACAGCCTAGGACAATTCCATCAGTCCATTTTATGTCCATCCTTGATTCATATAAAAACTGATACTGTTTGGCACTATTTATTTCTAACTGCTGTGAGAGTGGGCCTAGGGTTCTCTGGTGGGCCCTACAAGACCAGTTCCAACATGGACTCTTTATATTCTGTCAAAGTCAATGGAAAAATATCAAACATTTGTAAGGCAATTTTATACATTGTAATAGATTATTGTGTGCCCAGAACAGTTGTTTTCTGAATATTTGTATTTAAAAATATGGGTAGGAACTGCCATTTTTTTCCATTGTGTGTGGGAGGGACCTCTAGAAGAGGGACGGGCCTTGTAAAGTGATCATGGTCAAAACATCACTATCCTCCCAACTTCTTTCTGGCCCTGAACTGTGTATGGAACAATAAGGTGCCCATAAGTGGGACAGCACTGAAATGGGGCATACTTCCCCTTTAATCCAAAAGACGAGTGATTTTTGCTAATTATTTCAGTGGTTCTGTGTGGGCCCTCTGGGTTGTGTGTGATTTATACGTATGCTAACATTATCCCCGGGGTTCATGGGAAGTCCAGCGCAATATCAGGAAACACTGGGTCATGACCAGAGAGTTTTTGGCACAAACAGAGAGAAAGTTTGTTTCCTGTTTTCAGGAAATAAAATGTGTTGTAAAATCTCATGAACTGTTTCCCCTTTTTAGAATTATTATCATTTAATCTCCAGCCATATAAAATCACACCCACCTGCACATATTATGCAGTAACACAGAAGAAAGGGTGCCCTGAGCACAAGAGCTTACAACTAGAAGGTGAACCAAGGGGTGTCAAACCTTAACTACAAGTCACACAATGCTGTGTGGGAATTATAAGTAAACCTGGGTATATAATGGGAGACATACTCTGACTCTATGACACTGTGCTGGAGGGGGAAAGGTACTGGGGTTGTTCACCTTTAAACAAACTGTTAGTATGATGTAGAGAGTGATATTCTGAGACTATTTGCAATTTTTTTATTTTTTATTATTTGTGGTTTTTGACTTATTTAGCGTTTATTCAGCAGCTCTCCATATTTCAAATTCAGCCATCTGGTTGCTAGGACCCAAACTCCCCTAGCAACCATGCACTGATTTGAATAGGAGAGGCCTGAACAGAAAGATGAGGAATAAAAAGTAGCAATAACAATACATTTGTAGCATTACAGAGCATTTGTTTCTAGATGGGGGTCAGTGACCCCCATTTGAAAGGTGAAAAGAAGGCAAATAATTCACAAACTATAAAAAAATAAAGACCAATCAAAAATTTTCTTAGAATGAGCCATTTTATTACATACTAAATGTTAACTTAAAGGGAAACCGCCTCAGAAGGAAGCAAGGGGCAAGTGTTGGGGTAAGGAGAGCCCCTCTTGGGCAGCTGGGAAGTGGGGCTGAGCGGGTGTAAGTCTTGCCCCAAGGGGTGTGAGACAGTTCTGTGCATAGGGTTCCCTGGTTCAAAACCTCCGACTGTGGGTTGAAAAAAGGGGAACCTTCTCTGAACCCCATAGTAGAGTCCTGCAGCGGGTCGGGTACCCACGGGTAACCATGGGTTACCTGCAAAAACCTGTGGTACCCTGTGGGTTGCGGGTAGAAGTTCCGAGTTTCCGGTGTGGTTATAGCCGCAGTTCTGCGGGTTTGCAGGCTGCAGATCGGGCCGCGGGTCTTCTGAAAAGCGATTTCTACTCCTTTTTTCTGATAATGTCTACTTCCGATGATGTCACACCCGGTTTATAATGACAGCACTTCCTGATTCTTGATGGGCAGAGGGTCGCGGGTCTGGGTTGCGGATAAGGTACTTAAGGCGTCGGGTAGCGAGTCCAAGAGGGTAAGAATGTGGGTTGCGGATTGCAGGTTGTGGGTATGGGTCGGGTACGTGTTACAATAAATGGACCCGCACATGACTCTACCCTATAGTGTGTGACATCATAACCCACAACAGCCCCCCCCTCATCACCAACTCACCCACCAGCGTTACAAGATTATGCAAGAGTGGCATCCCACTGCTCCACCCATGAGAAGGCGTTGGGTTAATAATCTCTGAGTGACACCCACCAGTCCTGGGTGTGGGTGGGTGAGATGAACCCATTGGTGTAATGGTCATTGATTGCCTGAGATCTACGGGAGGCTCTGACCATTCCTGTGATTATTCTGCTCAGCAATAAAGTTATTGTTACTCTTTCAGAACTACTGGTGTCTGCAATTATTCTGGATGGGTGAGTGTGTGAGGGTAGGGGGTAGTAGAGTGTGTGTGTGTGAATAAATGTGTGTGTGTAAATGTGTGTGTGTGTACATGTGGGTGAACATAATGCCAGGCACTGACACTCACTAATGCCCATGGGAGAGAGACAACAACACTTACAATGTAAGCAGTGGGGGTGCAACAGAACATTTCATATAAAAAGAGGATTTCGATGGATTTAAGTGACCCTGTAGGGCAAAACTGCCATCACTATGTCCCACCCATGTAGGAATAATACTCAGCACTTTCACCCTCTTTACATTTTTTGAATGTTAGGCAGTATTCAGACCACACCCATTTTATGGCCACCCCCCTAATTACCATGTCCATTTTACAAAAATTGGCAGGTTAGGGAAAGTTCAAACACATTTCTGGGATTTTTAGTGTCATGTTTTATGTGCTGTAACAGTTTTGCTAATGAAAGTAAATTGCCCTTTAAGCTGTGAGTCTCGGGTGTCCCAAGAGACTTGCTTAAATAGTTACAATTGTATCCTTGCTTATCTTAAAGAGTTACAATTGTATCTTTGCTTATCTTAAATAGTTACAAATGTATCAAAGTGCAGCTGCTGAGTATTCTGGGCTCTCTGCCAAAAAGCTTCTCATTTAATTAAGTTTCAGAAACTTTGTCTGGCTGTTCAGCGTTGGAGATCAAAGAGAACGTCGGGACATTTCAGTGAGAAATCCAGGACTGTGGGCTGAGCTGTCAAAATCGGGACTGTCCTGTAGAAAACAGGACAGTTGGGAAGTATGCAAACCTGTGCCGCATGGCTAATTATCATGTAATTGAGAGAAATGAATGTAACCATGCAGCTCTAGCCCGGGGCTAGTATAAGGGAAGAACTGGGCCACTCCTGCAACTGACGCAACCACATCAGCAGCTACAACTGAATGAGGATCCAATTACTCCGGGACTGTATCCTGGGGACAAACCTATGGAGCTTGGGAAAGTCCAGTATATGACTGTCAGGGGGTTAGGGCATTGCCAAGACGCAACCAAACAGATGTTTTACCAAACTGATATTTCTAAAATAGGAAGGCAAATAATTATAACCATTAAAAAAAGTGACCAATTGAAAATTTCCCAGGAAATGGCCAATCTAATAATATAATAATATAATGGGAAGGGCCACTAGTACTGCCTTTGCATGGGTTTAACCCTTATAGTCCAGTACAGACCCCCTGAAATATTGGGCTGCTTGTTTAGCAGCTGAGCAAACACAGGGTCACTGGCACTGACTGGGGGCCACATAGAATTGGGGGTCATTTATTGTGATTCCAATGAGTTTGCAGCAAAGCAGTATTTCACTCTCACTGCGGCACTTGTTACGGAGCACCGGGGGCACTCGGTGGCAACATTCCTGGTTTCAGGGAACCCCCCCTATAGTCTCATCAGCCTTTTCTGGTGTCACTTTCACCTGTGCCCCTGATCCAACAAGCCCCCCAGTTTGGTTTAATATTTGTGGGGGAGTCTCGGTGCTACAGTGATGTTACAGTAACTGCCTCTCACCTCTAGGGAGAACAATAACACTCACTATTCACTCTGCAGCCCCCGGTCTTGTTCCTGGAGCAGAGGGGCACATTACCCAGGCCCCCCCACACCCATCAGATCAGCAGTGAGTGTTTCAGGAGAGAAGGGGTTGCTGAGCATTAGTTCGGGGGGGGGGGGTTCAACTATTCAAATGACCAGTGAGTAGTTGACAAGTGGGTGGGGGCTGGTTGCTCATTGTGATACTTTTGTAACAATTTCAAGATAAGTAAATAAGTAACAATATAAGATAACAGGTCCCTTGGGAAAAGTTAGACTCACAGCTTAAAGGGCATCTCAACTTCATTAGCAAAACTGTAAAAAACACAGAAACATGTTCAAACTTTCATAACCTGCCAAATTTTGTAAAATGAACATGGTAATTAGGGGGTGTGGCCACAAAAACAGGCGTGGTCAAAAACATAACTGCAACTTTTTTGTCCCTTTTTTATTTCCAATATGTTGGGAGGTATGTAACAATGCAGCAGGAGGAAGAGAATAAACATTGCTGGAACTGACCTCTCATAGTCGCTTTGCTTTATGGTCAATAACATTTACAGTCGCAGGCTGGAGACTGAATTAGACCAAACCGAGTCCATAATTAGTGAACTTTATTTCCCAGAATCCCAGGGGCAGGGCCTGGCTCAAATATAGGCACCCATCTTACTCGTCTCAATCATTCTGGGCATCACATGGGCCTCCAATTTGTTTTGACTCTTTTATAACAATATTTCCAGACAGGGACACATCCCCCAGTATTAAAAACAAAGTAAATAAAATAAAGTCATTATTAACCCAAACTTTTCACAAAACACAGTATTTAAACAGTTCCGTATAAATCACAAGAAAATGAACAATTAATCCGTTCCTTCCATTTTTTTTTTTTAAATCTCCAGATTCCCTCTACATCGTTTTCCTAGTCTCCTCCTGTCACTCAAAACATACAGTATAAAAAGAGTTTATTATGGGCCATGGCAACTCATCGTTCCTCATCAATTTCAGTATTTTTAAACTCACGCATTCCTCGCCTCCCATAGAGCTTTTTAAACTCATTTAACAATAAGCCAAATAATTCTTGCTTTTCCTTTACTTAAACATCATCATATTATATGTTAGAAAACTTACTCCAGTTATACTTTTTATTAAATTTCTCATTTTTCCCCAAACTCTTTTAGCAATCGCAGGGGTGTCCAATGGGCATTTACTTGACAATGTTGTTGGCACATGGATAGGAAACTGGCTACAGGATCGGGTACAGACGGTGGTTGTTAATGGTTCATTCTCTGCTTGGAGTAAGGTTCTTAGTGGGGTCCCTCGGGGCTCGGTATTGGGTCCACTTTTATTCAACTTCTTCCATCAGACAGGAGTGAGCCAATCAGATTATAGGAAAGGAGGTGTTACAGGGAAAGCTGGGAAGCTTCGTCCCATACCCGACACGGACCCACACTCATCTGACCTGCACCCACCATCCCCTCTCCATGAATAGACCTGCACCAACCGCATGCCCCGCCCTGCTGATGACATCACAAAAAGGGCAGGTGCAAGTCTATAAAACAGGTCACAGGCGGGGAGAGCAGGCAAAAGAGGTCAACCAACCCACGACCTGCTAGTGGAGCAGCGAGCAGTGGAGTAACTATAGAGGAAGCAGACCTGCTCAATGGCTAGCTAATAGAAAACCCCTCCTCCCAAGCAGGCCCGGATTTGTGGAAAGGCCACCTAGGCCCGGGCCTAGGGCGGCAGGATTTTAGGGGGGGCGGCATGCTGCCCAACCACACCCACATTGGTTCAAAAACACAGGGGATACACTGGATAAACAATCATTTTGTAATTTCCCACACTCCTATCCCCATTGTTCCAGTTCAGATGATGACAATTTGCACGAATATAGGGGAGGGGATATGGGACAGATGGCAGTGGGCCTAGGGGCGCCCATTATGTAAATCCGGCCCTGCTCCCAAGCCGCTCTCTTACCTGCACCCAGGATAGGGTTGCCAGTTTTTTTTTCTTTGAAAATGACCAGGGGCGGGACGGTGATGTAAGGGGCAGGCTTAGTGATGTTGGGGGCGAGGCAGAGGGGGGCAGATAACATCAGGGGTGGGGGGCTGATGATGTAGTGATTGGCTGATTGATTTGTCATTGACTTCAATGTCCTGTCCGGATTTACTAATTTTGAAATCTGGACAGGCACTTTTCACCCGAGCAACCCCTGCCCTTCCAAAAACCAGGCTGCCCTGGTGAAATCCAGACTGGTGGCAACCCTTGGCCAGATGTAACCCGGAGGCCGGAGTCCCCTCCATCCCCAAAGGATTGCACATCCTTTTGTATTGGAGCACTAAGCGCCTAGCGCTTCACAATAGAGCCAACTACCCCTTCAGCTGGGTGGCATGCGGCCCCTTAATTTATACGGCCCTAGGCCTAGCCACAAATCCGGGCCTGCCTGCGGCAAGAGGGGGGACACAGGGGGGCCCACGGCTATCATTGATGGGTATAAGGCCGACCCGCACATCAGTACTGGCAGATATATTACAGTTTGGATGCAGTTTTAGGAAGGGAAGAAATACAGGGTTATGACAGGGTTATACAGGGTGATTTTAACTCCAAAGTTGATTCAGGGACTGGTCCGATTTCCCTCTTGGGAGTCAGAAAGGAATGTGGATCAGTTGCCAGTTGGGCAAGTGTCATTTAGACAAAAAGGTTGATCTACTCCGACATGTCTTTTTTCAACCTGTGCTGCTACATGTACAGATAATCTCTCTACTTGGGTAAGAATGGGAGGGAGAGGTTTCTATCAGCTGATGTGAGTGGGCCCAGGTTGGACGTATCTTACAGATGAATCAGTTCCCATTGGCACAGACACAGGTTATTGCTGGGGGGGATGTAGTCGGATGGGGGGGTGATTCTGTGCATGAGGAATGTGGGTTCCCGGGGGTTTCCCAGACACTAATCCCCTGTATTTATATCAGTGTTGGAATGTGAGGGTCTCTCCTGCATAGTTACACTGTACTGTATGTGGGGGCAGAGCCTGGCACTGTGCCTGACTAGAATGTAAACTGGCACCACAGAAAGGAAATATTCTGACCCAAACGTGTGAACATGAACCAGAACCAAATTCTCCCTTAGCTGAGTAAGTAAGTAAGCAAATCCAGCATGTACAGTAAGTGCAGTAAGTACAGGATGTATAGTATGAATAGTGAGTTCTGCAGAACTTTCTCAGTTCTAGAGACACAAGGGAGATAATTTATCATCTTTACCAATAGCTATTTCCATATTCCCTAATCAGCTGGGTTGTGTGACGACAGCAACTTATTTGCCTATACAAATGTATGCAAACTAACACACACTGCCTACAGTCACAATTGTCAGTTCAGTTTTCAGGCTTGATGTTATTGCTGCATAATCCCATGTTATCAGCCTGTACAATCTGCAGCGATGTGTCTCCCCCCAACTGTCTGGCTCTGTGCCTGGGTGCACCTTAGTGCTCATACACAGAACATTTGCCCCGCCCCCCAGCTCTCTGTTTGTGCCCAAGGAAGGCCAGGCCTCTTTCTGTTTGTTCCCAAGGAAGGTCGAGTAGGCCAATTTCTGTATGTGCCCAAGGAAGACCGACTAGGCCACTCTCTGTATGTGCCCAAGGAAGGACGGCCAGGCTTCGTTCTATTTGTGCCCAAGGGAGACCGACTAGGCCTCTTTCTGTTTGTGCCCAAGGAAGACCGACGAGGCCACTCTCTGTATGTGTTCAAGGAAGGCCACTCTCTGTTTGTGCCCAAGGAAAGTTGGCCAGACCACACTCTGTTTGTGCCCAATATACATCTAGTTTGTATGTGGCAGAAGGTGACATAGGAGAGAGTGTGGGGAGAGGCCTTGGCAGCACACACAGGACACACAATAACACTATAACACTGTAACACTATAACACTGAGCACCACTAGGCAGTGTTATGGCAGAACTGGCCCAGGGAACCTTTTTACCCATGCCAAGGGCAGTTATCTCTTCCCCCTGATGGTGCCACCACACAGTTACCCCTGTTATTAGAGTTAGTGGACGGCACAGACAAGGTGCCACAGGAAGGGTGCGTAGAGATAATATATTTTCTGCCCTTGTTTCAAACCTGTAAGATATTGCCCCATATTGTATGAGGCTAAAACAGGGCAGGATGTGAATAATGTGAGTTAGAGACCAGGGACTCTGGGGACGGTGGACTCTGTGTGCCAGTTGAATAATTAAACTCATTGCAGGACGAGCAGCAGTTATACACGTTATTCCAACAACAACACCAGCCCTAATTAAACACTCTGCTAATTAGAAGCCAAAGGCCTTTGAGGATAACTGACCAAACACCATAGCGTGTGTTTTACAAACAACTCAGCACATCTGCCCCTCAGGGTCAGTCCAGAAATAACAGAATCGAGAGAGTAATGGGGCAATTATCAGCTAATTGGGCAATGGTCGGCCTGGGAGTTACTGCCCAGCAGAACCTCGTCCCAGCCGCACTCATTAGGCCTCTATTCCTGGACCTGTTTTGCTATGTCCGGCCTGTAATGGTAATTGGCTGACGTGAGTGGCACAAGGGACACGGTACTGAGCGAAACACAAAGTGGGTCACAGAGGAGTTGATGAAAACAACAGTAACACCGGCCCTTCTGGCTAACATTAACCTGATGAGTGCGGAAATTCTCTGCAGCACATGTACTGGCTCAACACAAGCACCGGCCCAATGTCTGGCTGTGAGGAACATATTAAAAATGCAACCAATTTATCCAAATTCTTATTATTTAAGTGAAAGTCACCTTTAAAAACCTTTTGCATAATGTATCCAAACACTGGTGGTCTATGGGGTGCTCAGGAGATACATGTCTGATCCATCATGGGGTTCCATAGAAGAGACTTCAGTATAGGCTTTAGGACACACTGTAGGACCAATGAAAATATCACAGTGTGAGGTTCTTCTAGCACAGAAATATGATTGGCTCTAACAGGCTGTACTTACTGGTTCCAGTGTCCATTCTTCCTTTTATAGTCTAAAACCGATCACCATGAATTAGGAAGACATTGTCCAGACATTGAGGCTCAGTCACAGGGCTGATTTTTTGGAGTTTTTGGTCTGGAAAATCAGTGACTATGTCCGGTGGTGAACTTCACATACGGGGGGAGTAGTGTGACATAGAAGTAGTCATGGGATGGTGTTCAGGAAAGTTTAAGATGTTGAGAGCATGGGAGACTAGCTTATGGTCATTGTGGTAGGGGCTAAGGTCCAGAAGAGGAGGTAAGACACTTAAAGACAGGTGACCCACACAAATCAGAGTGGTGATTGTTAATGCGGTGCCATTATTCAAAAATTTCTCAGCCTGAAAACTATAGACATTGGTTTGACATCAGTGTTAGGAAAGCTCTTGGAAGGGTTATAAAGTATAATACATTGGAATACATTTCCATTCATAATACTGTGAGTTTGTGCCATCATAGTTTTATGTACAACAGATATTGCAAGACAAATGTAATTGGCTTCTATGAGAAGGTGAGCGGGAATCTTGACTCTGGGATGGCAGTGGATGTGATTTACTTAGACTTTGCTAAAGCATTTGATACAGTGCCACACAAAAGGTTACTGGTTAAATTAAGGAATGTTGGCCTGGAACATAGTATTTGTACCTGGATAGAGAACTGTCTAAAAGATAGACTACAAAGAGTGGTGGTAAATGGAACATTTTCTAATTGGACCAGTGTTGTTAGTGGAGTACCGCAGGGCTCTGTACTAGGTCCCTTGCTTTTCAACTTGTTTATTAATGACCTGGAGGTGGGCATTGAAAGTACTGTTTCTATTTTTGCAGATGATACTAAATTGTGCAGAACTATAGGTTCCATGCAGGATGCTGCCACTTTGCAGAGTGATTTGTCTAAACTGGAAAACTGGGCAGAAAACTGGAAAATGAGGTTCAATGTTGATAAATGCAGGTTATGCACTTGGCAGAAATAATATAAATGCAAGTTATACACTAAATGGCAGTGTGTTGGGAGTTTCCTTAAATGAGAAGGATCTAGGGGTTTTTGTAGATAACAAGTTGTCTAATTCTGGGCAGTGTCATTCTGTGGCTACTAAAGCAAATAAAGTTCTGTCTTGTATAAAAAAGGGCATTAACTCAAGGGATGAAAACATAATTCTGCCTCTTTATAGGTCCCTGGTGAGGCCTCGTCTGGAGTATGGGGGGCAGTTTTGGACTCCAGTCCTTAAGAGGGATATAAATGAGCTGGAGAGAGTGCAGAGACTAAGTGCAACTAAACTGGTTAGATGGAGGGAAGAGTTAAATTATGAGGAGAGAAGTCATCATTAGGCCTGATCCATTTATACAAGTTGTGGAATTCCTCAGTCACTTACAAAATTCTATAATATATATAACGGGAGAGTTGGACATTATTCTTTATAGTACATAGCGTTAATGAGACACGTGATACAAATTGCGTCACAAAGAAACGATTATAACTAATAACATCTATATACATTTTTATAAAAATATATATTTTTTTAATTTGTAAGCTAATTTGGCCACTCGGGGCAGTGTTGCACTGAGATATATTAGTATTATTTATAAGCCAAAACGTTCCATATGTGTAATGTAAATAATTGCTCTTCTCCTGGGTTCCTGTTCTAAGGTGCCTTAATAACCAAAACAATTAAACAGAACGATTTTTTATGTGAGAAACATAATATCGTGAACTTTCCAGTAAGAAATGCCCTGAATCCCAGCATTTGTGGCTGGATGTGTATTCGTCCAAACCATGAGTGCCTGGCCAACATTCAACTGAAGGTGGTCAATAGATTTTGCTTGCTGCAATTGTCGAAAAAAATGTTTTGGTAATTTTTATATGCAAATTAAAGGTTGCATTCAGTTTGGAATTTGGGCAAACTTTATGTGGTGGATTCACTAGTTGGTCAAACCTTAAAATTGCAAATTTGGTGCATCTCTTATTCCAGTAGATAAATCTAAATACTGATGAGATATCACCATGAGAAACACAATAAAAGTCCAGTATGTCACAGGTCTGTAACTCTATCTTGGCGTAAAAAGTGCCTTTCTGACTAGTGATGGTAGAACTTGCTAAGAGGAGAATGAAGGGAGAGGGTGTTGTTTAACTACACCTCTCTACTGCTATGTAAAAGTAAAAATGTCAAAGGTTATTGCAAATAAGCAGAAATAGTTTTTATAGAATTCACCATAAGGTTGACTTATGATCAGTTGAGTTAGATTATACAAACGATTAAATTCAAGTCTGAGACTTGTGACACCATTGTGGTGATTGGCTGGGTAGGTTTTAAGCCTTTAGGATAACAGTCCCAGCCCTGTCTTCTCCTCCGTGTGGTGCCCCAGGGCTTAGAAAAATCTACAGATAGTTTCTTGGGACAGCTCCACCTCTATAATATCCTCCTTTTCAAAATCTTATACTCATGAATCGCTGGCGCTTGTTTTAGTCTCTTTCAATCATGAATTCACTTCTAACCAATTAATTATAGCACAAACACTTTATTTAATTAATTAGCCTACACGGACAAATTTGATTTTTGAATCTGTTGATATGAATTGTGCATAGGTATAGATTTGATTTTGTCGCACGTGATCATATTAACACAGAAGCACTTTATATTCATTCCCAATTAAGTTTTATATTTTAAGGAAGTGTAGGGTTTTACTGCTATTCTCTTTTTTAAACAATTTTGGTTGGTTTTTATACCTCTAAATACTTCCTGAACAGTTTAGTAGAAGTGAGTATACTCTAAATTACAAGTAAATAACCTCACATTTCTGATAACAGCATTGCAGTCCAGCTTCCCTACATCTGAAATGGGTCAGAGTGTGAAGCACAATAACCCAAATCCCTTATCAGTACTGCATTCCCTTCACTTTAGGCCAGTATGGAGCCCTCTCCATCTATCAGTTATTTGGTGGAGCTCAAGCTGCCCATTCTAGCTTTGCCTTTCTATCTTACATTTCTAGAATGTACTATAACATATACTAGACCTGTAACTGGCTAAACCTCATTCATGGGGTCCTTGTTGTCACTAGAAGGGTTGTGTCCCTCTAGGGTAGAACTCTTTACTGGTTGTTGTGGCCACCAGGCTCTAGCAACATCTCCACCTGAAGAGAGGATGGAAGACCAAAGAGTAAGTGCCATCTATTTTCAATCACTATATTAAAGTAGTAAACTATATCTAAGAGCAAATAATATTATTAATTGATATAATAATTGTAATAGAGGCATATTGTAATCTGGGAGAAATACAATATAAATACTTGGATATTGATTGGCATGCTGGCATGGGAATGGCATTCCAGAGAATATTCTACTGAAAAATAAATTTCATTAACTCAAATGCTGAATCGATTTGATCATACAGTATGCATGTGAAACGTGGAAGGTCACAAAGGCTGTAAATGTGTATAAATAAAACTTTACCCATAATATTGGGCATTTTCTGGCCAAACCCATTACCAATGAAGCACTGTGGCACCAATTGAAACCAATCGGTATCATCATCATTTATTTACATAGCGCCGACAAGATACGCAGTGCTTTACCTTGGTTATAACAAACAGGGCATACATGGAGGATAACAAACAAGGTTTTACAGAGTACAATAGGATTAGAGGGCCCTACAAATAAGAGTTTACAAACTAAAGGTTAGGGTACAATTGAGACGTTTGGATTTTAGAAATTATTTTGTTATTTTTGATACAGCAATGATTGATTAATTAAGGTACATTGAATAAACTTCTATAAAGAGGTGGGTCTTTAAGGAGCATTTTAAAGTTTGGAAAGAAAGAGAAAGTCTGACAGCTGAAGGCAGAAAAAGCAGAAGCCTGAGAGAAGTCTTGTAGATAAGAATGGGCAGAAGTGATGAGAGGAGAAGGTCAGAAGCAGAGCAAAGGTTGCGTGAAGGAGAGTATCAGAGATGAAATATAGGGGGGGGCTTCATTATTAAGGGCCTTGAATGTGAGTGTAAGTAATTTGAATTTGATTCTAGAGGATATTGAAAGAGGAGATTCTGATGTTGAGTGGTGAGATAGAAGATGAATGAGTCTAGCGGCCGCATTTAGTTCAGATTGGAGTTGTGAAAGGCGACTTGTTGGAATACCTGCGAGGAGTAGGTTGCACTAATCAAGACAGGAGATGATAAGAGACCGAATAAGTGTTTTGGTCTGGACTGAGATATGGTCGTATTCGGGCAATGTTGCGCAGTTGAATACGACAAGATTTTGCAAGTGTTTGAATGTGTGGTGAAAAAGACAGATGTGAGTCTAGGATAACTCCTAGGAAGGGCCTGTGTGGTGGAATGAAAGGTGGTGTTGTTTACTGTGAGTGATATCTGAGGGACAGGGGAAGATCTTGGAGGAAATATGATGAGTTCTGTTTTTGAAAGATGCAGTTTCAGGTGGCGCTGTGACATCCAGGAGGAGACAGCAGAGAGACAGTCTGTGACTTGGGAAAGGACAGAAAGAGAGAGGTCTGGAGTAGACAAGTAGAGTTGGGTGTCATCAGCATAAAGGTGATACTGAAGTCCAAACGACTGAATACGTTCTCTTAGTAAAGAAGTAGTGATGGGCGAATTTGCGCTCTTTCGCTTCAGCGAAAAACTGTAAAAATTTGCGAAACGGCGCCGGCGTCTCGTTTTTGACACCAGCGCCCGTTTTTGGCGCCGTGAATTTGCGTCTGGCGAATAAATTTGCCCATCACTACAAAGAAGTATAGAGCGAGAACAGCAGGGGGCCTAGAACAGAGCCTTGAGGAACTCCAACAGAGAGAGTGAATGTAGTAGAAGTAGAGTTAGAGAAGGTGACTTTAAAGGAACGGTCAGACAGATAAGATGTAAACCATGAAAGAGCAGTGTCCCGAATGCCAGCTGCGTATAGAGTGTGTAGGACGAGCGGGTGGTTGACTCTGTCAAAGGCTGCAGAGAGATCTCTGCAGAACAATAGGTTCCATGCAGGATGCTGCCACTTTGCAGAGTGATTTGTCTAAGTTGGGAAACTGGGCAGCAAACTCGAAAATGAGGTTCAATGTTGATAAATGCAGTAAAGTTCTGTCTTGCATAAAAAAGGGCATTAACTCAAGGGATGAAAACATAATTCTGCCTCTTTATAGGTCCCTGGTAAGGCCTCATCTGGAGTATGGGGGCAGTTTTGGACTCCAGTCCTTAAGAGGGATATAAATGAGCTGGAGAGAGTGCAGAGACTAAGTGCAACTAAACTGGTTAGAGGGAGGCAAGAGTTAAGTTATGAGGGCAGACTGACAAGGTTGGGGTTGTTTTCTCTGGAAAAAAGGTGCTTGCGAGGGGACATGATTACACTTTACAAGTACATTAGAGGACATTATAGACAAATGGCAGGGGACCTTTTTACCCATAAAGTGGATCACTGTACCAGAGGCCTCCCCTTCAGACTAGAAGAAAAGAACTTTCATTTGAAGTAACGTAGGAGGTTCTTCACAGTCAGGACAGTGAGGTTGTGGAATGCACTGCCGGGTGATGTTGTGATGCTGATTCAGTTAATGACTATAAGAGGGACTTGGATGATTTCTTGGACAGACATAATATCAAAGGCTATTGTGATACTAAACTCTATAGTTAGTATAGATATGGGTATATAGAATTTAATTAAAAGTAGGGAGGGGTGTATGTATGGATGATGGGTTTTCATTTGGAGGGGTTGAACTTGATGGACTTTGTCTTTTTTCAACCCAATTTAACTATCTAACTAACTATGTAACTATATAGATTGACACTGTGTATTCGCTTGTATTCGGCATTCTCATTTCAGAGGACAACAATATTACTCACCCGTGGAGAGTAACCCACAAGGCAGTTTCAGAAGGGAGAAACTAAAAGTTAAATGGGAACTCTAGGTGGAAGCAAGATCATATGGAAGAACTTTGTGTAGGACCGCTGGTTATTAGTGATGGGCGAATTTATTCGCCAGGCGCGAATTCGCGGCGAATTTGCGCGATTCGCCGTCGGCGAATAAATTTGCGAAACGGGCGCGAAAATTCGCGGAAAAAATTCGCCGGCGTCAAAAATTTTTTTCCGAAAAAATGGACACCGGCGCCAAAAACGGGCGCCGGCGTCGAAAAAACGGGCGCCGGCGTCAAAAACGAGACACCGGCGCCGTTTCGCGAATTTTTCGCCGTTTCGCGAATTTCGCGTGAAATTCGCGAATTTTTCGGCGAAGCGAAACTGCACAAATTCGCCCATCACTACTGGTTATGTTCGTGATCACTGCCTTCTATTGTTTTCAAACATTCCCTGTGGGGAAGAGGAAATTATAAAATGGTGCAATATCCTTTGTAAGGGCTTCAAACTGTACTGTTCCCCCATGTAGCATATTGGGGATCTTAGCAATTAAGGATCCATATAAGAGAAGTGCTAGATGTACAAATAATTGGGGCAACACACTTCAAGTGAGACCAATTAAAGGGGTTGTTAACCTTTGAGTTAAGGCCTAAAAACACTTACAATGACAGAGAAGAACACACTCTTAAATTCAAATCCCCTGGCCCTCAACATGTTTCACCCTACAAAAGCCTCTTCCTCAGCAGGTCAGGACCACTACACCTCACCTCTATTTACATAAATACATTCTATTAACCCTCTTTGTGAAAAATTGATCATTATACATAAAAGCAATTCATTTCTTACAATTTAAAAATATCAAAGATTCATCAATAAATAAATAAGTAAAATATAAGTACTTTAAAGGAGAACGAAAGCCCCAGGGCGCAAAACCCCTCCCCCTCCCCTCCGTTGCCCCCCCTCCCTCCTCCCCCCTGGCCTACCCCTCCCCCTGGGCAAATGCCCCTAACTTGTTACTCACCCCTCTGCGCAGGTCCTGTCCATGGAGTTCGCAGTCGCCATCTTCTTCCACGCGCGTCTGCTTCCTGCTCTGACCGGCGTTTTCTGGCGCATGCGCAGTAGGAACAGTTACCGGTACGGCTCTACTGCGCATGCGCCGAATGTCACGAAGTGAAATCGGAAAACTTCGTGACATTCGGCGCATGCGCAGTAGAGCCGTATCGGTAACTGTTCCTACTGCGCATGCGCCAGAAAACGCCGGTCAGAGCAGGAAGCAGACGCGCGTGGAAGAAGATGGCGACTGCGAACTCCATGGACAGGACCTGCGCAGAGGGGTGAGTAACAAGTTAGGGGCATTTGCCCAGGGGGAGGGGTAGGCCAGGGGGGAGGAGGGAGGGGGGGCAACGGAGGGGAGGGGGGGAGGGGTTTTGCGCCCTGGGGCTTTCCTTCTCCTTTAAGAAGGAGGATCATCATTTATTTATAGAGCGCCAACAAGTTACGCAGTGCAATCACCAAGCCAGGCTGTACTACCCCCTGAGAGGGGCCTACTTGCAATATCAGAAAGTGTGAAGGTTTTCCACTGATTGCTGTGACTGCACTTGAAAATCTAAACTGCCTGAGACAGATCCACTGCCACAGTTCAATAAATAAGTTGTTGGTTTGAAAAAACTCACCGGACTGCTGTTACTTCAAACCTGGTTGATCTTTGCACCCAGAGGCTCACATTATTCACTGAAGGGTAAGGTGATTAAAGGGGCACACTCATACTGCTGTGAGTTGCAGGGAGTAGTCCACAGCACAAAGGTATCTCGGAGGTACTGGCAGCAAGGCCCCCAACCTTTGTTACCCGTGAGCCACATTCAAAAATAAAAAGAGTTGTTGAGCAACAAAAGCATGCAAAAACCTCCTGCAAGTCAATTAAGGGATGTGATTGGCTATTTGGTAGCCCCAATATGGACTGGCAGACCACAGGAGGCTCTGTTTTGCAGGAGTCTGTTTTTATTCAACCAAAACTTGCCTCCAAGCCTGGAATTCAAAAATAAGCACCTGCTTTGAGATCACTGGGAGCAACATTCAAGGGGTTTGTGAGCAACATGTTACTCATGAGCTACTGGTTGGGGATCACTGTTCTACACTATTCTCAGGCCCCCCACGAGTGTGCTACATAACAAACAAGGGTTACAGAGACAATAGGATTAGAGGGCCCTACTCACAGGAGTTTACAAACTAAAGGGTTGCGGTACAATTGAGACATAGGGATTTTAGAAAGAATTGTGTGACTTATAATATGATTAATTAAAGTACATTGAATAAGCTTCAATAAACAGGTGGGTCTTTAGGGAATGTTTGGAAAGAAGGAGAAAGTCTGACAGCTTGTGGCAGAGAGTTCCAGAGAAAGGCAGAAGCCCAAGAGAAGTCTTGTAGACGAGAATGGGCAGAAGTGATCAGAGGAGAAGAGGGGGGAGGTCAGAATCAGAGAGAAGGTTGGGGGAAGGAGAGTATTTGGAGATCAGAGATGAAATGGGGGGGGGGGCTCACTGTTAAGGGCCTTAAATGTAAGTGTTAGTAATTTGAATTTGATTCTAGAGGAGATTGGGAGCCAGTGAAGGGACATACAAATAGGAGCAGCTGATGTTGAGCGGCGAGCTAGATGAATGAGTCTAGCGGCCGCGTTTAGATTTAGATTGGAGTTGTGAAAGGTGACTTGTTGGAATATCTGCGAGGAGTAGGTTGCAGTAATCAAGGTGGGAGATGATGAGAGACTGAATCAGTGTTTTACTTGATTCTGAACTGAGATATGGTCGTATTCGGGCAATGTTGCGCAGTTGAATACAACAAGATTTTGCAAGTGTTTGAATGTGTGGTGAAAAAGACAGATGTGAGTCTAGGATGACTCCTAGGCAGCCTGTGTGGTGGAATGAAAGGTGGTGTTGTTTACTGTGAGTGATATCTGAGGGACAGGGGAAGATCTTGGAGGAAATATAATGAGTTTTTGAAAGATGCAGTTTCAGGTGGCGCTGAGACATCCAGGAGGAGACAGCAGAGAGACAGTCTGTGACTTGGGAAAGAACAGAAGCATACACATATGCTCGTAATTTTGCAGGTTTCACCTCTTTTAAGACTATGAGTTATCCTATTTGTAATAGTCTTCCCTTTGGTGAAAATTGTATTAGGTCTTGAAGGCAAAATCCCACTCAGAATTGGATCTGCCGTCAAATGATTTTCTTCATTTAATGGACTTAACCATCTTAGGCTCATAACCCTTGTCTATAAACTTAGTAGCTATCAGAGTCGGTCATTGTGGTACAGTTTCTCTTCTTGAGCCATTAGAACTGACCATAAGGGATGTTCTTAATACAGTCAGGGGGATGCATACTTTTTGGATTTAAATAAGAATTTACACTGACAAATTGAAAATATGTACGTGTATTCAAAGTTTCATTACCAACATATAACTCCAGATCTAAAAACAAGATATCCTGGAGAAAGTATTAGTAAAACCCAAATTAAACTCATTCATATTCAGACTATCGACACAAAGATTTAAATCCTCTTCCTCCACCCTCCAAATCAATAAGATATCATCAATATACCAACTCCACAAACACACCTTTGAGTTAACTGTTAGTAGGATGTAGAGAGGGATATTCTGAGACAATTTGCAATTGGTTTTCATTTTTTGTTATTTGTGATTTTTGAGTTATTTAGCATTTTATTCAGCAGCTCTCCAGTTTGCAATTTCAGCAGTCTGGTTGCTAGGGTCCAATTTCCCCTAGCAACCATGCACTGATTTGAATAAGAGACTGGAATATGAATAGGAGAGGCCTGAATAGAAAGAGGAGTAATACAATGTAGCAATAACAATACATTTGTAGCCTTACAGAGCATTTGATTTTTTAGATGGGGTCAGTGACCCCCATTTCAAAGTTGGAAAGAGTTAGAGTTGTTTTGGTGGGATTCTTTCTAGCTGAATATAGTATCAAGGCATCAGTATGTAGAGCACCCCTTAGACAGGATTTGTTCATGAAAACACCTATATAGCATTGGGCAGATGTATTTTTTAATGTCCACCAGAAATAACCCCCCCATCACTGGAGCAACTTCCAAGACTTGATTGTTTTTTGGCATTGTAATATCTCTATGTCACTGATCCTGTATAACACAGACATTTGCTTAGTGATGGCGAATTTCCATGTTTCACCATGGGCGAATACATTTACAAAACTCCTGCAAAAATTCGCTGGCGTCAAAAAATTTTCGCTTCCGAAAAGTCGCTCGTGTCAAATCCACCGCACGTCAACACTATTTGGACGCCCATTGACTTTAATGCTTTCGAATTTTTCGGCGAACCGAAACGGGAGAAATTCGCCCATGACTGCATTTGCTCTCACTAATTATGCAACAGCACCCCTACACCCGGCAGATATAACCCTCACTATTAATACAATCTCTGGCCTCTAATTATTGAGTCATACAGACAGGAGAGTGCCATTGTTATTAATAAACGTTCATCCTACTCATGAGATGTGAGCTGTGGGTGGCATGTAGGTTACACATTTTGCCCTCTATCTGTCCCATAACTTGTGTGACATTCAGGTGTACAAGGTAGTGGGTGCTGGCTGGGGGTAAGGTGCTATGGAACCGTGAGAACCTATGGCAAGTGTTGGGCTGCATTGTGCCCACCCCCTGTGCCGTGCGTTGGATCCAGCCCATGTGCTCAAACCCTCTGCTGCAAGAGTTCTGTACACAAGCACTATGGGGTAATTGTGTGTCCCTTGGTGCTTTAGTGTTTGTGCCAGGGGATTCGGTAAATGACTCCTGGTATCTCAGACTCGGTGCCCTTGGTACTGACTGTGATCAGTGACAAACTCACCAGCAACTGATGAGGGAAGAGTGGCCTCTCCTGGGATTATCTACTTAGTGATGAGAGAGTTAGACTCCCCCAGGAATCCATTATAGTATATAAATAGTGAGGATTACCTGTAGCTCTGCCACATCTGAGGGACATGCTTCCGACAGGCGACTCACCTGTAGCAACAGTAAGAAACTCTTTCTTTGTGTACAATGTACTGTGTCACATGCTGTACGGGCAATAGCATTTATCACATCCATGAAACCCCAACCCAGTGAACTTGCAATCAATCCCCATCTCTGAATTAATGTATTCATTGTTTTTTCCATAGTTACCCAACTAGGAAACCCACTAAATGTTCTGCTGAAGCCTCACCAGGCATTAGACAACCACTTACCTTTATAGTTGGTGACCTTTTATTTTGGGAATAGTAAAAAAAAGCTCAGTAGGTTTGTCCTTCCTTTAGTAAATGAGCCCCACTGCCCCCCTAAATTAGTCCTTAGCTTGGTTAATGGGGGAGTGTCTTGTAGCAAACAGAACACTTCCCCTCCCTCCCTGTTTTAATAGGGTTAGGAAAGGCGCCCCATTCTGCCTTTACAACATTCCTTGCAACCTAAATGTCAGTGTAGGTCATTATTTAAATGGACCGCAGCATCGGAATAACACCTATTGCTTAAAAGTATTGCGCGTGGTTTTAATTGAAAAAGGGCCAATTTGCAAGTATTTGGTTTACTTTGAAACTAAAAACATCGTAACCATTTTTCTGTTCATAAAACTGAGATCTGAGAATATATGGGTATCTAATAATCTAAGTCAACATCTCTGAGCCAACATCATTCTTGACCAATTCAAGGATATAAATTCATTTTGATCTGCATCATTATTAAGGAATCATATTGATATTAATGGAGATGAACCTTAAATTGTCAGATCTTAAAAACTGAAAGTGAGGTTCTGTGAGTCACTCTCTGAGCCTTCTGAGCACCTGATGTCATGAGGATGACAATGACAAAGGACGTTTAAGGGGGTTGGCCACATAGAGCTGGGTTAACTGCTGGGTTGGTCACCCAACTTGTGAAGGATTTCATATGATATACTGTACAGTGTTTAACATGATTGAGAGAAACAAGTTGTGTTGAGATGTTCAGGAACATCTCAATATGTTGAGGAAACATTTGGATATGAATGGAGTCAACACTTTCATCTTATTTCTGGAGGTGTTTGATTTAAGGGATTTCACATTGCAGCCATCAGCCCCTTATCTGAAGCACAACAGGGACAGGTGAGTCTTTTTGAAAACCTGTTGAGCTACTGGTGAGAAGTTGTCCTGCAATTATCTCTAAGCTTATTTTTACTAAACTGTATCTGCAGTCATTTGTGATCCAAGCATCACAGTGTCTTTGCGTTTATCAGACAAGACGAGATCTAGAGCATAAGGATTATGAGGAAACAAACCCCCTTAAGCAGGACCATAATCCATTGGGCAACTATTTGGCATTTTCTAAACATATAAGTATACCTCGATCCCCATAACTTGTTTGTTTGAATTCGGCCCAATCTAAGTGCCTGGCAGAACCGAATCCAACTCCAAAAAATCACATGGTTTTTCGTCACACAAACAAGTAAAGCAGGTGCAGTTCTCTTTGCTAATTTACGTATGCAAATGATGGTTAGGATTCAGTTCAGTATTCACCTGAATCTTTCACAGGATCTTAAAATAGTGGACTTGACCAGCAAGTGCTGCTCATCTTGAGTTATCTTGGGAACAATTGTGTTGTATTACTCTGTTCTTATAAAAATCTCATGCTATTTCCTTGCTTTACAGATCCCCTATGGACATTGACCTGACTAAACCCATAAACCCAAACATGGAACCAGGGATCTCTAACAAGTCAATATTTTTCTCCTACACTAACTTTTCTCTCTTGGGTTTCCCTGGAATATCTGAATGGAGACCCCTCCTGGCAATCCCATTCTTTCCCGTGTACTTAGTTATCTTGAGTGGGAATTCTCTCATCATCTGCCTGATTTACACTGACAAAACACTTCATTCCCCCATGTATCTTCTCATCTCACTGCTCTTTGCCATTAACATCTCCAGTTCTACTGCCATATTGCCAAAATTTCTCCTAGACTTGTTATTTCATCTCAACCAAGTTTCCCTGACCGGCTGTCTTCTGCAGATGTTTTTTATTTACTTTATGGCAGTCTGTGAGTCTAATGTTATGCTATTAATGTCCTTAGACAGATACGTAGCAATCTGTAGGCCACTGCGTTATCATAACATCATGACAAAGAGTTTACTGGCCTGGCACATAGCCATTATAATAATTCGGAGCTGCCTCTTAGTTTGCCCATTGGTCATATTTACCTCTATGGTCCAGTTCTGCAGGTCGAACATCATCCTAAACTTTACATGTGAAAACATGGCACTTCTCAGTCTTGGATGTGGAGACACCACCAAAGCACAGATGGCTGGGTTGATTGTGCGTATCATTGTTACCGTGCTGGATGTCAGTCTACTCTTGATTTCCTACTCAACCATAATCTACACAGCCATGAAAACTGCCACTGGGAAATCCCGACACAAAGCTCTAAACACCTGTGGGACACACTTGCTGGTGGCAATGGTGGTCTATGTGTGTGGCATGGCATCTTCCATTGTGTACAGGATGGAGACAACAATCTCAACAGATGTTAAGAATCTATTTAGTGCAATATACTTAATGATTCCAGCTACATTAAACCCCTTTATATATGGATTAAGAGTGTCAGAGATCAGAAAGAGCCTTATGAAATACTGGAGCAAAAAGAACTTACTTGTATCATGAGATTAATGTACAGTACATACCACTTTTCCAATGCAATATATCTGATATTGAACATGACAACACAGGTGGGAGTTCTGATTGAGGAGGCTTCAGTAGCACCCTTGAGAATGTGTCTTGGTCATACTACTGCTGAACCCTTTCTTAAAAACCTGAACCTAACAAAAATTTAAGGTATGGGAGACTGAAGCATGCCTCGATTCCAAACCATTTTGGAAGCATTTGTAAAAAGTCTTCCAAATTTGGAAGTAGGTCTGTAAAGTACTGCATCTGAACAAAGCAGAAGACCATCAGCTGATTCAGAAGAAAGTGTCAGGAAAGGCCTACTTAAAGGGATCCTGTCATCAGAAAACATGTTTTTTTCAAAACACATCAGTTAATAGTGCTACTCCATCAGAATTCTGCACTGAAATCCATTTCTCAAAAGAGCAAACAGATTTTTTTATATTCAATTTTGAAATCTGACATGGGGCCAGACATATTGTCAATTTCCCAGCTGCCCCTGGTCATGTGACTTGTGCCTGCACTTTAGGAGAGAAATGCTTTCTGGCAGGCTGCTGTTTTCCTTCTCAATGTAACTGAATGTGTCTCAGTGAGACATGGGTTTTTACTATTGAGTGTTGTACTTAGATTTACCAGGCAGCTGTTCTCTTGTGTTAGGGAGCTGTTATCTGGTTACCTTCCCATTGTTCTGTTGTTAGGCTGCTGGGGGTGTGTGGTATCACTCCAACTTGCAGTACAGAAGTAAAGAGTGATTGAAGTTTATCAGAGCACAAGCCACATGACTTGGGGCAGCTGGGAAATTGACAATATGTCTAGCCCCATGTCAGATTTCAAAATTGAATATAAAAAAAATCTGTTTGCTCTTTTGAGAAATGGATTTCAGTGCAGAATTCTGCTGGAGCAGCACTATTAACTGATTAATTTTGAAAACAATTTTTTTCCCCATAACAGTATCCCTTTAAATTCCATACTGCTTATTCTTGTGAAGTACTGGGTTCTTGTCAGAGGACAGAGTGGCCCAGTTTGAGAGAAATTGCTGCTATGAATAAAGCAACCATGGGGACTAAATGTTTCAATATTGTTTGGCTTTTTTCTGGAGGATCATTGTTAGTGGTTTCAAATGGGTTAAAGATTTTGCTATTCAGTGTATGAATTGGGGCTTTGACTTTTTTAAAGGGGTGGAGAATTGTTTATGTGTCATTCATTTTGTGTTTGACTTTGAGAAAGGGGTACTGTGCAACCACAAACATCATTCTGTACTGATTTTCTTTGATACAAGAAGAAAAGAAGAAAACATGGATGTTGCTGGGTTCAGAAATTGCTATGAAAGTCTTCTCTGGTAGAGCATATTCTCCATTATAGATATCTTTAATAATAGTCAAAGAAGATTCTATCTCCCTGATCCTTCTTGATCAGTAAGCTAATATCTTGTCATGACTAAAACATGGTTGAACCATAACCACAAAGCAAGTCGCTTCAGTACTCTTCAGACTGCTAGGAAGTTCCAAGGTAAGTGGATCACCTAGGTTAGAGTGATAACCCCTGGAGATAAGCTCCCAAAGGAAACTTTTATTGCATTTGTGATCAAGAGAGTTTAAACGGGGATCTTTTTTGGAAGACTCTTGTAAAGACTGGAATTCATACACCAGTGACAGCATTACTGAAACAGAGACACTGATCCATTTCTACAAGTATACAAGAATGAATTGACTTGTTAGGACAGTCATAGCTTCTCTGATTGAGATGAGATGGACTTTCCTCAGTATCCTCACTTCCTCTTGAATACTAATTTCTTTATCATTGAAATGTTTTATTCAAACCTAATACATTCAAACCTAATATAGAAACATTGGGGTAACAGTCACCTACTGTAGTTCCAGGGGTACCCAGGGTACAAATAAGCACTCACCCCAAATCTCCCCCTAACTGACCTTCAGACTGGGCCCCCTTAGCTCATAACAAGGTTCAGATATATAGAAACATTGGGGTAACAGTCACCCTGCTATAGTTCCAGGGGTACCCAGGGTACAAATAAACACTCACCCCAAATCTCCCCCTAACCGACCTTCAGGCTGGGCCCCTTAGCTCATAACAAGGTTACAGATATATAGAAACATTGGGGTAACAGTCACCCTGCTATAGTTCCAGGGGTACACAGGGCACAAATAAGCACTCACCCCAAATCTCCCCCTAACTGGCCTTCAGACTGGGCCCCCTTAGCTCATAACAAGATTACAGATATTTAGAAACATTGGGGTAACAGTTACCCTGCTATAGTTCCAGGGGTACCCAGAGTACAAATAAACACTCACCCGAATCTCCCCCTAACTGACCTTCAGACTGGGCCCCTTAGCTCATAACAAGGTTACAGATATATAGAAACATTGGGGTGTCACCCTGCTATAGTTCCAGGGGTACCCAGGGTACAAATAATCACTCACCCCAAATCTCCCCCTAACTGACCTTCAGACTGGGCCCCCTTAGCTCATAACAAGGTTACAGATATATAGAAACATTGGGGTAACAGTCACCCTGCTATAGTTCCAGGGGTACCCAGGGCACAAATAATCACTCACCCCAAATCTCTCCCTAACTAACCTTCAGACTGAGCCTCCTTAGCTCATAACAAGGTTACAGATATTTAGAAACATTGGGGTAACAGTTACCCTGCTATAGTTCCAGTGGTACCCAGGGTACAATAAACACTCACCCCGAATCTCCCCCTAACTGACCTTCAGACTGGGCCCCCTTAGCTCATAACAAGGTTACAGATATATAGAAACATTGGGGTAACAGTCACCCTGCTATAGTTCCAGGGGTACCCAGGGCACAAATAATCACTCACCCCAAATCTCTCCCTAACTAACCTTCAGACTGAGCCTCCTTAGCTCATAACAAGGTTACAGATATTTAGAAACATTGGGGTAACAGTTACCCTGCTATAGTTCCAGTGGTACCCAGGGTACAATAAACACTCACCCCGAATCTCCCCCTAACTGACCTTCAGACTGGGCCCCCTTAGCTCATAACAAGTTACAGATATATAGAAACATTGGGGTAACAGTTACCCTGCTATAGTTCCAGGGGTACCCAGGGTACAAATAAACACTCACCCCGAATCTCCCCCTAACTGACCTTCAGACTGGGCCCCCTTAGCTCATAACAAGGTTAAAGATATAAAGAAACCTTGGGGTAACAGTCACCCTGCTATAGTTCCAGGGGTACCCAGGGTACAAATAAACACTCACCCCAAATCTCCCCCTAACTGACCTTCAGGCTGGGCCCCCTTAGCTCATAACAAGGTTACAGATATATATAGAAACATTGGGGTAACTGTCACCCTGCTATAGTTCCAGGGGTACCTACCCAGGGTACAAATAATCACTCACCCCAAATCTCCCCCTAACTGACCTTCAGACTGGGCCCCCTTAGCTCATAACAAGATTACAGATATTTAGAAACATTGGGGTAACAGTTACCCTGCTATAGTTCCAGGGGTACCCAGAGTACAAATAAACACTCACCCGAATCTCCCCCTAACTGACCTTCAGACTGGGCCCCTTAGCTCATAACAAGGTTACAGATATATAGAAACATTGGGGTGTCACCCTGCTATTGTTCCAGGGGTACCCAGGGTACAAATAATCACTGACCCCAAATCTCCCCCTAACTGACCTTCAGACTGGCCCCCTTAGCTCATAACAAGGTTACAGATATATAGAAACATTGGGGTAACAGTCACCCTGCTATAGTTCCAGGGGTACCCAGGGCACAAATAAACACTTACAGAAGAGAATATTTTATTACAACAATCTCTCCAAGATGTAGTAGTATCGGGGAGTAAAGTGAAAACTAAAATGCAGGTCCCCATAAATGCGTATGGCTGAGCAGGGCATTTATTTGATCTATTTATTGTTCTCCTAACCTGCTCCAGTAAGGTTTGTCCGGTGATCTATTGTCAATGTCCTCTTAACCTTCCTTTAGTCATTGCAGTTTCCTCAGCAACAAAACATAAATATAAATAAAAGACTGGAATATGAATAGCAGTAGTATGAATAGAAACATAAGTTATAATATTCAACAATAAAAACAAAATTGCTACTTTTCACCACTCATCAGCCATTAACGCCCATTTGAACAATGCAAAGAATTAGAAGAAGAAGAAAGCACATAATTCAAAGACTATAAAAAAATTAAGACTAATTGATAAGAAACTGTTAATGTTATAACAAACTAAACATTAACTTAAAGGTCAACAACCCCATTAACTTGAAGAACCATTTTGAACCATTTTGCTGGGTTGGTGTCACGGTCGGCACCCTACACCAGAACAGATGCCAAGCACCCTGGTCTTGGCTCGACTTCACCAGTTAAGTGACCGCCTTTGGCCTCGGGAGGAGCCCTCGGCGTACTCAGATGCCACCTGGACTTAACGAGAGGTGCAAGGCATAAGTTCTGGCAGGCAATGGGGCACGACTGTTTTACAAGAATGCTGGAAGATAGGAAGCCACCAGGAACAGGCAGGCTGGGCCAGCACAAGCAGTTAGAATAGTCAGACAAGCCAGAATCAGGATTAGAGATCGTAGAATAGTCGAAGAACAGGCAAGGTTTCAGGATTGGAGAGAACAGAATAGTAGCAGGCAGGCAAGGGTCAAACACATTAGATCAAGTCAGGAATCACAATAAACACCCAGGAACAAGCTAATTGAACCTAACAACGGGCAAGGTCCTGTTATCTAAATGGGCTTAATATACCTTTGAATTTCGCGCCAATTGCGCGCTGGCGTGATGACGCCAGCGCGACTGCGCCTTTAAATAACGAGCGTGCGCGTGGCGCATGCCCTAGAGGAAGCCGGCACAGGAGAAGGAAGCAGCACAGGACCACCAAGATAAGTTCCTTACAGTTGGGTAACTGCACAAGTACAATTTATCCCTGCCCTGTTGAGTCCATATTCTTTGCCAGCTTGGTGCAACTAGCATGGAAGCCAACATCTTACATTCTAAAGAACTTCTAATGAGCAACCAATATTTGGAGGGACATTTCTGCTCCCCGCTGGTAAGGGAAAGGGATTCAGACGCCAGTTTTCATAAAAGTCTCCGTGAGATCAAGTCCTAATTCCAGTGTGTCTTTATGTTTTTAAGTGGACTCTCAGTGGTGGCTACCAACAGAAATATTAACTTCCCAAACACACTCCTCATTCATGCTGATAGGCTTGGGGGAAACCTGAATATCTCTGTAACGGGATAAAAAGACTGAGAATTTTATTTTAGGCTGCAGAGTAAATGAATACATAGCCTATGTATTCATTTACTCTTTACAATCTTTTTACAAGCCTGTTTGTGGGATTTGTGAGTGCCTGACATTTTTTTCTTTGGTTGGATACCTCCACCTTGAGCTGTAGGTCTGGGGCATGAACTCAAGTACTACTGGTGAGATTATAAACTTGTTGACTTTACACTGGGATTTTTTTCTTTAAATGCATTATCTGATTCTCAAAAGATCAGTATAAGCAAGCCAAGCAATTGTTAGAAACATATGCGACATCCCGTGCCAAGAAAAACTTGGAATACACCAAATATAAGTTCTATAGGTGGGGAAAGAAAACAGGGAAACGCTTAGCTGCCCTCATAAAACCCCGCTCTGAAGCTAAACACATCCTTAAATTGCAACCTCAAGGAGCTAGACCGCCTGTGTGCAAACCCTCATGCTATTAAAACAGCACTTGAAGACTATTTTAGAAAAGTATATGCAGCTGAGAATCCACCGGAGGACTTAATCACCCACATCCTTCACGAAGCCTCTTTATCGGAGATAATCCAAACACAAAGGGATATGTTAAATGCACCCATAACAAATACAGAAATAATTAACACGATAGAACTCTGGCTAACAATAAATCACCGGGCCCAGATGGATATACTGCGGAATACTATAAAATTCTACACCCGCAATGCCATTCAACTTTTGACTAACGTATACAATGCCATGTATCAAAAAGGGGATATCACCAGTGAACAAATAGAGGCGTACACCACTTTAATACCTAAACCACAAAAAGATCCAACTCAACTGAACTCGTACCGTCCTATCTCCTTGTTGAATATCGATCTTAAAATACTATCTACAGTAAAATCGTAGCCCAAAGATTACAATCGCTGCTACCGGATCTCCTTACAGATCATCAATTGGGCTTCGTGCGTCATCGACACTCGACAAGAGGAATTCGAGCAGCCATAGCTGCAACAATAATTTCGACACAACAACAGCACACCAAAAATGTCCTCCTAAGCCTTGATGCGGAAAAGGCATTTGACAAAATACTATGGCCCTTTCTATTCCAGATTCTGCAGCACAGGAATCGAGGTCCTTTTTTTGGAACGTACATATACAATCTATATACGCACAGACGAGACTACTAATAAATGGCACTCTAACGGATTATATCGATATTCACAGGGGCACTAGACAGGGCTGCCCATTGTCACCCCTACTATTTAACTTAACCCTAGACCCCCTCCTAAGGATCTTCCATAATATGATAATCTTCCATGGTATAAAAATCAGAGGTCACGAAACAAAATTAACGGCCTTTGCTGATGACCTCCTCCGATGACTTTATATATTGCAAAACCCAAACAAGCCTTACCACACATACTCTCCACTATCAATCAATTTGGGCTGGCCTCCGGATACTGTATTAATGTTACCAAATCAGTAATCATGCCGTTGGGAACTAGGGGGAAACCCAGATAGGGCAATAAATACAATCTCTCATGGACCAAAGACGAGATCACATATTTAGGCATCAAAATACCGAAAAGAGACCACACGAGTTATATACCCGCAATATTACATGTAGCATCAGGGAAATAACGCAGGACATAAAGAACTGGCAATCCTATCATCTCTCGGCTATGGGAAGAGCAAATCTGCTAAAAATGGTGGCATTCCCTAAGCTGCTCTACAAATTTCAAAGTCTCCCCTTAATGATACTGGAGAAAGATATTCAGGCACTTTATAAAATGTTTAGGGATTTTATTTGGAATGGGAAAAAAGCACGCGTTAGTCTGAAAAAACTTCAACAAAGCACCCTGAATGGAGGCCTTAATTTTCCAAACATCAAGCAATATAAAATGGCAGCTACAATTAGACGCTTAAAAGACTGGATTCACAATTCAAATAGGGATGTAGCGAACTGCCGATTTGATGTTCGCGAACGCCGTTCGCGAACACCGGCAAAAAATGCGAACGTTCGCGAACAGTTCGCGAACTTCGAACACCCGCTAAAATCGTTCGATCGAAGGATTTTCGTTCGATCGAAGGATTTTCGTTCGATCGAAGGATTTTCGTTCGATCGAAAGATTTTCGTTCGATCGAAGGATTTTCGTTCGATCGAAGGATTTTCATTCGAATCGAACGATCGAAACCATTCGAACAAATGCTTTTCATTCAATTGAATGCTTACAATCATTCGAACGAATGGAAATCGTTCGATTTTTAGCGGTCGAAGGAATTCGGTCGAATGGTCGAACGAATCGAACGCGAACCCAAATTGGCGAACGTCGCGCGATGTTCGCGAACATTCGGCGGACGCGAACGGTCGAAGTTCGCGCTAACAAGTTCGCCGGCGAACAGTTTGCTACATCCCTAAATTCAAACACTTATACGAATTTACTGCACATTCTACATATGCACAAAGCGGAACTTTCTCCTGCAATCATAGACAACCCCTTACTATATTCAACATGGCAAACCTGGAAGGAATTGAGAAAACAGCATAATCTGAATAGCAATCATTCTTTATACCTGCCCCTCCTACTGAACCCTGACTTCCAGAGTGGTCGAGCTTTGGCAATATACCAAAGCTGGGGATTAGAAGGGGTGACAACTGTACGTCAATTGACCAAGAGTGACAATCGAAAACCTTTAACTCTTGCTCAATTTCAGACCAAATTTCCAAACAAACAGCACAATAGATTTGCCTTTCTACAAGCTCAGTCGTACACTAGCAGGACTCTGAGACTTCTCACAGAAAGGGATGGGATAATTCTCTGGACAGCTACCTTTTACGACCTAACTCTACAAATGGAGCTATATCGCAAAATTATAGATTCCTTCAAGACATTATTGACTATGACGCTTTACCCACAGGACCCAGACTGTGGACAATAGACTTACCAGACTTGGGAATGGAAGACGTATTTAAGATGTACAAAAGGCTATGGTTTACTTTACCTTCGAGCATTTATAGAGAAATGTTTCTTAACTTGTTACATAGAACCTACCTGACCCCAGAAATACTTTTCAAAATGCATATACAGTACGTGAGAATGATGATTGTCCGAAATGTGGGCAACCCAAAGCTAACCTCATACATTGCTTATGGGCATGTCTGTTCATTCGAAGGTTTTGGAATCAGATAAGAGACTATGCAACCAGACACCTGGTTAACTATATCCCGATTTCGGCTGCATGGGCACTCTGGGGGATTACCCCCGACACCCATACCAGAATTACAAGAGGTGCACAGAGATTACTACTAATTATATCTGCAGTGGCAAAGAAAACGATACTTCAGGTCTGGATATTAAATATACCACCCACTGTCAAATTATTTCTGGAGAAATTGGTTAGAGTTTTTTATATGGACTGGGTAGAATCTTCTTTAAATAAAAACACAATAGTGCAACGATTTTTCGAAACACGGGAGACGTTTATTGACACCATTCCACAGGCAGTAGTAGGTTAGGTTACAAGAATGCTTCCAACATACAGAATGGTACACATTGAGGACTATAAGTGGAGATCCTCCTATTAGCTTGTGACTGAACTTCCACGAAATGTTGAAAACTTAATGAGACCTAGCGATAGACAAAGAGAAATCGTAATGGTCATCACTTCCACAATGGTTATTGAAAAGGTTTATATGTTATATATGTTGATCAGTTCACAAAAAATGTAGTGTCCATTCATATGGCTTAATGTCATGCATCATTGCCTACATCTCCATTTCTACCTAACTTTTGCTCAAATAATTTTTTTTTTTTTTAAAAAATGCAATATCTGTTATAGGGAGACAGGTATGCCTTTCTGAGATCTCCCACTTGTTTATAACCTAACGTTCACAGGCACCCACCAGCACCCAGGAAAGATCAAGAGCCCAGAGACATGAGACTGATACTCTGTTGCCCAAAGCACTTTGTTTCACCAATAAACCAAGGACATATAAACTCATAACCAAAGAGACACAAACACAAATATCAGATGATTTTCCTTGAGGACTTGAGCAGAGTCTGAGCTGTAGGAAAGTCACAAGTGAGTTCAATTCCAGTGAGACAATTCTATGTGTATAAATACCCCTTATACCTCCAGCTCAGTCACTTGCTTTTATGTTCTTCCCTCTAAACATCTCCCAGTTCTACCCACCTCCCTAAAACTGCCAGGGACCTGAGTGTCCACTTGTATTCACATCAGCACAGACTTCAGGGGAACAGAAGTTCAGACCTTTATAATGAATGAGGGACATAGAGACAATCTTGTTTTTTGATTTTCAGACTGAGCAGGTGCTGTGTTTAGTATCTCCCAATGTGTAGGGAGAAGAAGAAGAAGAAGAGGCAGCAGCAGCTTTGTACTTTTACAGGGAGATTGGATCAGATGGTTCAGCTTCTTACCTTTCCCTCACAAAGCAGCAGTCCTGCCTTGCTTTATGGCACAGATCCTATCTGATATCAATACAACAGAAATTCAAGCTTTGAAAAGGATTAATGAGAGGAATGATTGACAAAAGAAAGCACATGATTGATAAACATGTGGCTACATTTTTTTGCAGGTTGAACACTAAAAACCACCAGATTATTCAGTTAAACAAACTGCCTAACAACTAAGCAATTGGCACTTTATGATTTCGAGCTGGCACTGAATGATAATCAGGTTCCCTTGAGCCCAAACAGTTCCCAGTAAGTGCAGAACAAAATATTGCATTAGGAATCCCTTATGTAGCAGGACTGTTTACAAACAAATATTATAAATGGAAACTATGTGACTTTAATCTTCATTTATAATTTTCAATGCCATCATTAATGTCATATTGAATTCAGCTATAGCATTTTTCAATTACAGAAACATTTCTACCCCCCACCCACCCATTGTAGAGTTTAAACTAAACCCCAGCTTCATCAATGGCAAAAGCCGACACAAACGTCTCCTTTTCCCACACAGAGTTTATCCTCTTTGGATTCCCTGGGATTTCCCAGTCCAGACATTGGTTGTTCTTCCCATTTTTCTTTATTTACCTGGAGATCCTGATGGGAAACTTCCTGATCATCTATCGGATCTGGGTAGAAAAGAGTCTTCACTTCCCCATGTACTCACTTATCTGTCTTCTCTTTGTCGTCAACATCTCCTGCACAACTGCAATTGTACCCAACATGTTGATGGGATTGTTTGGGCTAGATCATATCTCCCTTGGCTCCTGCCTGTTTCAGATGTTCTTTATATACACAGCTGTGATACTTGAGTCAACTGTGTTGTTGATTATGGCTTTAGACAGGTATCTGGCCATCTGCAGGCCCCTGAGGTATCACAATCTAATGAACACCCATTTGGTAGGCCAACTTTTCCTCATTGGTTTAGTTGAGAGCAGTATTTTCTCCTCTCCAATTATCATTGTGGCTTCCCAAGTCCACTTCTGCAGATCCAACATCATCTGGAATTTTGCTTGTGAGAACATGGTGCTCTTGAATCTTGGCTGTGGAGACATCTCTCAAATCCAGCTGGTGGGACTGATGGTGAGGATCCTGGTTACAGCCATGGACATCAGCCTTCTTCTGGTTTCATACCTGTACATTTTCCACTCAACAATGAAGATCGCTAGAGGCAAAGCCTTACACAAGACTCTGCACACTTGCAGTACTCACTTGATAGTGGTTGTGTTGAACTACAGTTGTGGCTTGTTGTCCTCAATTTTATACAGAATGCCCATTTCCATCAATGTTCAGAATCTTTTCAGTGCAATATACTATCTGTTTCCAGCGACTGTTCACCCATTCATCTATGGCTACAGAATGAAAGAGATTAGAATGTGCTTAGTAAAGTCATGGAAAATACATTGATGAATTAGCTCATTAAATTACTCCAAACATGTCTATTTTATGTGCAACTAAATCCATCAGGATTCATCTCTAACCTGGAAGAGCCCTCTGCTTAAGGGGATTTCGCCATTTGCAAAAACACTATATCAAATTGAATTTTACATTTTATTAAGGTGAAATCTATGTAAATATAACATTTCATTGTATATCTATGTTTGGTGTTGTGTTTTTTATGCAGCTAGTGGTTCTAACAGGGATCCCAGGACATTATTGCTTGGGGCTGGTTGGGTAAACTGAAACAGACTTGGAAGATAAAGGTAGGTTTTGGTGGTGGAGTTTTGACTTATGTAAGGGTTAGGTTCTTTGCTAAATATTTAATGTTCTGATATGTATCAATATTTTATAAAAAAAATACATTTACAAATCCATTGCTGTTTACTGGTCCATTTGTATCTGATATAAGCCATATATCCTGTCGTGTTGTGGATGTGTTGGTCTATTTAGTTGTTATATTGTGCTACAACAAATAACCTATTCTTCATGATGGCCATTATTCTGATCTAGTTTGTTATAATATGCATTTAACAAACCATAATCAGGTGTGTCTGGGATTGACAGCCCCTCTTGGAATCCCCAGTTTTCACTCTTCTCATGCACTGTATGATCAGTCTATATATAATATAATGTTGTGTTCATCGTGTTTCTGTGGTTTGATAAACATCAAACAACCTCTCCTGTACATCTTGCTGCTCCATGTGGAGGTACACATATCAGATCTATTATCTGGGATACTTAAAAGGATCCTGTCATCAGAAAACATGTTTTTTTCAAAACGCATCAGTTAATAGTGCTACTCCAGCAGAATTCTGCACTGAAATCCATTTCTCAAAAGAGCAAACAGATTTTTTTATATTCAATTTTGAAATCTGACATGGGGCTAGACATTTTGCCAATTTCTCAGCTGCCCCCAGTCATGTAACTTGTGCCTGCACTTTAGAAGAGAAAAGCTTTCTGGCAGGCTGCTGCTTTTCCTTCTCAATGTAACTGAATGTGTCTCAGTGGGACCTGGATTTTACTATTGAGTTTTGTTCTTAGATTTACCAGGCAGCTGTTATCATGTGTTAGGGAGCTGCTAGCTGGTTACCTTCACATTGTTCTTTTGTTTGGCTGCTGGGAGGGAAAAAGGGAGGGGGTGATATCACTCTAACTTGCAGTACAGCAGTAAAGAGTGATTGAAGTTTATCAGAGCACAAGTCACATGACTTGGGGCAGCTGGGAAATTGACAAAATGTCTAGCCCCATGTCAGATTTCAAAATTGAATATAAAAAATCTATTTGCTCTTTTGAGAAAAGGATTTCACTGCAGAATTCTGCTGGAGCAGCACTATTAACTGATTCATTTTGATTTTTTTTACCATGGCAGTATCCCTTTAACCCCTAGGGTTTTCCCTATAAGGGACCTTTCTGTACTCTGGATCACCATACCATAAGTCTTCTAAAAATCAATTAAACATTAAAGGACCAGTAACATCAACATTTTTTTAAAATAATTTGTTGGTATACATCGAAAAAAAACACCATGACAAATTAAACTTTAAAAATCACAAAGTCTTTCATAAATAACTTATTGAACCTCCGCTTGCGCTAATCTCCAGAAAATGCGATCGCAATCCATCGTGTGGTGCTCAATTTCTCCTCCCTGCCTTCCTTATAGGAGATAGCCAGGGAGGAGAAATCGAGCACCACATGATGGATCGTCATCGTGGCGCCTTTTCTGAAAATTATTTCTTAATAAAGGCTTTGCGATTGAAAAATGTGAGATTTATTATACCCCAAGGTAGCTAAAAGTCAAGATTCTTCACCATGTTGAGGTCCTGTAGAAGTCAATGGTAGATGTCCTATTTGCAATTTGAACATATTACCTGCACTGGGTTTTGTACGATATCTGACAATTTTGGCCTTTTCCAACGATTTCGGGAAAAATTTGGACTTTTCAGGTGCCAAATCCGAAAAATTCAGATTTTTCACGCGACCTTCTGTATAAGTTGTGGTTTTGTGTAACAATCCAAAAAAGCCCCTTTTTTTTGTAAATCCGTTTTTTTCAGTTTTTTTTTTTAAATGATAAATAAGGGTAAATTGTGGATTTTAGTTTGGTCAGATTTTTTTTAATTAATCACAAAAAATCTAATTTTAGTAAAAAAAACCTCTAAATAAAGCCAGTAGGACTGTTTGCCACAGATATGGATCCGTGCAGCTTAGTCACTATAAAGTCCAAGGAAAAGAAAAAGCAAATCATGTTTAAAAAGTTGCTTAGAATCGGCCATTCTATAACATACTAAGGGGCATATTTATCAAGGGTCGAATTTCAAATTGAAAAAACTTCGAAATTCGAATTCAAAAATACTAACTGAAATGAAGGTTTTTTTTGGTTGAATAGGTCCGTTTTCGATCTAATAGGTCCGCATTTGGCAGAATTCGAATAGAAGGAATAGCGCATTCGCTCGAATTTGATTCTACGTTTTTCCCCCCAAAAATTATAATTTCTTTTCTGTGTAATAATGAAACATTAGCTTGTACTTGATCCCAACTAAGATATAATTAATCCTTATTGGAAGCAAAACCAGCCTATTGGGTTTATTTAATGTGCATATGATTTTCTAGTAGACTTAAGTTATGAAGATCCAAATTACGGAAAGATCCATTATCCAGAAAACCTCAGGTCCCGAGCATTCTGGATAACAGGTCCCATACCTGTACTTTTTTTTAATTTTGAGGTTACCATTAAATATACCTAAGAAATCTTGCTTGTCGAGCTATTTGCAACTAAGTGGTTATACAATTAAAGGATAAATAAACCTTTAAAATAAGTGAAAATGACCAGGGGGCTATTCTAAACACATTTGCTTTGACATTCATTATTCATTTAGTTTCAATTCCAAAATTTTAATGGATACCTGAACTGATAACATGAATTTATTTTGTTACAACAGCGCCACCTACTGGTCAGTTTGTGACCATTAACTAGTGGAGTAAGTTGTCAGGAGAAAGATGAATGTTCTTCTAGTTAGGAAAGATATGTGGGGTTCTATAATGTTTTTCCCAACCAGAAAACCATCTGATCTGCCTCTTTCTTTATCATGACAATTCCCTCCACTACTCATCTTTCTATTCAGGCCTCTCCTATTCATATTCCAGTCTCTTATGCAAATCAATGCACAGTTGCTAGGGTAATTTGGACCCTAGCAACCAGATGGCTGAAACTACAAACTGGAGAGCTGCTGAATTAAAAGGTAAATAACTCAAAAGCCACAAATAATAAATAATGAAAACCAATTGCAAATTGTCTCAGAATATCCATCTTTACATTATACAGGTATGGGACCTGTTATCCAGAATGCTCAGGACCTGGGGTTTTCTGGATAACTGATCATTCTGTAATTTGGATCTTCATACCTTAAGTCTACTAGAAAATCATATAAATATTAAATAAACCCAATAGGCTGGTTTTGCCTCCAATAAGGATTAATTATATCTTAGTTTGGATCAAGTACAAGCGGCTGTTTTATTATTACACAGAAAAGATATTCATTTTTAAAAATTTAGATTATTGGGATAAAATGGAGTCTATGGGAGACAGACTTTCTGTAGTTCGGAGCTTTCTGGATAATGGATCCCATTCCTACCCCTTTAATGCCCCATTACACAAATGCATCGCAAAATTGATATTCTGAACTTGCACAGAATTAATTCTTTGTTTTATTTTAACGAAAAAGTGGATTGGGAATAAGTCATTGCAAAACGGCATAATAACTGCCAGCGGACCATCTCCATGTTATACAGTATATACAGTATTTCTGTGAGCACAACTCCCAGCCAAGGTCCAGGGCACCCAAATTCCAAGTGTAATGGGGAGCAGAGTGTCCGGATCTTACAGACACATTTGTGCAGAACATTTGCAAAACAAAACAGTTCGGCCCGTGATGTGACTGTCACAAAGTCCATGTGGGTCTTAAACTCAGCAGCGGAAAAATAGACAGAATTTGCATTAATTTTGTATAATGAGCCCCAAGCACAATGGTGTTAATGTGAGAGTAACAAGCCAAGCACATATACTGTATGTTATAGATAAAATCCTATATACCAGCGGCCTCGGGTTGGGATTTCACTGCAGATCATTTCAGGCCTGTAGGAAAGTGTCAGCTGGAGCCCATTGGATGCAGTGACTAGAAGGACAGACGGACAGAATACATAAAGTACATATAGTTACATGTCTGGCTAACCCACGCACTACTGGTTTTAGTCTGCATCTACCTTACAATATTATTCCACACACTTGGGGGACAGTGACTGGGGCATATTAACCCCATAAACATGATGCTGAGTAGTTGCCCCCCCCCCCACACAAACTGTGTAATTACCTTCAATACACTGATATCTACACCTTACACCTCCTCAATTTCACTCAACAGTTACAGAGAACTTTGTTCTGCCCAGGCCCGTATTTACAAACAGGGTGCCCCGAGGCTGTCTCTGCTCATCTCCCCCTCTCCATCCACATCCCCTTCTGCTTCCCCCTCCACATCTGTGTCTCTCTCCCCTGTCCTCCTCCCTGTCCTCCTACCGTTCTGCTTCCCCCCCAGCGTATCTCTCCCCTTCCCCTCCACCTCCCCCATCCGCTTCCGCGTCTCTCCCCCCTTCCCCCTCAGTGTCTCTCTCCCCTCCCTGTCCACTTCCCCTTCAGCTTTTGCTTCCCCCTCAGCAGCTCTCTCCCCGTCCGCGTCCCCCTCCCCTTGTGCGTGCGCGTATATGTGCATATCTTGAATATGCAAAATGCTGCCCCTGAATTTCTGCCGACCTAGGCCTGGGCCATTGTGGCCTTGCCACATACCCGGGCCTACTTCAGCCCCTGTACGTCTTTCTTCTTGGGGATCATACTAAATATGTCTTGGAAGAGCTCCCCCTGCTGGACAACAGCAAGCACAGCCCAGACAGTATCTTTTGGGGTTTTTTGGAGCATCCTGAAGCCTCAATGAAAATCTGACCCTGGCAGCGTCTACTGAATCTGAAGTTCCCGGGTTCCCATATGTACTCAACAGAACTGCCAGTTAAGTGAGGGTCTTTGATAAACCCCAATTCAGCAGTCATAGAGTTAATCAATGGGTCAGTGTGAGCCAATTGGAAATTTAAATGTCACTATTTTCCTTTCATGATATTTCTTTCATTACTGTTATATGTTCAAAATGGTTAACCTGTATGCACTACAACTCCCAGCATCCCATGCAGCCGCTGGCAGAGAAATCACTGCTCTTTATGTGAATGTGGGAATGTGATAGAGGCCTTTGATGTTAAGTTCACTGGGACAGGAACTGATGGGAATGGAATAGGGACCTTGGATTGTAAGCTCCCTGGGGCACGGACTGATCGGAATAGAATAGGGGCATTAAATTGTAAGCTCATTGGGACATTAACTGATGGGAATGTGATAATGACCCTTGATTGTAAATTCACTGGGACAGGAACTGATGGGAATAAATGTATAATCTCTGTACAGTGTACTTAATAGATGTGTTGGTGGTACTATATAAATACCAGGAAATAAATGAATAAACAAAGGAAGAAGCAGATTTGGGGTCAGAATGATCTAGTTACACACAAAGTGCAACAACATCTCTAGTAGAGACTCTGCTGCAAAGTTTGAGGAATTACAGGATGATCTCATAATTTTAAAAGAGAATAAAAGTATCTTTATGGCAGAGACGCACGCTCAGATTCAGGGAGAATTAGTTGCCTGGCGACTAGTTGTCTCTTCTTCGGGCGACTAATCTCCCCCAAACTGCGTTCCCCTGCCTACCCGCCAGCTAGAATTGAATAGCACTCGGATTGCTTCTTTTTCTAAAGTCGCTCAAAGTTTCCTCCTGTGACAACTTTGGGCAACTTCGGAATCTGAGCATGTGCCTCTGCCCTTAGAGGAAGAACAAAGAATGGCAGCAACAGAAAAGATTCTTTTCTCCCCAGTTCATAGTCGCTAGAGCACCCAACTTCCAGGGGACCCGCACCCACAATCTTTATAAAACGACTCCACTTCGAGGATAGAAATGTTGATTTGTGTAGGACCTGCCCATTCAAAAATGATTTTGTACCTGGATTTCTCCATTAAGTGAGTTACAGAGCGACACAGAGAAACAGAAACTGAGGGAAATTAAATATAATATTAAATATAACCAGATTCTCCCTCTAAGACTGAGGCTCAAGATGAATGTAAAGTTTTTGACACTTTCCTACAGGCCAGAAATGATCTGCAGTGAAATCCCAACCTGAGGCTGCTGGTATATAGGATTTAGTCTATAACATACAGTATATGTGCTTGGCTTGTTACTCTCACATAAACACCATTGTGCTTGGGGCTTATTATACACAATTAATGCAAATTCTGTCTATTATTCTGCTGCTGAGTTTATGGCCCACATAGACTTTGTAACTGTCACATCTCGTGCCAGACTGTTAGGGAACTGAATTCTTTAAATTTTTCACAATTCAAGCATTTTAGCACAAAAAACCTTGCATGTGAATAATTGTTTCAAAACTCAAAATAGTTACTATTTATTGCGTATTTCAAGGTTTTCATCTTCTTATTTGAATTCATTCTGCTCTTTTATTAGTTCATGCTTTTCATATTCGGATCTTTTAATACAAAATTAAAAAGAAGACATTTGTGCTTTTCGGTTGGGTTCAAACAATCACTAAAATGCCTCAAATTTGAATTTGATATATAGGCCTCAAACTGTCCAATGATTGTGGGTTTCCTTTTAACAAAGGAGGGGCAGGAGATGTATAGAATTTGGATTTGCCGATATTTTATATTCTACCTACTCCCCTGTATGCCTTATTTTCTTATTGGACCTGCCTTGGTACCTGGACTGAAGATCAGGAAAATCAAACCTGGGTATGAGTTGGGTTTGTTTGCATTTTGGTAAGTGGATTTATTCTTACAATATGTGCAGATATTTATAAAGGGGTCCATAGGTCTAATGGCCCTTGCGGCTTCATGCCCCTACCAGTGCCTCATTTCCTTGTTGCTGGGTAAAACCCATGTAACCAGTTGTACTTGTTTACATCCCCACTTCATTGGTCCGTAGGTTGATGACCATGTCCTGTATCAATGTAACATAAAGCTTTGCAGGGGAAGGTCCTTCCTCTTTGGCTGCAGCAGTTGATCTGGGTGGATGTTCCACTGAGCCTGAAGTGTTAGGCCCTAAAGGGACAACCTTTTTAGAGAAGTCTGGGTACAGGGACCCCATGAATGAGGTTTAGCTAGTGTTTAGGATCGTCAGTTATAGCACTCTATAGAGAGAGTAAGTATTATTTAATAAGAGCAACTTTGAGCTCCACCAAGAAGGATAGAAGGGAGTAGCTCTCCCCCAGGCTCTGCTGCCTGTAGTGAAGGGACCACAGTATTGACAAGGGAATCGGGTTATCGTTCTATCCCTGTTGCGCTCTATATTGAATAAAGCCTTTTGAGTTTGTTGTTTGCAAAGTACCTCTGACATCTATTTTTCTTTATTTTACATCTTTGGCAGTATAGAGGTGTAGTTCAGCAACCCCCTTTAGTGCTCCTTCCCCTTAGAGAAGGCCTATCCTGCTGAAAGAGGGTTCAGTGTAGCCCATGCTCTGCTCTAGTAGTTGGTAGTTGACTTTTCAAGCCAAAACATTTATATGTGGAACAAGTGGTTATGTGGCTCAGATAATTGTAAATAAAAGCAGGGTGTATCAGCTTGGGTAGATGTTCAATTATCCAATCACAGTCATCATGGGAGAATCATTGCTGGGGATAATATTGTTATTTTGTCGCTACTCATCCTCAGTTCATGCATGGGCTTCCTGGGCTGTGCCCTGGGCTTGGGGATTCAAGTTGGAATGTGATTTGATCCAAATTCCAAAGGCTTCTTATAGGTTTGCCATCTGTCTGGTTTGGACATAGACAGCCCGTTTTATGGAAGAGCTGTCTGGTAGGGATGTAGCGAACGTCGGAAAAAAAGTCCGCGAACATATTCGCGAACTTGCGCAAAAATGCGAGCGGTTCGCGAACGGTTCGCGAACCCCATAGACTTCAATGGGAAGGCGAACTTTAACATCTAAAAAAGACATTTCTGGCCAGAAAAATGATTTTAAAGTTGTTTAAAGGGTGCAACGACCTGGACAGTGGCATGCCAGAGGGGGATCAAGGGCAAAAATGTATCTGAAATATCTGCCTGTGTGTGCTTGGAAGAGATAGTGTAGGGGGAGAGCTGTTAGTGATTTCAGGGACAGATGATAGTAAGTTTGCTGGCTAGTAATCTGCTTGATACTGCTCTGTATTGGAACAAAAAAATAAATAAAAGCAGTTCTTACAAGGACTACTGTTATTGCAGCAGTCAGCAGATGAGATCAGAAGCAGGACAGCTGCCCACTGCAGCTACATACAGAGCACTGCAGTAGAAGGTAGATTACTAGCCAGCAAAGCTACCTAAGCTTAAATGTCCCTCAAACCCCTGCAGACTTCTGTCCCTCCAATAACAGAGCAGTATCAAAACGATTACTAGCCAGCAAACTTTCAACTGTCCCTGAAATCACTAACAGGCAGCAGCTCTCTCCCTACACTATCTCTTCAGCACACACAGGCAGAGTGAAAAAACGCTGCAGGGCTTCGGTTTTTATAGGGAAGGGGAGTGGTCCAGGGGAGAGCTTCCTGATTGGCTGCCATGTACCTGCTGGTCTGGGGTGAGAGGGCAAAAAAAAGCGCCAACAATGGCGAACCCAAAATGGCGAACGTCGCGCGACGTTCGCGAACTTCCGGCGAGCGCGAACACCCGATGTTCGCGCGAACAAGTTCGCCGGCGAACAGTTCGCGCCATCTCTACTGTCTGGGTCAAAACTTCCTGCCGGGGCAGAACTATCAGGCAATCACTGGTTGCCACATCATAGCCCTGCCCCATGACATCACAAGCAGACAATGGAACCGAATGTGTAGAGAAGGACGGGAAACAGGAAGCATAGTAGAGGGACAGGCCGAGGTCAATACCAATCTAATAGTGCAGTGCAGAATCAATAGTCAGGGGAGTAGTCAAGTACACAGGCTGAGGTCATACCAATCAGCAACGTGGTACAGTAACGAGATCTGATAGAATGGTCGAAGAACAGGCAGAGGTCGGTACAGGCAGAAGAACAGCAAGGATCAAGGGCAAGCAGTGGTCAACAACAGGTATAGACAGGTATAAAAAACCCATTGGAACATTGACCTATGTTGGGCAGTGAGTTATTTCCTGTGGGCCCGGTAAATATTTGAATTTCGCACCAAATGCGATGACATCAGACACATCGCACGCATCAAACCTGGAAGTGGCTCGATCGTTTGCGCCTGTCCCTGCCTTCCCACTAGACCACCATGTAGCCTCACAGATACTGTACATGTAAATTACAGTATAGTGTAAAATCTGGTATTTTAACAGACTTCTATATGCCTTCACCATTCTCAGTTTCCTTAGCTCCAGTCCCAATATGTTTCATTGGAGATATGAATTCAGTATTAGATTTACATAAACATATCAAGATCAAGTCAATGGGTAAAAACATGGCTTTGGTTGAAATAAGGCACTGGAAAATCCAGGAGAAAGACATTTTTGATCAACCCATTGGTGGAAAATGTGTTTGAGAATAATAAGTAGAGGTAGTCTTTGTATTGGAAGTAAAATGAGGGAAGGACAATCAAATTGATTTGTTGGTATCATCCAAGGCAGTCATTAGGGGAATCTTGATCAGCTCAATAATAGTGACTAGAAAAGATGAAGGACTGAAGTTGAAGGAAAAAGAAACAGAATGAATGCTGAGTTTAGGAAGGCAAGAAGGAACCTTAAAATGGGTCAGACCATATTAAAAAAGTAGCTCATCATTAAAGGTCATCAAGCCTTTGAACTTGGGGAGTAAAACTTCATTTTACATAGCTTCTTTAAATCAGCTTTAAAAGTGGGGGTAACTACCCCATCGGGAAAGATCCCTATAGACATGTTGTATATGGACTTGTATATATTCATTGTAAATGTTCCAAAGGAAGCCTTTAATAGCTATTTAAGTAAACTAGCACTTCAAAGGTTGAGTAGAAATATGGTTGACTCTATAGAAACCCAAAACTTCACTGTTTGCATTGGTGGAACCATCAGCAGAAGTTATGAGGAAATGATAATGAAATGATTAGTCTGCAGTATAAGAGAGTAGAAGACACATTATTCCATTATATGCAGATGATATTCTACTTTTTCTGTGAAACCCAGAAATATCATTACAAATAGCAAACTCTGGGCAACTCTTCAGGTCTTGGGATTTATTTGGACAAATCATTTATTTTGCCAATTGACCAAAATGTGTTTTTTAATCAGTATCAAGTAGATCCCTTGAGATGGAGAAAGGAATAAAGATATTGGGGCAGATTGAAATATTTGAAAAAAATCTTTCATTATTTAAATGGGGAAGAATCAATTTGCTTTAACTGGTTTAGCTAACAGAGTTTCTATATTTTATCTTAGGGATGGCAAATGTAAATCTACAAAGTGACAGTAGTAGATCCACTGCAATATCTACAGTTGAGGAATGTGAATCAAGACCAGTCTATAGCATATGAACAAATACTCCACAATTCTATTATTAACAAACTGTTATCTAGTCTATACAAATCGAACCTTATGGTAAATGGATGCCATTGTGTGTTTGAGAAGGGGAAAATAATGGTGCCCAAACTTAAGACCTGGAATAGCGTCCATGACTAATGTATATGGAGCTAAACTTTAATTAGAGACAATTTGTTAAACTTTCAATTATGGCCACACATACTATTATCCTCCACAGTTGTTATCAATAGCTCACCCAGAAATGTCAGGTCCTTACTTTATTAGTATCTCTACAAAATACTTATTGTGATCATAACAAAATCTCATGCTATTTTCTTGCCCTGCAGGTCCCTCATGAACACTGACCCATTAACCAAAATATATAAACCTATACACCAAAGTATGGAACCAGAAATCTCCAACCAGTCATTCATTCTCTCCTACACTGACTTTACTCTCTTGGGTTTCCCTGGGATATCTCAATGGAGGCCCCTCCTGGCAATCCCATTCTTTTCTATGTACTTAGTTATCCTGAGTGGGAATTCTCTCATCATCTGCCTCATCTGCATTAAGAAGTCACTCCATTCCCCCATGTATTTGCTCATCTCTGTGCTCTTTGCCATTTACATCTCCATTTCTACTGCCATATTGCCAAAATTCCTCCTAGACTTGTTATTTCAATTCAACCAAGTTTCCCTGACTGGCTGTCTTCTGCAGATGTTTTTTATCTACTTCATGTCAGTATGTGAATCTGGTGTGATCCTATTAATGTCCTAAGACAGATACGTAGCAATCTGTAGGCCACTACGTTATCATAACATCATGACAAAGAGCTTACTGGCCTGGCTCACAGTCTTTACAATAATTCGGAACTGCCTCCTTATTTGCCCACTAGTGATATTAACCTCTATGGTCCAGTTCTGCAGGTCGAATATCATCCTGAACTTTGCATGCGAAAACATGGCACTTCTCAGTCTTGGATGTGGAGATACCACCAAACCACAGATTGCTGGGTTAATTGTGCGAATTCTTGTCAATGTCCTTGATGTTGGACTACTCTTGATTTCCTACTCAACCATAATCTACACAGCCATGAAAATTGTTACTGGGAAGTCCCGACACAAAGCTCTAAACACCTGTGGGACACACTTGCTGGTGGCAATGTTGGTCTGTGTGAGTGGACTGGTATCTTCCATTGTGTACAGAATGGAAACAATAATTTCTATAGATGTTAAGAATCTCTTCACTGCATTATACCTAATTATTCCAGGTGCCTTAAACCCCTTGATATATGGACTGAGAGTTTCAGAGATCAGAAAGAGACTGATTGAAGGCTGGAGAAAAAATAACAACTTGTTCTCATCATGAGATGGAAGATATTCCTAATGCTCCTCTTGCTGGCAGTTAAAGTGGGGATAAGACCCAGTTTCTAATGTAGGATATCTCAGTGTGCCAGACACTTTGGTACCAAAGGAAAATACAACCCAGATTTTATTTGTTGGGGAACCTGGTACAAAACAATTTTGCAATTTAAAGAGGGCACCAATATTGATTCAAAAAGGGTTGAATTCATTAGTACTGATATTTATGAATAAAATATGTTCTTCAAAGTTATGTATTGATATTTATTCACAAGTGGTGGGACCAGTTCAGCGATTAATGAGTAAGAGTCACTTGATTCAGTAAGGTAGACCCGCTTGTAGTAAGTCCAGTTAGAGCTGATTTTTTTTTTGGGGGGGGGGGGGGCATGCAAAAAAAGAAAACCACAGGTCCCAAGCATTTTTTTACAACAGGTTCCCTACATGGAAAATGGAGAGAGTAGAGCAAGATGGAGACAGAAGGGAAAGTGGCAACAGTAGGACAAGATGTTGACTCTAGGACAAGATCGAAATAGTTGTTAATGGCAACTGAATGGCATGATGGTAACAGCAGTGGAATATGATGGCAGGCCAAGATTGTAATAGTTGGCATGATAGTGACAGTAGAGCATGATGGAAATAGAAACACAAGACCTTGACAGTTGGATGAGATGGGAACCATAAAACAGGATAGGGACAGTAAATGTCAGTGCCCAACTTGTGGCCATTTGGGTGTTACTGCAAATAAAGATGAAAGGTCATAGGTTTCATGGTCCTACTTGATATAAATAATGTGGCCGCTCTGTTCTGCCTTGGAATCCTCCTTCTTGATGAAATTGCCCAATTCCTCAGTGCCAGACCCATCTGTGCCCCTGGTGGTTTGTTGCTGCAAGTATCAAAAACTGACCTTGTGGCAGAAACTGCCCTAGTTACTGTGGGAGCACAAGATCGTCAGGGTAATTTAAAGAGCTGCTTAGGTGGGTTAGTATCTGGGGTGAGTGATCCAGTGATCCAGTTGTCTCCTCTCAAGGGGTCATGTAACAAATAATACTTTTTAGATGTATATGAACCACTGGAGCCCATCTAGTGTTTGTGTGGCATGCTGTATAGCCCCTATCAAAGGTGTGCAGCTTTAGGATTGTAACCCATGGTCTTTCAGAGTTATAAGTTGTGTTCAAAAGAGCAGTACACAAATAAATTGCTATTTTTATCATCACTCCCATCTAGTGAAGCAGCAGCTACTGATCCGATTGTGCCCATATGTACTCAACAGAACTCATGTGATGGTCTTTGCTAAACCCCAGTGCAGCAGTGATCAGTAGGAGCTGATAAGTAGGGATGTCGCGGACTGTTCGCGTTCGCCGAATGTTCGCGAACGTCGCGCGACGTTCGCCAATTTGGGTTCGCCTTTGCTGGCGCTTTTTTTTGCCATTTCTCCCCCAGACCAGCAGATACATGGCAGCCAATCAGGAAGCTCTCCCTCCTGGACCACCCCCACACCCCCTGGACCTCTCCCCTTCCATATATAAACTGAAGCCCTGCAGCGTTTTTTCATTCTGCCTGTGTGTGCTTGCAAGAGCTAGTGTAGGGAGAGAGCTGTTAGTGATTTGAGGGACAGATGATAGTAACTTTGCTGGCTAGTAATCTACTTGATACTGCTCTGTATTGTAGGGACAGAACTCTGCAGGGATTTGAGGGACATTTTAGGTTAGGTAGCTTTGCTGGCTAGTAATCTACCTTCTACTGCAGTGCTCTGTATGTAGCTGCTGTGGGCACTGCTTCTGATCTCATCTGCTGCCTGCTGTAATAACCCAATAGTCCTTGTAAGGACTGCTTTTATTTTCTTTTTTGTTTTTTTACTTTGCTACTATAAGAGCCCAATGCTATTAGTCTAGCTGTGTTGGGGAATGGGACTGGTGTGCTGCTCCTCCTAGTAGTTCACCACTACCAGCACCACCAACCAGAGTCAAAATTGTTACAAAGTATCTTATTTGCACCTGTTAGCTGTTCTGAGCTCTCTGCCAAAAGCTAATTAAGTTAGAAACTGTTTTTTTTCTGGCTGTTCAGTGCAGAGAAAAGAGGGACTTTCCAGTACAAAAGAGGGACAGGGGGTTGAGTGGTCAAAAGAGGGACAGTTGGGAGGTATGCAAGTGCCACCTAGCTGTGTGAGCTTTTTCACATTCTGTCTAAATAACAATAATAATTCCGTGTCCGTAAACATCACCTGAGTGATGTTTTTACAGCAGCAATAATATATTCCGTATCCACTACTGTATACGTTGCCCTTGCAGGCATTGTTTGCCCAGTCTTTAACCAAGTGCCACCTAGCTGTGTGAGCTTTTTCACATTCCGTGTCCAGAAACATCACCTGAGTGACGTAGTGTGATTTCTGCCCTTTACAGCACAAAACGCAGCGCTGTGTCAACAATGTATTTTTCAGATACATTTTTGCCCTTGATCCCCCTCTGGCATGCCACTGTCCAGGTCGTTGCACCCTTTAAACAACTTTAAAATCATTTTTCTGGCCAGAAATGTCTTTTCTAGCTTTTAAAATTCGCCTTCCCATTGAAGTCTATGGGGTTCGCGACGTTCACGAACCGTTCGCATTTTTGACGCAAGTTCGCGAATATGTTCGCGAACTTTTTTTCCGACGTTCGCTACATCCCTACTGATAAGGAACATAAATAAGTCACTGTTTCCCTTTCATGGTATTTATTTCTTTCATTATTCTTATACAGATGAAGCCACTTGGATTTGTGAGTTAAATGCGTCATGACTCAGGGGTAATTGAAGAAACTGTGTTATCTTAAGTCATCTTAACTCATTTAATGCATTTAACCTTTTCATTAGCATACCAAAGCTCCATTGTTCACAATGGTGAATGCTTTAATTAGATGTGATGTTGTGACACAGTTTTCTGTGTTAAATGAGATAAATGGGATATCTGTGTTTAGTTATTCTGTGTCAAACAGACAAACCAAAGTGGCTGCATCTGTATGTTGCAAATGGTTAACGTTGCTGCACTACAACTCCCAGCATTCCATGCAGCAGCCAGAAGGGAAATCACTGTTTTTCTAATGAGGGTCCCTGTGTTGTGTCTAATTACTCGTCGTATGTACATAAATGTCTCTGTATACACTGGGGCCGCCCTGAGATGAATAAATATAGTCAGGGAGAGAGATCAGTGATCGGGGGAACCTGGGACAGGTAAGTGCTCAGTACAACCCACTATATTCACCTTCTGTCTTATGGCCAGTTGGGCACAGGCCCGGATTTGTGGGAAGGCCACCTAGGCCCGGGCCTAGGGTGGCAGGATTTTAGGGGGGCGGCATGCTGCCCAACCACACCCACATTGGTTCAAAAACACTGGGGATGCACAGGAGATACAACCTCCATGAAAATTTGCATGAATAAAGGGGAGGGGACAGGGGCGACAAATTGCAGTGGGCCTAGGGGTGTCCGCTATGTAAATCCGGCCCTGGTTGGGCACATTCAAAATATAGTGAATATTCAGGAATTCAGTAGTCCACTTCTTCAGCCGGTCAGTGTTGGACTGGGGCACCTGGTGCCCACCAGAGAATCGAAAAAATGAATTACCCTGTGCCCACTTTAGCATGTGCCCCCTACGACTATTCGATACTTGATTCGTTTACCCATAATGAGTACTTTAATCAGTAACACCATCAGGGGCTTGAGATTGGGTACTCACAAACGTTTAATAAATCTGCAAGCCTTGATATCATTTTTCTTCTCCAGGATTCAGCCACCAATAGCTCAATTTTGGATATACAGTAAATTACACTCACGTGTTTAACAGTTTACAATAGCTTATAACAAAGTCTCTGCAGTGCCGATATTCCAGAATGAGTCCAATTTAAATCAACATTTTATTTTTTATAGTATTTTCAGTGCATCTTTCAGAGCAGAGCAGGGTTGCAGGTTTATTAAATGTTTATTAGTACCCAATCTCAAACCCCTGAAGGTGTCACTGTTTAAACCCAAAAGGTGAAGGCGAAAAAACACTTCCTAATAAGCGTGAATTCACATAAAGGTGTTCTACAGAGCCTTGAAATACTACAGTATATTAGCCATTTTTTGTTTGTTTTTTGTTGTCTATTCTCAATCTATTTTTTTGGTTCATCTTGATTAAAGGGCAACTGTTGCCAAATAATTAAATTGGGGTAACAGTCACCCTTCTATCATTCCAGGGGTATGAAAAATGTGAGCAATTTGGGAAATAAGGCCACAAAATTTTAGCAATGCGGGAAAAAGCCCGAAAAATGTGAGTGATTCGGGTTTTGCTTGATTTTATCGAGTTTTTCTGCAACCCGATTTAATAGAATTTAATATGATAAATAAGCTAAAATTGGGCATGGGAGTTTAGTTAAGGTTTTTTAAATAAAATATGAGATAAATTCGGGTTTTAGTAAATAACCCTCTTAGTGTCCAATTCTCAACTCACCCTAACTAACCTTGTGGCTTCCAGGAGTATCTAGCATTGTAAGTAGGCCTAACTGGCCTTCAGTTTGGGACCCCCTCACTAGGGGGCCAGTCCCAAATTTTTGGAACCCCCGCACTTTTCCGGTAACTAGTAATAAGTAGTATTTGGACTAATCATCTATAAATCATCTATAAACAAACTTTTATCTTCAGTAACTTCTAAAGTGATTATTACCCAGGCCCTTATTTATCAGTTGTATCTCCACAGAATATACATTGTGATCATAACAAAATCTCATTCTATTTCCTAACCCTACAGATCCCGTATGGACACTGACCTGACTAAACCTATAAACGCAAACATGGAACCAGGAATCTCCAACCAGTCATTTTTTTTCTCCTTCACTACTCTTTTGGGTTTCCCTGGAATATCTCAATGGAGACCTCTCCTGGCAATCCAATTCTTTTCCATGTATTTAGTTATCCTGATTTGGAATTCTCTCATTGTCTTCCTGATTTACACTGAGAAAACACTCAATTCACCCATGTATTTGCTCATCTCACTGCTCTTTGCAATTAATATGACCATTACTAATGCCATTTTGCCAAAATTCCTCCTACACTTGTTATTTTGTCTCAACCAAGTTTCCCTGACTGGCTGTCTTCTGCAGATGTTTTTTATCTACTTCTTTTCAGTTTGCAAATCTGGTGTGATTCTAATAATGTCATTAGACAGATATGTAGCAATCTGTAGGCCACTGCGTTATCATAACATCATGACAAAGAGTTTACTGGCCTGGCTAATGGTCATTGTATTAATTCGAAATTGCCTCCTTATTTGCCCATTGATCATATTAACTTCTAAGGTCCAATTCAGCAAGTCCAACATCATCCTGAACTTTGCATGTGAAAACATGGTGCTTCTCAGTCTTGGATGTGGAGACACAACCAGACCACAGATTGCTGGGTTAATTGTGCGAATTCTTGTGATTGTGCTTGATTTTAGCCTACTCTTGATTTCCTACTCAAACATACTCAAACAGCTATGAAAACAGCTACTAGGAAATCCCAACACAAAGCTTTAAACACGTGTGGGACACACTTGCTGGTGGGAATATTGGCCTATATGAGTGCTCTGTCATCATCAACTGTGTACAGAATGGAAACAACTATTTCAATAGATGTTAAGAATCTGTTCACTGCACTGTACCTAATAGTCCCAGCCTCCTTAAACCCCTTTATATATGGATTGAGGGTGTCAGAGATCAGAAAGAGTCTGATTAAATACTGGAGAAAAAAGACAATGTTGTTCTTCTAATGACATTCCGAACACTCCTGGCGATTGCTATTAGATGGGACTTAAGTACATAAGTGACAAAAGTCACAGGTTATACTCACAAAATAAAGTTTAGACTTTAGTTCATTTGTCATGTCTAAGGGCCCCACATACTGTATACTGGAGCACTACTGAGAATCAGTTTTAGATAGGAAGCATAATGTGAGTATAGCAAAGCCAGACGAAGAACAAGAGAGCGGCACTAGGGCAAGATAATGACTGTACAAGATGACAACAGTAACATAGTAAGTAAGGTTGAAAAAAGACACACGTCCATCAAATTCAACCTTTTAGGTTTTTTTTCTTAATCTGACTAACTGCCAGTTGATCCAGAGGAAGTAAAAAAAAAACATCTGAAGCCTCTCCCATTTGCCTCAGAGGGGAAAAAATTCCTGACTCCAAAATGACTAGTCCCTGGATCAACTTGTACTATGAGCTATCTCCCATAACCCTGTATTCCCTCACTTGCTAAACACCATCCAACCCCTTCTTATACCTATTTAATGTATCAGCCTGTACCACTGATTCAGGGAGACAATTCCACATCTTCGCAGCTCTCACTGTAACAAACCCCTTCCCAATATTTAGGCAGAACTTCTTTTCTTCTTATCGGAATGGGTGACCTTGTGTCAGCTGGAAAGACCTACTGGTAAATAAAACATTAGAGAGATTATTATATGATCCCCCTTATATATTTATACATAGTTATAATATCTCCCCTTAAGCGCCTCTTCTCCAGCGTGAACATCCCCAATGTGGCCAGTCTTTCCTCATAGCTAAGATTTTCCCTTTACCAGCTTAGTTGCCCTTCTCTGTACCCTCTCTAATACAATAATGTCCTGTTTGAGTGATGGAGACCAAAACTGTACGGCATATTCTAGATGGGGCCTTACAAGTGCTCTATACAGTGGAAGAATGACCCCCTCCTCCCGTGAATCTCTGCCCCTTTTAATACAGCTCAAGACCTTATTTGCCCTTGATGCTGCTGACTGGCATTGCTTGCTACAGCCAAGTTTATTATCTACAAGGACTCCAAGTTCCATCTCCATTATGGATTTGCCTAGGGCAGTCCCATTAAGGGTATAAGTGGATATTTCCACAGAAATAGTAACAAATGGCACACTCACTTCAATGCTTCTGCTTCAATTCAAATCATATTCTTTTTATTTCGGTGAGATCAATAAGCAAACGTTTCGGGGTCAGGCCCCTTCATCATGTGCTACCCTGGGGGTAGGGGGGCCTGACCCCGAAACATTTGCTTATTGATCTCACCGAAATAAAAAGAATATGATTTGAATTGAAGCAGAAGCATTGAAGTGAGTGTGCCATTTGTTACTATTTCTGTGGATATGTGATGGAAGCTCTTTAATTGCAGCAGAGCTAACACTTGAGCACCTCTTAATCTTTATCTACACATAAGAAGGATAAAAGTTCAGCGGAAGAAAAATTTTGACATTTTGTATAAGTGGATATTGTTACATCCCAGGTGCATGACTTTACATTTATCAACATTGAATCTCATTTGCCACTTAGCTGCCCAGATTGTCAGTTTATCACGATCCTGTTGCAAGTGCCACATCCTGGATGGAATTAATTGGGCTGGATAGTTTTGTGTCATCTGCAAACACTGATACATTACTTACAACACCCTCCCCCAAGTCACTAATGAACAAGTTAAATAAAAGTGGACCCAATACCGAGCCCTGAGGGACAGGGACATCTATAAGGATGGGAAAAATGGGACAGGGACATCTATAAGGATGGGAAGTATGGGGCAGGGACATCTACAAGGATGGGAAGAATGGGACAGGGACATCTATAAGGATGGGAAGTATGGGACAGAGACATCTACAAGGATGGGAAGAATGTGACAGGGACATCTACAAGGATGGGAAGTATGGGACATGGACATCTATATGGATGGGAAGTATGGGACAGTGATATCTATAAGGATGGGAAGTATGGGACAGGGATAGGGTTGTCACTTCACCCCTTTAAACCCAAACACATATGGACTCCACAGCCTGCCTGGCTAATTAGTAATTAGCAATTCATTTAGAAGCATGCTGCAGACTGAGCTGATTTGTTTGCAGCCATGCATCAGGCATCTAAATGAATTGCTAATTACCCAGGCAGGCTGTGGATTCCATATGTGTTCGGTTTTAAAGGGGTGAAGTGGCAAGTTGGCAACCCTAGAGAGGGACATCGATAAGGATGGGAAATATGAGGATGGGATAACTTTAAGAGAGCCTCATAGCTGATTTCCTTGTTCTCTGCAATAATTTGACAGTCAACTGTTCTTTATGTAAATTAATTCAACACACCTTGGCGCAAAAATAGCTAAATAAATTGGATTTGTGGTGGTGAAGGAATTTTAAAAAATATATAAATTCTAGGAAATCAGCATATTTATTGTAATTAAGAAGACAGATTAATGTATTCTGGAACAAAGTTCTACCTTTAACTTTTCTTTAGGTCTGTCCATATGCACTGAACAATCCTGAGCTCCATTTCAATGCCAATGCCTTGGAGCCACATTATCACCTGGCACTTGAGCTCCTGGATACCAGGAGTCCCCATGGGGGATATAATCATATACTGCCCGGAGCCGGAATCTGACAAAGAACCTTTTCTGTAGCTCATCAAGCATACCGATGCCTGCCATGTTCATTCAGTCTCTGCTGAAAAGTTTGCTGTTTTGAAGCCAGTGTAGGCGTAATTTTTATGTGCACTAATTGGCGTGAGCAAAATTTTATTTGCATGGACAAAGAAGTTTTGTTGCGCCAGGTGAAACAAGCCGCGTGCAATTTTTTCCGTTGTTTCGCAAAAAGTTTTGCCTGTGTTGAAAATCATAAATTTTCCGCTAATCTAACCAAGCCAATTTTTTCCGCCGATCCCTATTCCTAACACTTTGCCAGTGGCGTTCAACCTGTACCCCTTTGGGTGTTATTCAATGATAGTTAAAAGGTTATAGGTTTCAATGCCCTACTTGATATAAATTGTCTGGTTTTCCTTGGGATGTTAGATTGCACATAAGTGAGAATCCAAAGGTAACTAGACTGAGGTTGAACACTTGTGTAGGTTCTTATCTGCGTTATTTTACGAGTTGACACTCGTTGGCAAAATAATGTTTCAAGGGCATGTAAAGGGAAAAAATTAAAATCAAATTTTTACTTTCTTTAATTAAAAAGAAACCTATCTCCAATATACTTTAATTAAAAAATGTGTACCGTGGATAGGAATTGCCAGATGGTCCCTAACTGCTTTGCAGGGAAATGCTCATACTTAAGAACAGCAGGGGGAGCCCCCTCTTCCCAGCCGTGCATGAACTCAAGCTTTGTTTGTTTCCTTTTAGAGCAGTCGGCGACTGTGTAGAGATTCTTATTGGATTTTATTTTTGCCTTTACATCCCCTTTACTTTTTCCAACTCCAGCTGAAGGGACAAAGATCATGGAGCCAGATTTAAACAGATAAACTGAGATTCTATTTGGAGGATTTTGCTGCAGCCACTGGTTCTGCAGAGTTGGAGAAAGTTTATATCAAACAATACAAAAACGATAAAATCCACATTAGATTACATGACAACATAGGACCCAGTGCAGTCTGTATATTCTGATTATTAATCAGTCTTGCTGTATCGGCTTCTGGCAGATATTATTTGTCTTGTGCTGTTTTGATCATTTATGACGATCCATAAGCAGCCCAGACCACACTGAGCATGTGCACAGTCTTGGTCTTGCAAAGATGTATAACAAAGTTACAAGATGGTGACCCCCTGTGGCCAACTTTTAAAGCATAAATCATTTGTCTGATTAGGCTTGTGGTGCAGTAAGTTCATGTTTATGTTTAGTAAACAAAATACAGCATTTCCAGCCTTATCCTATTTTACACTTTACTTCCCCTTTAAGACAAAATATGATGTATTGCAACTGTCTCACAAAATGTGGTAAATTAAAAACTGATATAAAGATCCCCAGAAAGCCTTATGTCTGAGGATGGCATTTGATCATGATCATCCTTATGTAGATCATCATCAACGTTCTAGGAGTGTCAAGACCGCCGGGAGCGCGAGGAGTCGCGTCCGCTCCCGGCGGCGAAGGATCCAAGATGGCGGCGCCCAGGCAACCCACGTGGGTTCCGACGCCGGCGCGGTGACGCCAGCGCGGCGCGCCGGTCGCAGGCGCACTGACGCTGGCGCAAGGGCGCCAAGTTCAAGCTTAAAAGGACGCCTGAGGCGCCAAGATGGTGCCCGAAAATAGGATTCCGTTCCCTAATAGTTTCCTGGGTTCCCTTGCTGTTTTCCCTGCTTGTATCTGCCTGATTCCTTGTTGTGACCCCTTGCCTGGACCTGGACTTCGCTGATTCTCTGCCTGCTATTGACCCCTGCCTGAACTTGGACTTTGTTGTATTCCGCCTGCCGTTTGACCTGTGCCTGGACCTCATTTATCCTCTGCCGTACCCCTGATTACCACGACCCTGATCCCTCCTGAGGGGCTTCCTCCTAGATCCGGACTACTCCCCAGAGGGGGGCTCCCGGCTCCCTGACATTCTGAACTCGTATTTTTCATCTGTCTACACAAATGAAGAACCAGTAAGTGAAGGTTTCCTTCTTAACACTCCCAATTCTAGTAATACAACTAATGATGCATGGTTCACACATGAAGAAATTCAAAAGAGACTTGAACATGTTAAGATTAACAAAGGTCCAGGGCCAGATGGTATTCATCCCAGGGTAATTAGCGAGCTTAGCTCTGTGATTGCCAAACCTCTTTACTTAATTTTTCAGGATTCATTGGGATCTGGCATTGTGCCGAGAGACTGGCGAATTGCTAATGTGGTGCCTCTATTCAAAAAAGGATCCCGTTCTCAGCCTCAAAACTATAGGCCAGTTAGTCTGACGTCAGTATTAGGAAAGCTTTTCGAAGGGTTAATAAAGGATAAGATACTGGACTTCATAGCAAATCATAATACTATGAGTTTGTGCCAGCATGGTTTTATGCGTAATAGATCTTGCCAGACTAACTTAATTTCTTTTTACGAGAATGTAAGTAGAGACCTCGATTCTGGGATGGCAGTGGATGTGATTTACTTAGACTTTGCTAAAGCATTTGATACAGTGCCACACAAAAGGTTACTGGTTAAATTAAGGAATGTTGGCCTGGAACATAGTATTTGTACCTGGATAGAGAACTGGCTAAAAGATAGACTACAAAGAGTGGTGGTAAATGGAACATTTTCTAATTGGACCAGTGTTGTTAGTGGAGTACCGCAGGGCTCTGTACTAGGTCCCTTGCTTTTCAACTTGTTTATTAATGACCTGGAGGTGGGCATTGAAAGTACTGTTTCTATTTTTGCAGATGATACTAAATTGTGCAGAACTATTGGTTCCATGCAGGATGCTGCCACTTTGCAAAGTGATCTGTCTAAACTGGAAAACTGGGCAGCAAACTGGAAAATGAGGTTCAATGTTGATAAATGCAAGGTTATGCACTTTGGCAAAAATAATATAATTGCAAGTTATACACTAAATGGCAATGTGTTGGGAGTTTCCTTAAATGAAAAGGATCTTGGGGTCTTTGTAGATATCACGTTGTCTAATTCTGGGCAGTGTCATTCTGTGGCTACTAAAGCAAATAGAGTTCTGTCTTGCATAAAAAAGGGCATTAGCTCAAGGGATGAAAACATAATTATGCCTCTTTATACAGATGCAGCCACTTTGGTTTGTGTGTTTGACACAGAATAACTAAACACAGATATCGCATTTATCCCACTTAACACAGAAAGTTGTGTCACAACATCCCATCTAATTAAAGCATTCACCATTGTGAACAATGGTGCTTTGGTATGCTAATGAAAAGGTAAAATGCATTAAATGAGTTAAGATGACTTTAGATAACACAGTTTCTTCAATTAAGCCCGAGTCATGACGCATTTAACTCACAAATCCAAGTGGCTTCATCTGTAGGTCCCTGGTAAGGCCTCATCTGGAGTATGCAGTTCAGTTTTGGACTCCAGTCCTTAAGAGGGATATAAATGAGCTGGAGAGAGTGCAGAGACGTGCAACTAAATTGGTTAGAGGGGCGGAAGACTTAAATTATGAGGGTAGACTGTCAAGGTTGGGGTTGTTTTCTCTGGAAAAAAGGCGCTTGCGAGGGGACATGATTACACTTTACAAGTACATTAGAGGACATTATAGACAAATGGCAGGGGACCTTTTTACCCATAAAGTGGATCACCGCACCAGAGGCCACCCCTTTAGACTAGAAGAAAAGAACTTTCATTTGAAGCAACGTAGGGGGTTCTTCACAGTCAGGACAGTGAGGTTGTGGAATGCACTGCCGGGTGATGTTGTGATGGCTGATTCAGTTAATGCCTTTAAGAATGGCTTGGATGATTTTTTGGGCAGACATAATATTAAAAGCTATTGTGATACTAAACTCTATAGTTAGTACAGATATGGGAATATAGAATTTAATTAAAAGTAGAGAGTGGTGTATGTATGGTTGCTGGGTTTTCTTTTGGAGGGGTTGAACTTGATGGACTTTGTCTTTTTTCAACCCAATTTAACTATGTAACTATGTAACTATTTTCGGGCCATGGATCCTTCTGAGGAAGCCACACCTGATGTCGGACGAGCGCTCCGCGGACTGGCATCCCGCATGGAGGACTACGAAAACCAGCAGGTTCGCATTGGGCAAGCACTCGATATCCTGCTTGCTCGAGTGCCATCTACGCCCTCCGCTGCTACACCTACTGGAGATTCCCCCATGGCGGCAGCCTCTACGAATGCAAGCTACCCGACAGGTGAGCCTCGCATTCCACCTCCCCCTCGTTTCAGTGGGGACCCACAAGCCTGCAGGGGATTTGCCACACAGTGCCAAATTCAATTTGAGTTCCAACCCACGCAGTTTCCAAGTGAGCGTTCCAAGGTGGGGTATGTGATGTCTCGATTGGAAGGCAAGCCACTGGAGTGGGCAACGTCTCTTTGGGAGAAGAATTCCCCGGTGACTTATGCTGTTAAAGACTTTCTCCAAGCTTTTCGCACAGTCTTTGATGCTCCTGGTCGAGTCACGAACGCCCCTGCCCGTCTCTTGCAGCTCCGGCAGGGAAGCCGCAGTGTCAATGAGTACGCTATAGACTTCCGAACACTGATGGCGGAGACTTCCTGGTGTGATGACGCTTATAAGGCCGTATACTACCAAGGCCTATCCATCCGCATCAAAGATGACCTCGTCTCCAGAGAGGCTCCTGACACCCTGGAAGGACTGATCGCTCTATCTATTAAGGTGGACACCCGCCTCAGAGAACACCAGGTAGAGAGAGAGCGCAGCAGACGATTTTCTCCCATGTTGGCCCCTCGCTTTCAAAGGCCGATTCTGCAAGCTCCCGCTGTTCCTGTGACTCATGTGTCCACGCCACCCCTGGAGGAACCTATGCAAGTAGGAAAGGCTCGCCTTTCCGAGCAGGAAAGACTCAGAAGACGAATGGCAGGTCTCTGTTTGTACTGTGGAGGCCATTCCCATTTTGCCAACGCCTGTCCTGCCAAAACCAAGAGTTTTGTACCCCGAGGTATGTCACTGGTTTCTCATGTAGGGGGCATTACTCGAGGGCCTAAGGAGAAGTATCAAGAAAATTCACGCAGACTTCTCCTTCCTTTGCAGATTCACCTGGCAAGTAAGACTATCTTCGAAAGGGCCTTCCTCGACTCTGGAGCGGATGGCAATTTCATGGACGCCTTCTTTGCCGAACGCATGAAGATTCCCCTGCTCCCTTTGTCTTCACCCCTGCGAATTACCGCCATAGATGACAAACCCCTGGAGTTTGAATTCGTCACTATGTTCACGGCGGAACTGTCTGTACAAGTTGGGGCGCTGCATCAAGAAAAACTTTCATTCTTCATCATCCCCTGTCCTTCTACTCCAGTAATACTGGGTCTTCCGTGGTTACGTCTACATAACCCCACCATAGACTGGTCCACTGGGCAGATCTCTCGTTGGAGTTTATTTTGTCTGCAACATTGCCTTCCGCCAAAACCCCTCGAGAAGGTGAATGTCTCCACTGCGGAACTAAAGACTTTGCCCTCCACTTACAAGGGATTTTCCGATGTGTTTTGTAAAAAGTCTGCAGAGTTCCTTCCCCCTCATCGCTCCTACGACTGTCCGGTTGAACTCCTGCCAGGAGCCATGCCCCCCAGAGGGCGCACTTACCCTCTCTCTCCTGCAGAGACTACCGCTATGAAAATCTCCAGCGGGGGTTCATCCGCCCTTCTACCTCTCCTGCAGGGGCTGGGTTCTTCTTCGTGGAGAAGAAGGACGGAGGCCTTCGGCCTTGTATAGACTATCGGGGCCTGAATGAGATCACCATGAAAAACAGGTACCATCTGCCCTTGATTGCCGAGCTCTTTGACCAGCTGAAAGGGGCAAAGATTTTCTCCAAGTTGGATCTCCGGGGGGCCTACAACCTCATTCGCATCCGGGAGGGTGACGAATGGAAGACGGCATTCAACACTCGGGATGGGCACTATGAATATCTCGTTATGCCCTTCGGCCTGTGCAATGCCCCTGCCGTCTTCCAGGAGTTTGTTAATGATGTGTTCCGAGATCTCCTAGGAAGGTTCGTAGTCGTATACTTGGACGACATCCTGATCTTCTCCAAGGACCTTGAAAGTCATCGCTCCCAGGTGAAGGAGGTACTCTCTCGTCTGAGGAAGAACTCTCTCTTCGCCAAGTTGGAGAAGTGTGTCTTCAAGGTATCCAAGATCCCCTTTCTAGGGTACATTATCTCTCCAGAGGGATTTGAGATGGACCCCGTGAAGGTGTCGGCCATCCAGGAGTGGCCTCTCCCACTGAGTACCAAGGCAATCCAGAGATTCATCGGATTTGCTAATTATTATCGACAGTTCATCCGGGGGTTCTCTTCCCGCATTGCACCTATCCTGGCCCTCATCCGGAAAGGGGGTAAACCCAGCCAGTGGCCTCCATCTGCCATAGAAGCCTTTCAGTCCTTGAAGGAGGCCTTCACGTCCGCTCCTGTTCTTCGACATCCCAATCCTGCACTACCCTTCTGCATCGAGGTTGATGCTTCCGAAGTCGGAGCCGGAGCTATCCTGTCCCAGAGACACTCCACTGATGGAAAATTGCACCCCTGTGCGTATTTCTCCAAGAAGTTCTCATCAGAGCAGAATTATGATGTCGGAAATCGAGAACTCTTGGCAGTCAAGCTTGCCCTTGAAGAATGGCGTCATCTCCTGGAGGGCTCTGAAATTCCTGTCCAGATTTACACAGATCACAAGAATCTGGAGTTTATACAGTCCCTCAAGAGGCTAAACCCCAGACAAGCCAGGTGGGCCCTTTTCTTTTCCCGATTTAACTTTGTTTTGACTTATCGCCCAGGTTCCAAGAATCGGAAGGCCGACGCCTTGTCTCGTAGCTTCACTCCGGTGGACCGTGACCCTGAGAGGCAGGAACCAATCATTCCACCAGTCAAGATCATTGCCTCTCTGTATCCCCAATTTGGTGACCAGATCCTGGCTGGGCAGTCCTCGGCTCCTCAAAATACTCCGATTGGCATGGCCTTCGTCCCTCCGGAACTTCGCCTGGCCATCCTGCAACAAACCCACTGCTCCAGGCAAGCAGGACATCCTGGTCCAGCCAAGACCCTTGAACTCTTGAGGCGCCTAGTCTGGTGGCCTGAGATCCGCAAGGATGTAAAGGACTTTGTGGCGGCTTGTAATGTCTGTGCCACTTCTAAGCCTACCCATTCCCGCCCCAGCGGGTTGTTACAGCCTTTGCCGGTTCCCTCTCGTCCGTGGACGCACCTCTCTATGGACTTTATTGTCGAACTTCCTCCCTCCGGTGGGAATACTGTGATCTGGGTTGTCATAGACCGCTTCAGCAAAATGGCCCATTTCATCCCTTTGAGGAAGTTACCCTCTGCGGTGGAATTATCCCAACTCTTTATTAAGTACATCTTCCGCCTGCATGGTTTCCCGGTGGAAATCGTCTCCGACAGAGGCACCCAGTTCACCGCCAAGTTCTGGCGCTCCCTATGTAAAGACTTGGGAATAACCCTTCAATTTTCGTCCGCCTACCACCCGCAGACGAATGGGGCAGCTGAACGTGTGAACCAAGCCTTAGAACAGTTCCTGAGGAACCACGTGTCTCTTTGCCAGGACGATTGGTCTGACCTCCTCCCGTGGGCGGAGTTTGCTCATAATAATGCATGTCATTCCTCCACAGGAAGGTCTCCATTTATGGCGGTGTATGGACAGCACCCTCAAGCCTTTCCTCAGGACTTCGTGTTGTCGGATGTCCCGGCGGCAGATGATCTGGCAGCCCATATGTCTGCTATTTGGGCTGCAACCAAGTCTAACCTGGAGAAGAGTGCTCTAGTCCACAAGACTTTCGCAGATCGCCGTAGAAGGCCCTCTCCTCCCTACAAGGTGGGTGATTGTGTCTGGCTCTCTTCCAGGAATATTCGCTTGAAGGTGCCATCTCCCAAGTTGGGTCCGAAGTTCCTGGGTCCGTTCCCCATCTTGGAGATAATTAACCCAGTAGCCATCAGACTTCAACTCCCACCAGAGATGAGAATCCCCAACGTGTTCCACGTCTCCCTGGTGAAGCCCACCGTCTCCAACCGTTTCTCTGGTGCCCAATCTCCTCCTCCTGCCATCTCTGTGGAGGGTCAACAAGAATTCGAGGTGGAGAGAATCCTTGATTCCAGAGTCTCCAGAGGGTCCCTTCAATACCTCATCCATTGGAAGGGCTTTGGCCCCGAAGAATGCTCTTGGGAGGGACACCGTGATGTGCATGCTCCTCGTTTGGTAAGAGACTTCCACTCCAAGTTTCCCCAGAAACCAAGTCCCGGTGGTCCTGAGGCCCCCCGTGAGGGGGGGGTACTGTCAAGACCGCCGGGAGCGCGATGAGTCGCGTCCGCTCCCGGCGGCGAAGGATCCAAGATGGCGGCGCCCAGGCAACCCACGTGGGTTCCGACGCCGGCGCGGTGACGCCAGTGCGGCGCGCCGGTCGCAGGCGCGCTGGCGCAAGGGCGCCAAATTCAAGCTTAAAAGGACGCCTGAGGCGCCAAGATGGCGCCCAAAAATAGGATTCCGTTCCCTAATAGTTTCCTGGGTTCCCTTGCTGTTTTCCCTGCTTGTATCTGCCTGATTCCTTGTTGTGACCCCTTGCCTGGACCTGGACTTCGCTGATTCTCTGCCTGCTATTGACCCCTGCCTGAACTTGGACTTTGTTGTATTCCGCCTGCCGTTTGACCTGTGCCTGGACCTCGTTTATCCTCTGCCGTACCTCTGATTACCACGACCCTGATCCCTCCTGAGGGGCTTCCTCCTAGATCCGGACTACTCCCCAGAGGGGGGCTCCCGGCTCCCTGACAAGGAGTATCTCACCATTCTTTTACAGTGCAACCAGTATCAAAGCCAACCCCTAAGTTCAACAGAAGTTCCACTGAGTTTCACTATATTTGGTGGGACATTCCTCCTTATAGCTGGCAACTGAAAGGGACCTTGGGCTCCACCTTCCCTAACAGTCTTTATTTAGTCCTACTTCCTTTGTGTCTTTACATTTCTGGGCTCTGTTGATATTCTGCCTTGAACAAAACCTCTGTTATGGTATAGGGGGATTGGTGGCTTTGGGTTAGATGTATGTCTTTCTTTATATTTGACCCTAATGATCACAGACACCCACAAGACCCAGAACCTAAACACACGAGACTGCCACTCTATAATGCAAGGCACATTGTATCAGCAATAAACAAAAAATAATGAACTCATAATCAATGTGTTGAGAGAGACACAAATACAAATTTCAGCTGATTCTCCTTAAGACCTGAGCAGAGTCTGAGCTGCAGAAAAGTCACAAGTGAGTTCAATTCCAGTGAGACTCTCTCTCTCTCTCTGTATAAATACCTCTTATACCTCCAGCACAGTCACTTTTATGTTCTTCCCTTTAAACATCTCCCATCGCCCAGTTCTACCCACCTCCCTAACACTGCCAGGGACCCGAGTGCCCACTTGTATTCACATCTGTACAATCGCTGGATGGAGAAGCTCAGATCTGAGAGACAGATAGACCATCTGGTGTTGGCATTTCCAGACTGAGCAGGTACTTTGTTTAGTAGAAGCTCTGTACTAATACACATACATGTAATGAGAATGCCCTGCTTTATGGCACAGATCCTATATGTTATCCACATAATAGACATTTGAGCTTTGAGCAGGATTAATGAGCAGAATAATTGACAAAAGAAAGCTTGTTATTGATCAATGGCTAATTTGTCTCCATGTAGTAGTGGGCATGATGGACACTAAAAACCTAGCGATGTCTCAGATATCCCACCTGTATTTTCTTTTTTATTCTCTCCTGGAGCTGGGAACATAGAGGCAGTTGAAAGTGGAAAATTTGGACAAAGTTTTAATAAACTGCCAAGCAATTATTTGTGTGAAGGTGACTTTATTTTTAGTTTGAACCTGCTCAGAACCATACAGTTGCTTGTATATGATTTTGAGCTGGCACTGAATGGTCATCAGGTTCTCTTGGGCCCAAACAGTTCCCAGTTAGTGCACAACACAATATTGCATTGGGAATCCCTTATGTTGCAGGACTGTTTACAAACCAATGCACATACTATGAATAGAAACTTAAAATGTATTTTTTTCTAAGTTCATAGCCATCATTATTGTCATGTTGAACTCAGTTATAGCATTTTTTTTCAATTACAGAAACCTTTCTTTCCCCCATCGTTGCATCTAAACTAAGCCCCAGCTCAAGTAATGGGAACAGTTAAAGCAAATGAGTCATTTTCCCACACAGAGTTTATCCTCTTTGGATTCCCTGGGATCTCCCAGTCCAGACATTGGTTGTTCTTCCCATTTTTCTTTATTTACCTCGAGATTCTGGTGGGAAACTTTCTGATCATCTATCGGATCTGGGTAGAAAAGAGTCTTCACTTCCCCATGTACTCACTTATCTGTCTTCTATTTGCCGTCAACATCTCCTGCACAACTGCAATTGTACCCAACATGTTAATGGGATTGGCATTTGGGCTAGATCATATCTCCCTTGGCTCCTGCCTGTTTCAGATGTTCTTTATATACACAGCTGTGATACTTGAGTCAACTGTGTTGATGATCATGGCCTTAGACAGGTATCTGGCCATTTGCAGGCCCCTAAGGTATCACAATATAATGAACACTCATTTGGTAGGTCAACTTTTCCTTATTGGTTTAATTCAGAGCAGCATTTTCTCCTCTCCAATTATCATTGTGGTCTCCCAAGTCCACTTCTGTAGAACCAACATCATCTGGAATTTTGCTTGTGAGAACATGGTGCTCTTGAACCTTGCCTGTGGAGATATCTCTAAAATCCAAGTGGTGGGAATGATGGTGAGAATCCTGGTTACAGCCACAGGTATCAGCCTTCTCCTGGTTTCATACCTGTACATCTTCCACTCAACAATGAAGATCGCTAGAGGCAAAGCCCTACACAAGACTCTGCACACTTGCAGTACTCACTTGATAGTGGTTGTGTTGAACTACAGTTGTGGCTTATCATCCTCTATTTTATACAGGATGCCCATTTCAGTCGATGTACAAAATCTTTTCAGTGCAATATACTATCTGCTTCCAGCCACTGTTCACCCATTCATATATGGTTACAGAATGAAAGAGATAAGAATGTGCTTATTAAAGTCATGGAAAATTCCCTAATAATTTAACTCGTTAAATATATAATATATAAGTGTAAACACATATGTTTTGTGCTTAGTTATGTCTGCTGCCAATGGTTCTAGTGGGGCTCCCAGGACATTATTGCGATTTGGAGTTGGTTGGCCATTTGGGTTTACTGGGACAGATTTGGAAACAGTGATAGTGGGTTTGTGTGTGTATGTGGGGTGGTGAAGACTTTTGTGGGGTTCAATTTTTTTTCTATATCCATGGCATGTTCTGTATGATGATTTGTCTGGATTTACTATTATCCACAGAAACCGTCTCATTTACTGTAGACTGGTCTCATCTGATATAACCCACACAGCTCATATACTGATGTAATCTATAAGGATTTCATACAATACACACAGACCATGTCTTATTCTGTGTGTTTGTCTGTGTAGATGTGATATTGGGCTCAGAACCCATCTCACGTACTTTATGCTGAACATCCTGAGACCTTATAGATTACAAAGAGACAATCTGCCGTTCTTCAAACTCGGTGCTATGACATTATATAATCGCGTGTACATTATGTTAGTTGATACACATTTTATATACCATGATAAGGTACACCAGTGATTGACAGCCCCCCATTGAGGTCCCAAGTTCCATGGAGAGGAGGGATACATGTTATGGGTGAGGACGTTGGGCAAGTTATAAAGCAGTTAAAGACAAAGAAAGCTCCAGGGCCATTTGGGATAATGGCTGAATTCTATATCACTTTAAGGGATCTGTTGGTGCTGATGTTGGTGGAGGAGTTTAAAGTTCACAGTGGTTCCTTTACAAGGGTTTTTTTCTTGACTCTGTTAAAAAAAGGGAAAGGTCTGAAGCACATGGAAAACAGGAGGCTTGATAAACACCATCCATCCCCTTCTTATACCTATCTAATGTATCAGCCTGTACCACTGATTCAGGGAGACAATTCCACATCTTCACAGCTCTCACTGTAAAAAACCCCTTCCTAATATTTAGCTGGAAACTCTTTTCTTCAAATCGGATTGGGTGACCTTGTGTTAGCTGGAAATACCTACTGGTAAATAAAGCATTAGAGAGATTATTATATGATCCCCTTATATATTTATACATAGTCATCATATCACCCCTTAAGTGCCTCTTCTCCAGCGTGAACATCCCCAATTTGGCCAGTCTTTCCTCATAGCTAAGTTTTTCCCTTTACCAGCTTAGTTGCCCTTCTCTGTACCCTCTCTAATACAATGTCCTGTTTGAGTGATGGAGACCAAAACTGTACGGCATACAGGTATTCTAGATGGGGCTTAACCAGTACTCTATACAGTGGAAGAATGACCCCCTCCTCCCGTGACTCTCTGCCCCATTTAATACAGCTCAAGACCTTATTTGCCCTTGATGCTGCTGACTGGCATTGCTTGCTACAGCCAAGTTTATTATCTACAAGGACTTCAAGTTCTCCATTATGGATTTGCCTAGTGCAGTCCCATTAAGGGTATACGTCGAGGTAAACTGGTAAGGCAAACTGGTTACAGAGTCAAAGGTTCAAAGATGGACATCATGGAGACTGACATGTAAAGAAAGAACTGGAGTTGTTAAAACTTTTATGATTACAATTTGGGTTGCGTGGGGCCCAGGTATGATATGTCCCATGATGTCTATTGGTCTTATTTTTCTAGTTCGGAGATTTTATTCCATATTTTAAACCTCTGTGGGAAAATGGCATCAAGTCTTGAGTGTTCCCCTTTATTAAGGAATGGTTACAGGGACCAAGGTTGGACCTGGCCAGTGGGACATCAGAAAAAAAGATAGTAGGCCCAGCCAACCGAGAGTTGCAATCGACCTGAGATGAGGTCTACTTGCCTCCTGACCTCCCATCTCCTGGCCCTGATCATGGCCACAAGGAGAGAAGGTAGAGGGGGTTCCATAGGAGGGGTTGCGGTTGTGACTGGGGGACCCATGAGGTCTGATGCTGACAGGGAGGTTCTTCACATATTTGACATTAGCACTGAAAATGGTAAAGAAGTGGGGTATTAGCCCTAGACCCCTAGAAATACCATTTATAATGAAGTGCTTAAAACTCCCCCCTGTTGTGCTGAAGCTTTACCCCACTGCCACTAACCTAGTCTAAACTATTTAACTTGTAAAAGGCTGCCTAAACAATTGTGGATATTTCTTGGCGCTCTTTTTAGGGCAATCTCTTTATTAAGGGAAATCTCAGAATGCGGTAGATAGGAATTGCCCATGGAATTACAGGGAGGCTGAAACTCGGGAAGGTTTTCGTTGAATGTACAATAACAAGTTTATGTTTATAAGCCAGTCAGTGGGAAACTGGTTTTGTAATAATTGTTGTTTCTCTGATGTTGCGTATGGGATACTGATGAGACAGTGTAATGACTGTGTGTTATAATCACTATAATAAGGTATTTTTGTCGCATTTCCATTGAATATACTTCCAATACTGTGATACAGGAAATCCTATTTATTAGGGAAAACTTAGGTTATGGGACAATGTTCAGGTTGCTTTCTGATTTTTCATTCTGGGTATTTTATTTTCGGATTGTTTTTCTGTGATATTGATTTTAATCAAGAAAAATTCCCTGTGCAGTGCCTAATTATCCCTGATATAAATGTCTGTGTATCCACTGGGGACGCCCTGAGATAAATAAATACAGTCAGGGAAAGAGATTAGTGATCGGGGGAATCTGGGACAGGTAAGTGCACAATACAACCCACTATATTCTCCTTCTGTCTTATGGCCGGGGGGCACATTTATGTTATTCCTAAACGGTGTCTGTGATTTGGTGTTCTCTGCACTGCTGGTTCTGACCCTTATATATACAATATTGCAGTAGGCAGCGCTCCTTCAGCAAAGACTGCAATTCCCACAATGCCTTGCATGTGCATTGCAGGAATTACATTGGCTGGAGAACCGCTGACTATTACTACTACTACACTGTTTCAACAGTCAGTCAATAGAAATGGCCAGGCAGATCTTATTTCTTATTAATAACATTTACTAGTGACGAGTGCATTTCTTCAGCAGTCATGGATTCACAGACAAAATTCCTTATTTTCGCCAGCGATTTTTTTTGTGTGAAACTGCAGCAAATATTTGCCGCAACAAAAGTGTCACAAACGAGTTGCCAAAAGAAAAGAGTCCCATTGACTTTGATGCATTTGGAGCAAGAAAAAAAAAATTTTGATCCCCAATGATGGCCAATGATTTTTCCCCCCAGTTTTGTGAATTTTTCGGCAAAACGAAACAAGACAGATTGGCTTGTCACTAACATTTACATTGCAAAAGAACATAATGGTCATTTACATAGCTTTTTATATTGCTGTATAATGGAAAGTTGCTTAGAATTACATTTTTGTTGTGCAGAATTACATTTTTTGTTTCATTATTTGGGTGGGTTTCCTCATTAAGGTTATAGATTATGCCTACAATGTTATGTTTTACATATTTCTCAAATATACATACTATAAATCAAGACTTTTTATTTTGAATGTACTTCTCACTAGGGATTATCAGAGCTGGTATCATAACATGATAGGAAACTATTTAGAAAGCTTTTTCTTAAGAATTCTTTATTCCAATTAAAATCCTGCAATGCAAGCTGGAGGTTAAACTGGTTCTGTGTCATTGTGTGTTTTTATACTATATAGTAAATATGTGCAGTGTTTTCACGTTTCTTCTCCTTTAAATTTAAATGGCCAGTGAAAAATAAGGTTTGTACATTCCAAGTTAACATTTCAATGGTTTGTCCAAAACTGATACTGTATGTCACCCTGCTATAGTTCCAGGGGTACCCAGGGCACAAATGATCACTCACCTCAAATCTCCCCCTAACTGACCTTCAGACTGGGCCCCCTTAGCTCATAACAAGGTTACAGATATATAGAAACATTGGGGTAACAGTCACTCTGCTATAGTTCCAGGGGTACCCAGGGTACAAATAAGCACTCACCCCAAATCTCCCCCTAACTGGTCTTCAGACTGGGCCCCCTTAGCTCATAACAAGGTTACAGATATAGAGAAACATTGGGGTGTCACCCTGCTATATTTCCAGGGGTACCCTGGGTACAAATAATCACTCACCCCAAATCTCCCCCTAACTGGTCTTCAGACTGGACCCCCTTAGCTCATAACAAGGTTACAGATATATAGAAACATTGGGGTAACAGTCACCCTGCTATAGTTCCAGGGGTACCCAGGGTACAAATAAGCACTCACCCCAAATCTCCCCCTAACTGACCTTCAGACTGGGCCCCCTTAGCTCATAACAAGGTTACAGACATATAGAAAAATTGGGGTAAAAGTCACCCTGCTATAGTTCCAGGGGTACCCAGGGTACAAATAAGCACTCACCCCATATCTCCCCATAACTGACCTTCAGACTGGGCCCCCTTAGCTCATAACAAGGTTATAGATATATAGAAACATTGGGGTGTCACCCTGCTATAGTTCCAGGGGTACCCAGGGTACAAATAATCACTCACCCCAAATCTCCCTCTAACTGGCCTTCAGACTGGGCCCCCTTAGCTCATAACAAGGTTACAGATATATAGAAACATTGGGGTGTCACCCTGCTATAGTTCCAGGGGTACCCAGGGTACAAATAAACACTCACCCCAAATCTCCCTCTAACTGGCCTTCAGGCTTGGCCCCCTTAGCTCATAACAAGGTTACAGATATATTGAAACATAACCCTTATGGTATAACCACATATGGTTGAAATACTCAATTTCTAAAAATAGTATAAAGAAATAAAAATTAATTTCAAAGTTGCAGATGTTAAATTAATGGCTTTCCAGCAGAAATTGCATAATAAATAGAGAATACCAGTGTCGGACTGGGACACCAGGGGCCCACCAAAAACCCTTAGACCAGGGGCCCACTCTAAGTATTATTTTCTTCCTTTCCTTAGTCAACCTCTATTCTCCTATTCTGTTTTCTTTCCATACTATAACATATTATTCCATCTAATTAGCCTCTTTATTCTCATAGAAAAAGGGAATGGCCATGAAATAAGCCAAATATTTAGAAGCAGGAGGGCCCACTGACACCTGGGCCCACTGGGAGTTTTCCTGGTATCCCGGTGGGCCAGTCCAACACTGGAGAATACTGTATGTATGCATATAAAGTAAAGAATAAAAAGGAAAGAATAACAATAACACCTCAGTTGTGAATAAAACAGACAGATTTTTATTTAAAGTTACCCTGGATGTTACTGGGTAAAGTTATTGCCATTTGAGTGAATTCCCACATTAGTTGGGACACAGTACCAGGCATACAGAATTTCAATATGAATTTGCCCATTGGTCCTCGGAGCATTCCTTTTCCCATTTCTCCCATCCCCTCACGTATATACAATTTACTGTATAGTATAATATATCGGTCCAGCAGGTGTCCATAACAGGTTTATCCAGTGTCTCACCTGTGGCCATTTGGGCATTTGGGCAAGTCTTTAGTTTATAGCAGTGCCAAATGGGCCTGATAGGGTCCCAGGATTTTTCCCAGAGGGCCCCTTAACTTTTGTGCAGCAAAGAACAATAACTCTAATCTACCTTTCCCAGGTTCTGCTTGTGTTTCATTTATCCCCAGCAATGGGAAAGATAGGAAATGATTAGTTTAGGAGTCTGTGATGGACTTGGGGGGAATGACTGAGGCGAAATTTATTGTCATAGAGAAGCAGGAGGCTTTTAATTGAATAGGGCTGGCTAATAAATGACTCAATACAAGCATATAATCTGGGCTGTAAACATCTTGGAGACTCGGATATTCAGATGTCTGTCTGTATCTACAGCTTTGGTGTTGCAGTTGGTGCTCTTTCTTTCACAGCATTAATGCAACAAACAAAACACACAGGAGAGCACAGTTGTCAACATAAGTCCTGGATACTGCTGGAAGCTGCCATACTGATTGCTGTTATATCCCATGTATAAAATCTTCTTGCAAGAGGCACAATAGATCTTACATTGTGCCCCCCACAAGAGCATTCACACATGGATTGGAGTATAAACTGGAGTATTTGGCATATTGTTGCCTGGGGAAACACACATTTATCTCTAAGATGACTCTAAGGTATCCCCAAAGTACTTTAACAAATGCCATTTGTTGCCTAATGGAATAAGTAGAGAAGGTGCCCCCCACCCAGGTATTCTTTTTCTTGTATTAAATCCAATAATCTCCTGGTAACATCTGACCCCTACCTGTTTTTGACAAACCCAACTTGAGCATTTTTATTACTGTAGGTAGAATGGATTCAAGCCTTCAAGCTAAAATTTTGTTGTGTACAATTTCACATCAACATTGAGCCAGGAGATCAGTCTAAAATTTGAACAAGTATAGGGTTGTTTGCCTTGTTTAGGAAGGGTCCCAATATTTGCTTCCAACGTCTCCTTAGAGAAATTGGGAAGGTCTCCTGTTTCCTTATATATAAGCAGATCTGCTATCAGAGGGGCACAGGGGACACAATAGGGGGCCTGGTGATTTAAGGGGGTGCACTTCCTGGATTAGTTGGGCCCCCCTTGAGTCGCCAAAGTTGCTGAAAGCCTCCAAGGTCACTGCAAGCTATGAAGCTATGAAGGAGAAGCTACGACAGTCGCGAATAGACCCAAAAAATAGCAGAATGAGGAAGACATTTAATGGTAAGTTCCACTGAACATCAATAGTCTTTTTACATTTTTTTAAACCTCTGTCCACCAATGTTTTTTCTTAACTTTTATGGAGGACCCTGGTCACTTTATTTTTTTACATATAGGGGAGTCCTGGCCACCAATGTTTTTTTTTAACTTGTAGGTTCCCTGGACACCAAAAGCTTTTTATAACTTGAAGGTGGGTCCTGACCTCAAATTCATTTTTATAACTTAGAAGAAGGGCTGGCCACTAATGTTTTTTTTAATTTGAAGGGGTCCCTGGCGACCAATATTGTTTTTTAACTTGTAGGTGGCCCTGAGCACCAATGGCTTTTTATAACTTATGTGGGGGGGGGGGTGTTTACTGTTTTTAGCACTGATGTCTGTGTAGGGATATATATTGTTAAGTCCCCCTATGGTCTAAAAATCCCACATGGTTGGAAATCCCCTGGTGTGGGCAGCTTAGTGTTGGACCTAAATTGGATATGGAAGGGGTGTGAGTCCTTTGTTCCTGTGCAGTGAGCCCTGGCAGATTCTGGATTTGGCCAGAAAGTGTCACTGTTGAATCATTTATTCTAATAACTGAGCTGTCATGTGCTCAGGGTCAGTCTACTTCCTGGTTTTACTCCAATTAGAAGTGCAGGGACAGTAGCCAAGATGTAGGGGCCTAAGGAATTGAGAGGCCCATGGAAGGCTTGGGGAATGTGACTCTGAGCCTTGTGAGCTCAACCATGAAGACCTGTTTGCTTCTGCAATATTAGTAAGGTATGTGGTGAGGGTCCCAGGGGTGGTTGTGGTTGGGACCTGAGGGGTTTGCGGCTGGGGCGGCACGGGCCCAATTACTATAACAGAAGGGTACACTGCACGGGGCGCCGTGTTTTCTGATGATGGCCCTAGTGCTTAAGCGATGGGGTGTTTATAGATCGCTAAACTTTTTATAACATATATCTGGGTGTTCTCCTGCCCCCTGTGTGGAAAGAGATTTTAGGCATTTTAACCTCTTCTTCAGAAAATAGCTGCATCACTTTGAGTTTTGGTGTAATTGATGCGAGCTTCATATCACTAAGGGGCCCATTTATTAAACCTCAAATTTTTAAAGGGGAAAACTAAAATTTTTTGAGGAAAAAACAGAACTTTTTCGAGATTAATTATACCCTGAAGCTGCTAAAAATCCAAATCCGAAAACACGTCATCTCAAACCTGTCGAGATCATGTAGAAGTCAATGGCAGATGTCCCTGAAGTTCTTTCTTGACATTGTGATCTGCGTTGGATAATTCAATAAAGTTGGGATTGTCATCCAATTATCAGATAAAGTTTAGTCTTTGCTGCAACAATTTGATAAAGTTGAGTTTTCAGAGCATCGGTTATCAATCATACAATTCAAATTAATGCAAGAATTGTGTTACACCATTTTTATAATTGATAATCGAGTTCAATTTGTGGATGATCTTATTTTCTTAGTAAAACAAAGTCAACCAAACTCCCTTCCACTAACTCAGTTATCAATACATTTTCTCCAAAATATTGTGACAAAATCGAGCGTCAATCTGCGAGCTAGTGCATGGTCAGACCAATAATTACCCCAATTTTAATATTTTTCTGTTTGCTGCAGGGAAATCAAATCAAATCTATCCTGGATTAGGATTTCTGCAGGTTAGAAAAGAAAGTGCAGACTCTTTCAGAGGAGTTAAAACATTTGCAATCAGATTATATTTGGTAATGGAATGAAATTATTGATCAATGTTGACATCTTAGTTGACAAGTTATTTAGCTAGTAGTAGTAGTAGTAGGGTCAGGCCTCCACAGGAGGAGACCTTCTTTAATTTTGAGGATCAGTTTCTTATTAATAAACTATATTTTTTTATGTTTGAAAACATGTAAATGATAGCCAGTGTATTTCAGTTTGGAAATCAATATTTGAAGTTGACTTTTTTCCATGTCTGAGCAATTGTGAAGGAGCTCAGCATTAGCATCCCCATTTATCAGAACCAGTATGGGACCTGTTATTCAGAATGCTTGGGACCTTGGGTTTTCCTGATAAGGGATCTATCTGTAATTTGGATCTTCATACCTTTTCAAAATGCACCCGTAAATAGTGCTGCTCCAGCAGAATTCTGCCCTGAAATCTATTTTTTAATAGAACAAAGTGATTTTTTTATATTTAATTTTGAGATTTTGCATGGGGCTAGACTTATTGTCAGTTTCCCAGGTGCCCCAGGTCATGTGACTTGTGCTCTTTATTGCTACACTGCCAGTTGCGGGGATATAAAACTACCCCTCCCCTCCTCAGAAGCCCATCATCATGCTATCAACAGAACAATGGGCAGCTAACCAGATAGCAGCTATCTGATACCTCTGCTGAAGATACCTTGTTTGCATACCACCTAGTGGTAGACATGAGAATAGTAAAAAAGCAGGAAAACTCCGCTTGAGTGCTATTCTTATGTCTACCACTAGGTGTGAAAAAACGACCCTTGCCGTGGTATAATACAATGGGAAGGGGAGAAACAATAGCTGTCTCAAAGCAGTTCCATCCTGAAGTGTTGGCTCCTTCTCAAAGCTCAGGATCAGGCAGAATGCACCTCCACTCCAATATTACAGCTAAAAAAAGTACATTTGTTGGTTCAAGAATAAAATTTTAAATAGTAGAGTGAAATAATTGCAATGTAAACAGTGTACTTTAGAAATAAAAGTAAACTATAAAAAGCATGACAGAATCCCGTTAAGTCTACGAGCAAATCATGAAACATTAAATAAACTCAATAGGTTGGTTTTATTTACAATAAGGATAAATTATATCTTAGTTGGGATTAAGTACAAGGTACTGTTTTATTATTACACAGAAAAAGGAAATCATTTTTTAAAAAATTGGGTTATTTGATTGAAATGGAGTCTATGGGAGATGGCCTTTCTGTAATTTGGAGCTTTCTGGATAACATGTATTTGGATAAAGGAAACACTATTTTGAGATATAAATATCAACCTATCTACATTCTTTTTAGTCAAATTAGTTTCTTGTAGACATTATGTATTTTTTTACCAGTAGAATTTATTTTATTAAAGTACATAGTTAGCAATATGCAGGTTTAGCCAGCAGGTGGTGCTAAGTCCAACTGTGAGCCTATGGTGGCCATAGACGCAAAGATCCTATTGTACGAATCGAGGATTCGTACAATTTTCGGACCGTGTGTGGAGAGTCCCGACATTTTTCGTATGGCGGAGATCAGTTGTTTGGTCAATCGGACAGGTTTGATTTTGTCCCAACCGTCCCGTCGGATCCCATTGCTCTCTCATCATAATCTGATCATTCGGCCATACTGTAGACCTGAACGTTCAGATTACTCCCGATATAGCCATGCCCGTTAGTGGCATATCGGGGAAAGATCGGCTCATTTGGCGATGTCGCCAAACGAGCAGATCTTTGCGTCTATGGCCACCTTAAGACAGTGTCTTGTCTAGGCACTTTATCTTTTGGCCTAGGAAGAACAAGAGACAGCTAGGGTTACCATCTGCCCGAGACAGCCTGTTTTTTGAAGGACTGCGTGGGTCAAAACTGCCTGCCCGGTTTTCCAAATTAGGAAAACCAGTAATAATTCTTCAATGTCAACCAGAGCCCAGTTCTTAAGTCTGTCTCCCTGCAAGCAATTATTCTTCAATAAAGTGTTTTTGGGTTCAAGCATTCATGTGAAGATGTATATTTGCTGCATCGAAGGCCCTACATATGCGTTAGAGCACAATGCGTATCTGACAGGCATGGGCGGTCACTTTACATACTTAAACCCTTAACATTAACTGATAATAATTTCAATCCAATTGTAACATATATTTGCTTAATCCCTCTCTGGTTCCGTTGACATGGCAAAACCAGTTCAAAGCTTTTTAACTTATCTTGCAAGGTATGTAAGGTTTGGGGGATTCTATTTGTTTTTGGGGTCACCCAGATCATGGGTGCGTTTCCCTGGTACTGTATATTTGAAACCGTTTTTTCATCTTGGATCAGTCCCCATTGTTTTAGCATTGTCCAAGCTTCTTTATGAGAAGCCCATATTGTAGAACTTCAACATTTCTGGTGAGAATTAATTTCACAGTGAACCGTCTCACTTTTGCTTTTAGAGATCTTCGAAAGGGGCCCAGGAAAAGTCAACTGTTGCTCTGGGGAAAGTCCGCCATTATTTTCTGCTGCGATCCTTATTTGCACTTTTGGCCAAATCTCAAGCCCAGTGTGATCTAGCATTCCTCTGCTGCAAATTCAGGTGGGTATAGATGAAAGATTCCTTACAGAAGAGCTGTGTGTCTTCCTACTGCTTGCAGCTCCATGTCTAGGCTAATAAATATTCATTTTATTACCATAAATATCCCATTGTGATGGACTTCATTTAAAGGAGAAGTAAAGTTAAAAATTACTGGTAAGGAATACCCCAGTGATAATAACAGCTTACCTGATAACCAGGACTGATGCTCATGTTTGCAGAAAATGGCACTGGCCTGGGGTCCTTCTGAGTGAGCACCACATATCTATCGTCTTCATTGTTCAATGGCCCTGGGCTGAAGAACTGCTCATGAGTAGTGATGGGCGAATTTATTTGCCAGGCACGAATTTGTTGCGAATTTGCTAATTTCGCTGCCGTTGAATAAATTTGTGAATTTATCGGTTCCGATCAATTTTAAATTGTCGCAGGCATCAAAATCGTAGTTTTGCTAATTTTTTGCCAGTTTTGCGAATTTCGTGGGAAATTTGTGGCGAATCGAAATGGGATAAATTCGCCCATCACTACTCATGAGCATCAGGCAGAAGATCACTTTGTGGTGCTCACACAGAGGGACCTGACCTGTGTATCACTATGGATGTCTTACAAATGGCACCCCAGGATAATAACTTTCCTTCTCTTAATATTCCTTGTACAGTGTAAGATAAAGATCAGTGTCATAAACAATCTCATGCTATTTGCTTGCCCTGCAGATCCCCTGACACTGACCTGACTAAAGCTATAAACCCAAAAATGGAACCAGGGATCTCCAACCAGTCGTTATTTTTCTCCTACACTGAGTTTACTCTCTTGGGTTTCCCTGGAATATCTCGATGGAGACCCCTTTTTGCAATCCCATTCTTCTTGGTGTACTTAGTTATACTGATCGCAAATTCTTTAATCATCTGCCTGATTTACACTGAAAAAACACTCCATTCCCCCATGTATTTGCTCATCTTTGTCCTTCTTGCCATAAATGTCACAATTTCTACTACCACATTGCCAAAATTCCTCTTAGACTTGTTATTTCATCTCAACCAAGTTTCCCTGACCGGCTGTCTTCTGCAGATGTTTTTTATCTACTTCATGTCAGTATGTGAGTCTGGTGTTATGCTATTAATGTCCTTAGACAGATACGTAGCAATCTGTAGGCCACTGCATTACCATAACATCATGACAAAGAAGTTCCTGGTCTCATTGACATTTGTTGTAATAATTCGGAGCTTTGTCCTTGTTTGTCCATTTGTCCTTTTAACCTCTATGGTCCAGTTCTGCAGGTCGAACATCATCTTGAACTTTACATGTGAAAACATGGCACTTCTCAGTCTTGGATGTGGAGACACCACCAAACCACAGATGGCTGGGTTGATTGTTCGCATCATTGTTACTGCACTTGATGGTAGTCTATTTTTTGTTTCCTACTCAACCATACTCTACACAGCCGTAAAAACTGTGGATAATAAATCTCGACACAAAGCTCTCAACACCTGTGGGACACACTTGTTGGTGACAATGCAGGTCTATGTGAGTGGACTAGTTTCTTCCATTGTGTACAGGATGGAGTCCACTGTTTCAACAGATGTTAAGAATCTCTTTACTGCACTGTACCTAATTATGCAAGGTGCATTAAATCCCTTGATATATGGACTGAGGGTTTCAAAGATCAGAAAGGGCCTAGTTAAATACTGGAGAAAATAAAACAAATTGCTCTCATTATGGAATAGAAGCCATTCCCAACCCTACCAAGTTACAGCAGTTAGATTGGGACATAAGTACCTAGTTTCTAATGCAGGTTCTATTATCTGATGTTGAATATTAAAACTCTTTGAGTGTTGATGATATTTTGGATGAGCAACTTCTGTAGCATCCTTGGGCATTTATTCCTAATCCAAGTTTTCCTGTACTGTGCCAGGCCACTAGCTACAATGGGCCCTCACTATATTAATAAAAGGACAATATATTACTAGCTGCTTTACCTTTGATACTTAATTAAAGTTTTAGGAGTTCTTCGTCCTATTGTAGTTTAATGTTTCAACTGCAAGTATCTGAACCATGTAGTAGTAAAAATATGATGCATCTTACTACACACCATCTTTCAACGATGGCTATAAAATGATAGTACATGATTACACCACTTGGAAATTAACTCAGTGTCTTCCAGCAGTTTTCTAAACTCTTGAGATCCTGATTTCAATAGGCAAAGGTGCTTTAGTTTGGAATACTGGAACCTAAATATTATTAGGCCCTTAAACAAGGCTGCTAATATTGATTATTGCTACCACCAGTACAAACAAATAAAAAATATTCTCTAAAGTCACTTTTTTAGATTTAGATGTGCTGGAAACTGTTCAGTGAGGCATGGGACCACTTTAGTTGAAGGCGCTGCTTCAAAGTGGTTTTGTCAAGGTCGGCACCCTAAATCCAGAACCAATGCTAAGCACCCTGTTCTCGGCTCTTGCTTCCGCCTTATGCCACTTCTTACTTATGCCACTAAAATGTCCATACATAGTAACAAGTAACAAGATTTGGATTTGGATTTGGATTTGCTCAAGGGTGCACATTTTGAGAGGGAAGGAGTAGTTGGAAACATAAGGCTTAATCATGAGAACAAAGGATTAGAAGAAATGAGGAGAATTAGAAAAGGTGAGAATGTTTTTGGGTGAAATTTACTTTGCATTTGAAGAAGTTTGCAGGTTCTGGAGGCATATAGAAAAGTGAGTGATTCCGTTAGTGAGAGAGGCAGAACCACAAAAAATGGATTTGTTGTTGTTTATAAATGTACCATAGTATATCTTGCTTAATCCAGGAGAAACCAGAGATTAAGTATAAAAATGCATAGTAGAGACAGTCAGCTTTTGCATGAAATTTCCTTTGCGGATTGTGTATAAAAGTGCAGGAATCATACATGAAATAGTTGAAAGAATTGATTTATAGGTAGTAACAAGTGAATCAGGATCAGACATGGATTTGAGAGAGATGAGCCTGGAGCTGAGAGTGTTAGTGCAGATAGGTCAATACTGTGCATTTTCTGAATCAGAACTTTTGGATGAGCATTAGTTGAAGAATTAGTTTGCTTGGAGAATGTCAACATCATTATGGAGGCTGTTGTCACTGGTGGTGATAAAAGAAGGAGGTTAAATTAAGAAGCAAGTAGGCCAAGACTGAGAAGTGTCATCATTATTCAGTTGAAGACACCCAAGAGTCACCCAAGAGTTGTCAGTACATACAAAAAGGATAAGCCAAAGTGAATTTTGACAGTTGGTGGTTTCCAAGTAACAGTTAAAGTGTGAAGTGGAAATGAAAAGAGAGGAGAATACCTACTATTCACCCATGGCCAATGAACAACCAGGGAGGGGTTTGAGAACAAGAGGCCTCCATAAGAAAGATCTGCCTCAATAACATTCTTATTATGAGTGATTCAGGTTTCAATTAGGACAAAGAGATTAAGTGAACTAGAATGGGTTAATTAGAAGGCACTAGAAAGGGGGGAGATAAGAAAATTGAGAAAATTGTGACAAAATTGCTGGCACTAACATTGGAACGCAAAGCAAAATTTGTAATCTGGTATCTTTAACTTCATAATACTTCTGCATCTGGCTAGGACAATCATAAGAAAAGTTGAAGTGCAGGACAAATCCACAGCAGTAGTCTTAGACTGCAAATATTCTTTATTGGGGGAAGTGACGTCTAAGACTACTGCTGTGGATTGTTCCTGCACTTCAACTTTTGTTCTCATTGATTCAATTGGGGTATTAACACAGGATACCCTGTGGGATAATCAACAAGAATTTTTTAATGTTGAGCTGCAGCTCATCTATATACAGTATATTGGATCTGGCTAGGGCAAACCTGAGGTTAGAGAGTTGTATGGGACCCTTCATGTCATTTATGTGGCCCCCACTTCCTAAATGGTATGATTTCTCTTAAATAACATCATTTTAGCATAAACCACCCACAAACATGAGATACACAAGCATTTGGGAAAATCTTGACCAAAAGAAAAGCCTAGAGAACCCAGCAGGGCATAAAAGCACAACATTGTCATGCAACCTTCTATTACAGGAATAGCCCGACCCACAGCTGTAAGTCTATAGGAACAAGATCTACCAATCAAAGTAGGCCACCAAACTTGTAAAAAGGTTACTACACAAGCAACTAAATTCTCTAATTCCCTCAACCATATTGTTATACAGATGGCATTGGACTCCAGATAAGGTCTACAATAGCACTAACCTGTGCTTAGAACTCCTGGGTCAGCTTCCTGTCAACCACATCAAAGCCCAAAATTTACCAACATTGCATTGAATTCACGGGAATAGAGCACCTAAAGATCCATAATTCAGATGGTGGGAATTACCTGCAAAATTTTTATAATAGGAAATTGGCTCTTTGTATGAGTTTATCTAATAAGGCACCATGTCCCACCACGTACCCACAATATTCCTTCTTTCAGTACTTATATATGAGTGGGAGCTGCTTCTGCATGGCTGAATAGTTTCCATCACAGTACAGGTATGGGACCTGTTATCCAGAATGCTCGGAACTTAGGGTTTTCCGTATAACGGATCTTTCTGTAATTTGGGTCTTCATGCCTTAAGTCTACTCGAAACTAATTTAAACATTAAATAAACCCAATAGGCTGGTTTTGCTTCCAATAAGGATTAATTATATCTTAGTTGGGATCAAGTACAAGGGACTGTTTTATTATTACAGAGAAAATGGAAATCATTTTTAAAAATTTGAATTATATGGATAAAATGGAGTCTATGGGAGACAGCCATTCTGTAATTCGGAGCTTTCTGGATATCGGGTTTCCGGATAAGGGATCCTATACCTGTATTACAATAGCACCCTTATACAATAGTGCTGCTACAGGAGTCTATGCTGAAGGCTGCAGCTCTTCCCTTATACTTTATTATCTGATTAAGAAGAATCCAAAAAGGAACAAACACAAATAACAGCCAATTTTACTTAAGGACTTGAGCAGATCATGAATTACAAGTGAGTTCAATTCCAGTGAGACTCCCTCTGTTTATATAAATACCCCTTATACCTCCAGCACAGAACAGGACCCAGTCACTCACTTTAATGTTCTTCCCTCTTAAACCCATCGCCCAGTTCTACTCACCTCCCTAACACTGCCAGGGACCTGAGTGTCCACTTGTATTCACATCTGCACAGGGGAAGAGAAGTTCAGATCTTCATCTGAGAGAAAACGTATGGAGTAAATTATAATTATCTGCATAACTGAGTATTTCGTCACAGTGGGTGAGATAAGAAAGTAGGCAAAGGAAACAAGTCCACATTAGTCTTATTGAAATTTTATGAAAACCTTTTGGAAGGCGTAGCGCAAAACTTCCCAGTTCTATTTAGAAGTGCATAGAAATGTATTATATATATATATATATGTATATAGTAATATGCATGATCATGTTATAATAATGTTACTACTTTAATACTATTGTATAACACAATTTAATGTCGAAGTGTTATACTCGCATTATAGAGGTTCAGATATGGATGGTGTTCAGCAAGTGAGGGAATACAGGGATATGGGAGATAGCTCATAGTACAAGTTGATCCAGGGACTGGTCCCATTGCATCTTGGAGTCAGGAAGGTATTTGTTCCCCTCTGAGGCAAATCGGAGAGACTTCAGATGGGTTTTTTGCCTTCCTCTGGATCAACTGCCAGTTGAACTTGATGGGGCCGATTCACTCAGCTCGAGTGAAGGGTTCGAATGAAAAAAACTTCGAATTTCGAAGTTTTTTTTGGGTACTTCGACCATCGAATTGGTTAAATTCGTTCGAATTCGATCGAAGTCGAACGAAATCGAACGATTCGAAGTAAAAATCGTTCGACTATTCGACCATTCGATAGTCGAAGTACTTGCCCTTTAAAAAAAACTTCGACCCCCTACTTCGGCAGATAAAACCTACCGAAGTCAATGTTAGCCTATGGGGAAGGTCCCCATAGGCTTGCTAACCTTTTTTTGATCGAAGGATTTTCCTTCGATCGTTTGATTAAAATCCTTCGAATCGTTCGATTCGAAGGATTTAATCGTTCGATCGAACGAAAAATCCTTCGATCGTTCGATCGCAGGATTAGCGCTAAATCCTTCGACTTCGATATTCGAAGTCGAAGGATTTCAATTCGAGGGTCGAATTTCGAAGTATTTTTAACTTCGAAATTCGACCCTAAGTGAATCTGCCCCGATGTGTGTCTTTTTTCAATCTTACTTACTATGTTACTATGTTACTATGAATTTTGACTCATTAAAAAACGGTCGGCCAGTCAAAATTTTCAGATAACTAGAAAGGCTTAGAAATAAATGCTGTAAGAAATAACCAGCTAGTTCGGATACTGGTTCCCAAAGAGAACCTAAACCAGCATCAATGGGTCTTCCCAAGGGAGTTGTATGTATTTCTGCATTTTGTGATAAAAAATGGTCCAAACAGGAAATTGGACTTTAGGTTAGGAAGTCGTAGCATCAGAAATCAAATAGAAATTTGTAGCTTTATCAATGAGCTGGAAATAGAAGTTTTGGAAAATCTTACTGGGGTTATTTTTCAAAACTTCATATGTTATCTTATCCTTTAGTTGCTGCTCTGCCTTATAAAAGTCTTATTTAAGACTACAACACAACCCCCTTTATCTGCTGAACGAATAACCATTTCATAATTTTTTTGACATTTTCCAATAAAAATTCGACCTGCACCAGATCCTAACCCGTCCACTCCCAACCCCAATTTGTGGAAACAGGACACATTCGTTCATCATTAAGGATAAACAATTTTTTTTTTAAAAAAAAACATCCACCTAGAAAGTCCAACAGAAAATAAAGTTCTATATTTTTCTGACATCTTGAGATTTGGGCACAAAATTAAATTTACCAAACTAAGGAAAAGCTGTTTTGGAAACTACTAAATTATCCAATCCCCTCAACTGCACTGAGCTTGCAATAAAACTCTTATTCAGACTCTCAGCATAAGCCAATTGCACAAACCTGTACTGGTGAAACTGGGAAGAAAATGGTTTCCATTCCACAAATAAGGTTTCAGTTGGCAGTGAACCAAATTATTTCAACTTGTAGCATTATAGTAAACTGAGTGACACCGTCTCTGTGAGCTTACTTTCATATATATATATTTGTGCTCCGGGTGAGATCTTTCTCTCAGGTGTAAGCCCTCGCAACGGTGTGAAGGCAGGGTGTAGTGGATCTGTAACAAAGTGCTATGCACAATAATTGGAGTACACAGGAATCATCAATAACACAGAGCACATAAGATAGCATATACTCACAAGCACCAATGATTGGCTTAGTCCCAACAGACAAGGGAACATGTACAGCAGCACGGCACGGAAGTCGGTCAACATGTTTTTATAAAGCTGTGCCAATTTATTGAAACTTTTCTGACTAATCCTGATCAATCCTTGGGGATTGGCCAGTTCAACGTTTCATAAATCAGCCCGCCATCTCTCTCAGGTGTGAATTGTCAACAATTAATTTACAAGTAACAATTATTTAAATAATTAACAATTCAGTAAATAAACAAAATAAGGAACCAACAATCTTTTAGAGAATACAGAATTAATCCGTGGCAGTTTAACCCGAATGGTTCCCATGAAATTAAGAAAAAAAAATGATGAATAGTGATGAGCAAATGTGCCCCATTTCACAAAACTGCGATAAAATTTGCACAAAAATTTTAACTCACACGACAATTTTTCTTGCTCCAAATGTATTAAATTCAATTAGTGTTTTTCTTATGGCGACTTTTTGTCTTGACGACCTTTTTGCCTTGGTGAATTTTTTGTTGTGCCAATTTTTTCCCCTGCCGAAAAATTCACAGATGTCGAAATGCGGAATTTTGCTGTGAATCTATGGCTGGTGAAAAAATTCGCTCACCGTTAATTTTGAAGAAGAAAAGATGTAATTCTGATTAAAATTTTATTGAAAAGTTACAACATTTCCAAGTGGGTGGGCACACTGGTGCTTAGAGACTCTCTTGATGTTGGATTAAGAAAAATAGTGATTGTAGCTTGTAGCACCCATCTCTCTCCAACCTATTGGGTGTTGAGCAGGACTCTCAGAAACCAAAGCAAATTGCAGTCCTTCCATCTTTTCTATTTTGTGTTCTTCTTCTTTGATTCGCCATATCTGGTTGTTTATCTGGATCTTCCTACAGGAGAATCTGGTGCTTCTTCTCCAGGCTTTGTTGCAGAGGATCCCTTGTTATTTTTGGGCGACAACAATATTCTTTCCTTTCTAGAAAGAAAGTTGCGCCCCGCCGAAAAATATGGTTGTGATCACCAGTTCCTTTAGAAATACCCTGAGCCGGTACAGTTTTCAGCAAACAGGAGCATTGGCCTGGGGTATCAGGTAAGCAATTATAATCACTGGGGTAACATTTGACAATGTCCTTTATAAAATAATAAAATCCACCCTACCTTACAGATTCTAGGAATATTCAGGCGCAAAATACTGCAAAGCAAGGGGACCCCTTTGTTTTACAAATATTTTTCAGGACATTGTTGCAGTATTAATCCTTATACAGTAGAGCTGCTACAGAAGTCTATGCTGAAGGCTTCAGCTCTCCCCCTGTGCTTTATTATCTGATTAGGAATAAATCCAAAGAGACACAAATATCAGCCAATGTTCCTTAATGACCTGAGCAGAGTCTGAGCTGTAGGAAAGTCACAAGTGAGTTCAATTCCAGTGAGATTCCGTCTGTTTGTATAAATACCCCTTATACCTCCCTCACAGTCACTCGCTTTTATGTTCTTCCCTCTAAACATCTCCCAGTTCTACTCAACTCCCTAACACTGCCAGGGACCTGAGTGTCCACTTGTATTCACATCTGCACAGACTTCAGGGGAAGAAAAGTTGAGATCTTCATCTAAAAGAAAACGTATGAGAGAGAAGATTCGGTGGGACAACCAGACTGAGCCCTAGAGCAGGTACCATGTATTTGAATCCCCCACGTTTCTTAATCTGCTGAAAAATACAGTACATGATTTTAAGCCTTTAATAAGCTATATACTGTATATATATATATATATATATATATATATATATATATATATATATATATATATATACACACACACACATACACTTTGGGATTTGGAGGATTTCTTGGACAAACATAATATCATAGGCTATTGCAATATTTATTTATACAGTTAGTTAGTATAGATATTTATGGAAATCCATGATAATATCCTTTTATTTTTTACAATAGGGGGTATATAATTCACTATATATATATATATAGAGAGAGAGAGAGAGAGAGAGAGAGAGAGAGAGAGTGAGAGAGAGAGAAAGAGAGATTATTTGGAAAGGTTAAAAAAATATATGGATTATAGTTTTTTTTCCCAAGCTAACTATGAAAAAACATGTGACCCAACAAACTTGACCCAAAATCTTAAAGTAACTGGCCCTTTGGGCTGGTTCCAAAACTCTGCTTCAGGGCCACTTAGGAGGTAACCCTACAGTTTGGTTATATAAATACCAATTTTTACTAACTTTAATCTGCAATAACTTCCAAAATTATAATTTATTAAAGTATAAAACCAAAATCTCAGGGTTTATTGCTTCTATCAAAGCCCTAAAATGTGATCATACTCAACAGTATTTTGATAAACATCTACACTTTATACATTGTCTACAACCCTGTTTCCAAAAAAGTTGGGAGACTGAGTAAAATATAAATAAAAAGAGAATGGGATGATGTGCAGATCAATTAAACCTGTTATTTAAGTGAAAACAGTACAAAGACAACAGATAAAATTTTGAAACTGAAATTTTGTTTTCTGAAAACAAATATCTGCTCATTTTGAATTTGATGCCAATTATTTTCCAGAAAACAATTACATTTCTAGATTTGATCTGTTGTCTTTATACTATTTGTAAATCATAATGCTCCCTTTTTATTCATGTTTGAATCAGTGTCCCAACTTTTTTGGAAACAGTTTGATTTTACGAAAAAACAGAAATTAATTTGAGCCCAATAAGAATATGATCTGATCGTAATGGGCTGCGTGCAATTTTCATTTCAAAATCTCATTCTATTTATCTTACCCTACAGAACCCATTTGGACACTGACCTATAAACCCAAATATGGAACCAGTGGTCTACAACCAGTCATTGATTCTCTCATACACTGAGTTTATTCTCTTGGGTTTCCCTGGGATATCTGGATGGAGACCCCTCCTGGCAATTCCATCCTTTTCTGTGTATTTAGTTATCCTGAGTGGGAATTCTCTCATCATCTGCCTGATTTACACTGACAAAACACTCCATTCCCCCATGTATTTGCTCATGTCAGTGCTTTTTGCCATTAGCATAACTATTTCTACTGCCATATTGCCTAAATTCCTCCTTGACTTGTTATTTCATCTCAACCAAGTTTCCCTGACTGGATGTCTTCTGCAGATGTTTTCTATTTACTTCTCATCAATATGTGAGTCCAGTGTGATCCTATTAATGTCCTTAGACAGATATGTAGCAATCTGTAGGCCACTGCGTTATCATAACATCATGACAAAGAGGCTCCTCATCTCAATGACAATCATTGCAATAATTCGGAACTGCCTCCTTATTTGCCCATTGGTCATATTAACCTCTATGGTTCAATTCTGCAGGTCGAACATCATTCTGCACTTTGCATGTGAAAACATGGCACTTCTCAGTCTTGCATGTGGAGACACCACCAAACCACAGATTGCAGGGTTAATTGTGCGAATTCTTGTCAATGTCCTTGATGCTGGTCTACTCTTGATTTCCTACTCAACCATACTCTACACAGTCATGAAAACAGTGACTGGGAAATCCCGACACAAAGCTCTTAACACCTGTGGGACACATATATTGGTGGCAATGCTGCTGTACGTGAGTGAACTGGCATCTTCCCTCGTGTTGAGGATGGACACAACCTTGTCAATTGATACTAAGAATCTATTCACTGCACTATACCTACTTGGCCCAGCTTTCTTATACCCCTTTATATATGGATTAAGGGTGTCAGAGATCAGAAAGAGTCTGGTTAAATGCTGGAGAAAACAGAACAATCTGTTCTCATCATGAAATGGAAGACATGCTCAACATTCTTAGTGCTGGCAGTAGGTTGATGCAAAAGTACCCAGTTTGTAATGCAGAATATGGATATATCAAGCTTTGAAACTTTGTCTGTCATTAGCTACATCTGACCCTCACTAAATAGAAGTCATAAAATTATAAAATGTGGGTTTTAAGAATTATTTGTTATCTGCGTGTTTGTGAACCATGATGTAATAATGTAATAATAAATATATGATAAACCCATCTTGCTACCAACTATGTTTTAGTAGATGTTTCAGGGCAAATACTGAGTTAGTACAAAATATCCAACTGGGTTCCAGAGAAAAATACTTGATTCTGCGCCACCTCCAGCTATTTTCTAAACACAGATAGATACAAAGTACATACTAATGTGAATTGTTGATATTTTTCTCAGATGGGTGGGGAAATGTACAATGTCTAATGAGTGAGAGTCAACTGATTCCATGTAAGTAGACTAGTCTGTGCATAAGCCTAATGAAAACAGATTTTTTGTAATTAGGGTCAACTGTAGATGTACTTGTCAGCATGGTTTTTAGACTTGAACCCATCACTGGAATTTCATGGAACCCAAATCAAAGATTCAACAGAAGTTCACCTTATCAAGTAACAATACAATTAGTGGGCCATTTCTCCTTATAGTTGACAAGAGAAGGGAAGGTTGGGTTTAGACCTTCCTTAAAAGTCTTCCGTAGATCCCATCTCAATTTTATTGTGCCTTTATAGTTCCCATTGGGCAATATGGAATGTCTCTGGTGGCTTTAAAAATAGCATGTTAGATGACCATGGTGAAATTGAGTTAGCTATAATGCTATTGCAGTAGTCACCCTGTTCTGCCTCCATAATATAGCTGGTGGACCTTCTACTTTTCTCCCAACTAGTGAAAAGGCCCTTCCACTGGAGCCACATATATTTTCCCTGTTTGTTTATATTCAGGGTTATTTGATGTAACAATGAGATGAGTGATTTTTTTTTGCAGACACAGATTTGCAATGATTTGCAGTATTACGCCATCTGCAATTTTTTACTCATAACTGTGGCAAAAATTTGCTGCAACAAAAAAGTCTCCAAAGAAAAAACACCAATTGACTCAAATGCATTTGAGTGAGGGATAATTTGAGAAAAAAACACTCATTGTATTTAGCAAGTTTGAATTTTTTTCTGACACCTATTGAATTCAATGCATTTTGCAAAATTTTCACCAATTCACTCACCACTGGTAATGCAACTCATCCTTAAATAAAGTAGCCATTGTTCCAAATGCATTCAATCAAGGTTTTTGCAGGGATAGGTAATACTAGATATACCATAAATATTCACAATTACCAGTCAGAGAGATGCAAGGCACAGGATAAAAGTCGCATTCAACAATGCAAGATGCAAAGCTCAGAGCATAAAGAACCTTCTGGAACAACTCCTGTAAGGTGTAAAGTAAGTAAGTAAGTAAAGTTGGTGTGCAATTTTTTGAGAATTCAAGGCATTGGATCCTGTCATCAGTCTGACCCCACTGTAATTCACTGTGGTCTCTCAGTTACCTTATTCCTCTCTTGGTTAGTATTTAAGGAAATCTCCATTAGCTCTCATTAGACTGAGCATACCATCTGTCAACTCATATCAATTTCACATCCCTTAACACTAGATGAAGTTAGTAAACTTCTAGTCTGCTCAAACCCTACAACCTGCTCCCTTGACCCCATACTTTCTCATCTCCTACCCAGTCTCTGATACACTCACTCCTACACTTAACCACCTATTTAACCTTTCACTTTCTACTGGTACTGTTCTATATTTATTTAAACAAGCACTAATAACTCTTATCCTGCAAAAACCTTCTCTTGATCCCAGCTCTCCCATCAACTATTGTCCAGTTTCCCTTCTTTCATTCACATCCAAATTGTCGGGAAGGCTTGTTTACAACTGTCTACTCTAGCATTTCATTCACAATTCCCTTCTTGACCCCATGCAATCTGGCTTTCGCCTAACACACTCAACTGAAACTGCTGCTAGACTCATCTATCTCACCGCTCAACATGAGCTGCTCCCCTGTGCCCTTCTCTGACTCCCAATCTCCTCTAGAATAAAGTTCAAATTACTAACCTCCCTATATTTCATCTCTGATCTCAAAATACTCTCCTTCACGCAATCTTCACTCTGCTTCTGACCTATGCCTCACTTCTTCTCTCATTACTTTAGCCCATTCCTATCTACAGAACTTCTCTCGGGCCTCTCCTTTTTTATAGAACTCTCTACCTCAAGCTGTCAGACTTTCTCCTTCCTTCCAAACTTTCAAATGCTCCCTAAAGGCCCACCTGTTTAGGGAAGCTTATTCAATTCATCCTAATTAATGAGACACAAATGTATTATAAATTGCAATTTGTTTCTATAGTACTTAGAGTATGTCTCAGTGGTACCCTATCCCTTTAGTGGTAAACTCTTGAGAGTAGGGCCCTTGAATCCTATCGTACTCTGTAAACCCTTGTTTATCATTTGTTATTAATGTAAAGAACAGCGTAACTTGTTGGTACTATATAAAAAATGATGATCTCCATTTCAATCTTAATATGTCTTTGTACTTACTCAGTAGGCCAGAATACTAACTCTGCCCCTAGGTGTATAAGTAGCTGGATGACCATAGTTATCAATTTCTGAACCAAAATAAACACAATTTGCATGAATCCAGCTTGGTAGGAGGGAACACCCTGTTGAATATACGTATAATTTACTAAAAAAAAGTGTCACTCCTTATGCTCCATGTTGGTATATACAACAATATACAAAACCCAGTTTCCATTCATACATAGTTTTTCCTTCATACTATTCACTCAACAATGAAAATGAAACAGTGCACACCTGATAGCAATTGTGCTGAACTACAGTTGTGGCTGATTCTTCACCATTTTATAAAGGATGCCAATTTCAGTCAATGTCCAAAATCGTTTCTGTGCAATATACTGTTTCATTTTTAGTCCAATCCAGTACACTCACGAGTTTGTGCTATTCTTTGTAAATAAAAATGTCAACAATAGAGACAAGAACACACCTCAAATTTTATAATCAGGTTGATGTGAGACCCTCTGCTTTGAACCCCTATCAGGGTCAATCACATTTTGATGTACAGTAGCCTGATCAATATGTAATATATATGTTACTGCAGTGATACAGCCAAAGACCATGACCATAGCTGAAGCATTAAAGCAGCGGAATGATTGAGGCTATTATCAAAGGCTATACTGTGATCATAGTAACATAGTACGTATATACTCGAGTATAAGCCGACCCGAGTATAAGCCGAGGTACCTAATTTTACCATGAAAACTGGGAAAACTTATTGATTCTAGTATAAGCCTGAACACAACTAAAGCCCTGTCTCCCAGCAGCACACATTCCGCCAAAGCGACCCCCCCAGCGATCAAGCGGACTTCTTTGCAAAGTTGATGGTGACAGAGAATTGCCAAACGGATTACTGTGTGCATTGTCCCACTGTCCCACTACCATGTGCAGAGGGTGCTGTTTGATATCGCCATCACAGTTAATCTTTTGTATAACCAACAGATGGCGCTGTGTGATATTGCCATCACTGTTAATCCTTCATATAACCAACAGAGGGCGCTGTGTGATATTGCCATCACTGTTATTCTTTCATATAACCAACAGAGGGCGCTGTGTGATATTGCAGTCACTGTTATTCTTTCATATAACCAACAGAGGGCGCTGTGTGATATTGCAGTCACTATTATTCTTTCATATAACCAACAGAGGGCGCACTGTTATTCTTTCATATAACCAACAGAGGGTGCTGTATGATATTGCAGTCTCTCCCCAAGCGAACTGTTGGTATAGGAATGATTAAAAGTGACTGCAATCTCAGCTACTGCCCGCTGACCCGAGTATAAACCGAGGTAGACTTTTTCAGCACATTTTGGATGCTGAAAAACTCGGCTTATACTCGAGTATATACGGTAAGTAAGGTTAAAAAAAGACACATGTCCATCAAGGTCAACCTTTTTATTTATTTATTTTTTTTAATCTGCCTAACTGCCAGTTGATCCAGAAGAAGGCAAAATTCCCATCTGAAGCCTCTCCAATTTGCCTCAGAGGGGGAAAAAATTCCTTCCTGACTCCAAAATGGCAATCGGACTAGTCCCTGGATCCTATACATATACACTCTGCAGATGATGGTCCCATGGGAGCAGTTTCTTGATCACTATCTGAATCTTGTAAAACAACGTAACTCCTCTTAATTAGTGTAAATGAATTTCACTTTATTGTGTAAAAAATAATAAGCCCAACGCGTTTCATATACACTATGTACTTCATCAGGGGCAGTTACCCATAAAACAATTCAGTGTTACTTATCGAGTGAGAGCTCAATTAAACACATTTGCATTTCAATTACACAATTAAGTATTTTTCATTGAGAATTTCGTTTTTTCAAATGGTAATTAGATAATTAAATTGAGTAAAACTGTTTAAAACAGCTGAATAAATAAGTAAAATGCAGATACTTTTTGAAAAAAATTAGTACCATAGTCTTTTAAGGAACACTGTAAATCAATCTCTATATTTAATCCGTTTTTAATTTATGGATCCAAAAAGTTTCTTCGTTAGAGATTGATTGTTTAATATCTTCACCTCTACATTGTGGGATTTTTTGCATAATGCATATAAATATTAGTAAGGAAGGGTCTGAATTATGTTTCATCTTAAAATGGGCTGAGACACCGTGGGTCAATAATATTGTAGATTACAGGGACATTGTAATACCGGTAGGTATATAACATTTTTGCTGTTACATGCTATCGTATTCTTTATTATAAATTCTTCACTGGTTACATTTGATTTGAATTGTAATGTAGTTTTTTTCTTCTGGTTTTTACATGTTTTGCATGGAACGAGAGAGAGAGGGATTATTTGGAAAGGTTAAAAATTATGGATTATAGGCTTTTTTTTCAACCCAAGCTAACTATGAAAAAAACATGTGGCCCAAAAAAACTTGACCCAAAATTTTAAAGTAACTGGCCCTTTGGGCTGGCTCCAAAACACTGCTTCAGGGCCACTTAGGAGGTAACCCTACAGTTTGGTTACAGAAATCCCAATTTTTCCTAACTCTCATTCTATTTTCTTACCCTACAGAACCCATTTGGACACTGACCTATAAACCCAAATTTGGAACCAGTAGTCTACAACCAGTCATTGATTCTCTCCTACACTGAGTTTATTCTCTTGGGTTTCCCTGGGATATCTGGATGGAGACCCCTCCTGGTAATCCCATCCTTTTCTGTGTATTTAGTTATCCTGAGTGGGAATTCTCTCATCATCTGCCTGATTTACACTGACAAAACACTCCATTCCCCCATGTATTTGCTCATGTCAGTGCTTTTTGCCATTAGCATCACTATTTCTACTGCCATATTGCCTAAATTTCTCCTTGATTTGTTATTTCATCTCAACCAAGTTTCCCTGACTGGATGTCTTCTGCAGATCTTTTCTATTTACTTCTCATCAACATGTGAGTCCAGTGTGATCCTATTAATGTCCTTAGACAGATATGTAGCAATCTGTAGGCCACTGCGTTATCATAACATCATGACAAAGAGGTTCCTCATCTCAATGACAATCATTGCAATAATTCGGAACTGCCTCCTTATTTGCCCATTGGTCATATTAACCTCTATGGTTCAATTCTGCAAGTCGAACATCATTCTGCACTTTGCATGTGAAAACATGGCACTTCTCAGTCTTGCATGTGGAGACACCACCAAACCACAGATTGCAGGTTTAATTGTGAGAATTCTTGTCAATGTCCTTTATTGCTGGTCTACTTTTGATTTCCTACTCAAACATACTCTACACAGTCATGAAAACAGTGATTGGGAAATCCCGACACAAAGCTCTTAACACCTGTGGGACACATATATTGGTGGCTGTCATGTTACACATGCATTGTTTGCCTTTTTCTTATGTGTGTCTCATCTCTCTTCCCTTAGCCTCCTCTCATCTCTTGTCTCCTCCCCTACTTCTCACTCTAGCTCATTCCAGCTTCAACCTGCATTCAGTTACATGCTCTGTTAGCTGTTCACACTATGATTTTTTGACCTATCCATTTGTTCATCGGTATTTGATCTACACCGTTTTAAATAAACTTCTTCATGATCTTCAAGGTGTCATTGGATCGAGTCACTGTCCGCCAATCTACCTAAGACTGCAGTTATAGACATCTCAACACAACCGTGAGTTAAGACGAGATCACATTGTAGTGCTTAGACTGGAGAGGCAGAACAGTGGCAATGCTGCTGTACGTGACCGGACTGGCATCTTCCCTCGTGTTGAGGATGGACACAACCTTGTCAATTGATACTAAAAATCTATTCACTGTACTATACCCACTTGGCCCAGCTTTCTTATACCCCTTAATATATGGATTAAGGGTGTCAGAGATCAGAAAGAGTCTTGTTAAATGCTGGAGAAAACAGAACAATTTGTTCTCATGATGAAATGGAAGACATGCTCAACATTCCTAGTGCTGGCAGTAGGTTGATGCAAAAGATATATCCAATATGGATATATCAAGCATTGAAACGTCGATACTGTATGTCTGTCGTTAGCTACATCTGACCCTCACTAAATGGAAGCCATAAAATTATAAAATGTGGGTTTTAAGAATTATTTGTTAACCGTGTGTTTGTGAACCATGATGTAATAATGTTATAATAAATATATGATAAATCCATCTTGCTACCAACTATGCTCTTCTCTGACTCCCAATCTCCTCTAGAATAAAGTTCAAATGACTAACCTCCCTATATTTCATCTCTGATCTCAAAATACTCTCCTTCACGCAACCTTCACTCTGCTTCTGACCTATGCCTCACTTCTTCTTCTCTCATTACTTTAGCCCATTCCCATCTACAGAACTTCTCTCTGGCCTCTCCTTTTTTATAGAACTCTCTACCGCAAGCTGTATCCATTCATATATAGTTTTTCCTTCATACCATTCACTCAACAATGAAAATGAAACAGTACACACTTGATAGCAGTTGTGCTGAACTACAGTTGTGGCTGATTATTCACCATTTTATAAAGGATGCCAATTTCAGTCAATGTCCAAAATTGTTTCTGTGCAATATACTGTTTAATTTTTAGTCCAGTCCAGTACACTAGTTTGCCCATCTCACGAGTTTGTGCTGTTCTTTCTAAATAAAAATGTCAACAATAGAGACAAGAACAAATGTTATAATCAGGTTGATGTGAGACCCTCTGCTTTTAACCCCTATCAGGGTAAACCACATTTTGAGGTACAGTAGCCTGATCAATATGTAATATATAGAACCTATTACATATACTGTGGCTGGAGAAAAATATGCTGTAGAAATGTTCTCCTGTACTTTTTGTTTATCTGTTTACAGGAAATATATTGTGACTTGTCCTCATTTAATTACTTCTGATCTGCCCGACATTTAAATACAATGAACCAGTTTTCTCCTATTTTTTTTATGTTCCTTATGAAGATACATGAATACTGGAACTGATATATGAGTACTGACATATTACAGTCAAAATTAAAAGACCATTTTGTTGAGGGGAGAAGATTAACCTGTTCCTGGAAAACTGTGGGGGAGAGAAAAGTAATTGATCAAGGTGAATGACCAGCCACTTGATCATTGATCATTAGTCATTGATCAATAAAGTGCATATCTTGAATAAAGTGCCATGTTATTTAATCCATCTGAACATTCTCATAAGTGAGTTATGGTCACCAGTAGAAGTCCATTGAATCCAATTAAAACTTAGCATTTATTAGCTCTAATCTAAAAATATGTTACTGCAGTGATACAGCCAAAGACCATGACCATAGCTGAAGCATTAAAGTAGCTGAATGATTGAGGCTGTTATCAAAGGCTACACTGTGATCATAGTAACATAGTAACATAGTCCATCAAGGTCAACTTTTTTTTTTTAATCTGCCTAACTGCCAGTTGATCCAGAGGAAGGCAAAAAAAAACCCATCTGAAGCCTCTCCAATTTGCCTCAGAGGGTAAATTCCTTCCTGACTCCAAAATGGCAATCGGACTAGTCCCTGGATCCTATACATATTTTCTCTAGCAAATACCACAATTTGCTTAAAGATGCAAAAGACTCAGGACTATTATTAGATCAAGAATTGAAGGCATTAAGATACCAACTATCTATATGTTGCCTAAGATACACAAGAAAAAAGATAAACCCCCTGGATGACCAATTATATCAATGGCAACTTGCTAGAGTTTTTTTTAGTTACAGGTTGAATTCTCTGTTAAGTTTTCCCTCATTTTACATTATTGTTTTGTGGTCCCACCTATATATTATGCATAATACATTTCCCTGATTTTACATAATATTTTTCTAGTCCCCTGAAAAACGTAAAATTTGGGTTGTGCTGTAATAATGATTGGGATATAGATCAAGGGGACTTTGGAGGGAGGTGGTGAACAGAGAAAAAATAAAATTTAGGGGCTTGGAGAAATACGTGACTGCACAGTGATGTTCTTATGGATGGGGGGTGACGATCTGTCAAGATTTGCAATAAGTCTATAAACCAGTCTGTGGTGGGTATTTAATAAAACTCTAATTTATCTAATTTTTTATTAAAACAAAGTCGTCCTAGCTCCCATTCACAAATGTAACTGATTAATCAAATAAGCTGTCAAAAAGTCAGGTCAGGAAAAGTCTTGACAAAATCGAGCGAGACATTTTCACATTTGATGCCCAAATCACTAAAATTTACGGAGTTGTTGCCTGAAAACCCAGAATTTTTTGGGTTATTGTATAAAACCCAGTGCAGATCACAATATCTTCATATTGTAAAAAGTACATTTACCAATGACTTCTACGTGACCTCGACAGGTTTGAGATTTCGGATTGTTAGCGGCTTTGAGGTATAATAAATTGCACTGAAAACCTTGACCAGGAAAAACCAAGGCTTCATAAATAAGCCCCTGTGTGTTAAGGGGTGTTATTAAAACAGGGCGTGCATGGGCACAGTGAGAGGGATTAGGTGACAACAAAATGTAGGTGCCTCTGAAAGGACAAAGGGACAGTTGTCACTTCATACTTTTTTTGGACGTATCATGTTGCTAAAACAAATTCTAACACCCTAATAACAGTGACTGGAATCAGTTATTGCTAAAAATACTAAATTCTCCAATTCCATCAATGACACTGATCTTGCAATAAACCTGTTATACTGATGAACTGTATGACGTATAATGTTCTCTCTGCATAAGCCAGTAGCACATTTGCTCTTGAAACTAGAAAACTTGTTATAATAAAACACATTGATAATAAACAGCTGCTGCTCCCCCCCTTATACTGGACTTACTTTCTGATTAGGAATAAATCCAAAGATTTTCCTTGAGGACTTGAGCAGAGTCTGAGCTGTAGGAAAGTCATAAGTGAGTTCAATTCCAGTGAGACTCCCTCTGTGTGTATAAATACCCCTTATACTGTACCTCCAGCACAGTCACTCGCTTTTATTTTCTTCCCTCTAAACATCTCCCAGTTCTACCCACCTCCCTAACACTGCCAGGGACCTGAGTGTCCACTTGTATTCACATCAGCACAATCGCTGGATGGAGAAGCTCAGGTTGGATGAGAGAGAAGGTCCAGTGGGACATCCAGATTGAGCCCTAGAGCAGCTACTGTACATGAGGATAATAAGCAGCTTGGTGGAACTGGAAGGTTAAGTCTCCTTCTTTTTCTCAAAAAACAGCAGTTCTGAAGAAGTTACATTTCCTTCTCTGGGAGGATCAAAAACGACGTCAAAAACGAGACGCCGGCGCCGTTACGTGAATTTTTCGCCGTTTTGTGAATTTCGCTGGAAATTATGGCACAAATTCGCCCATCACTAGAGGCCGGTGGACCTGCTACCTGGATACTATGGCTCCTATCTCTGACCTCCTTCCTTCATCTCCCATTAATGTAACCAGAGTGCCTAGGGCCCACTGGGTTTTTACCCAATGCATCAGCTGGCCAGTACGACCCTGCTGGGATGTGTGACATTCAAGGTCAGTAGAGGAACCATAAGTCAGATGTTTTTTTACTGTAGGTGTTCATAACACATTTCCCTGATTTTTACTTGGTTCCCTGAAAAACTTTAAATTTTCCTCTGCTTTAGGGTTTTTATTGATGTGAGCCACATCTTCATGGTTACATTCTGACGTTGGCACGAGAAAGTTTCTTTATATAAGTTTCAAGTATTTTTGTAAGAGGGATTTGCTGTAGACATAACCATTTGTCTTTTGGAATGGTCTTATCATAATAACATATTGTAAAATTAAAAGACAGATATTGCCAAGTAAGAATCTCATCATCTGTGGGTTTTAGACATTTAATTCCATTATTTTCCCAAGTTGTTACAAAACAATGATTAATTGAGGCCAATCAAAAAAGAAAGAGTTGGGAGAGAAGGAGTAATCTGGTTGTTGACTTCATGCCTTTTAAATAATATTTTCCCTGCAATAACTGTATCTCTATTTAGGGGGCTTGAGCCTTCCAAGGTCTATGGGGTAAATTTATCAAAGAGTGAAGTTCCGCCACTAGAGTGAAATTCCGCAGCTCTCAATTCATTTCTATGGGATTTTGAAAGGCATATTTATCAATGGGTGCAAGTGAAATTTCACCCTTTGATGAATACGCCCTTAAAAATCCCATAGAAATGAATGAGGAGTGGCGGAATTTCACTCTAGTGGCGGAATTTCACTATTAACTTCACTCTTTGATAAATATACCCCTATGAATCAGTTCTAGTATATTAACTTGTAAATCTATGAAAAACTGGTCTATAAAGTATCTTGAAAAAACAGCAAGATGAAAGGTTCAAATATAAGGAATTTCAGTTTAATTGAGTCTGGTGTCTTTATGCCTACACAGAGTAGGAAGACTGAGTAAAAGCTAAATTAGTTTGGGAAAAATAACATCTTGTAATATGCTACTCTTCTTTGGGGCAATGGCACACCAGGAGATTAATTGCCAGTAGTGATGGGCGAATTTGTGCAGTTTTGCTTCGCCGAAAAATTTTGACGCCGGCGCCCGTTTTTTCGACGCCGGCGCCCGTTTTTTCGACGCCGGCGCCCGTTTTTGGCGTCCGTTTTTTAGAAAAAAAATATTTGACGCCGGCGAATTTTTTCCGCGAATTTATTCGCCGACGGCGAATCGCGCAAATTCGCCGCGAACTCGCGCCTGGCGAATAAATTCGCCCATCACTAATTGCCAGGGATAAATCTCTGCTTCTGTGGGCAACTAATCTCCTGTAATCTCCAGTAAAAGCCTTCCCACATAGGCAATAATGTGAATTGCTGGTGGTAAAACCCATGTTTCGCTTAAGTCTCCCAAAATTGTTTGAAGTTTCCTCTTGAGGCATATGGTTTTACCACCAGCAATTGACATTTTCACCTATAGGACAGCTTTTACTGGTGAATAGTTGCCTACAGAAATATACAAATTTCTCTGATTTTTAGAATTAGTACTATCATCCGCATAAGAGTCAAGTGTTTTTAATATGTCAAATATTTCTGATAAAGAACATTTTGGTTCTTTATTTTCCATCCATAACAAAGGCTCCAGAGCAAGATTAAATAAGAAGGGAAAAAGGGGATGTCCTTGCCAAGTACCTCTTTGTAACAAATGTGTGTCAATATTTCTCCTGATACCAGTATTTAAGCTTTGACATAGAGTATGTGGATTACATTAGTGTTATAAAATGACTTTTAATAACAATTTTGATTTTGATAAATCCCATAGGTGAAACATTAGCAAGTGAAAAAGGGGACAACCTTGCCAAGTATCTCTCTGTAACGAACATGGGTTCTATATTTCTCATGATATCAGTATTTGAGCCTTTGGCATAGAGTAGGTGGATTACATTAGTCTTATCAAATTACTTTTACATTCAGAACAGTTGTATATTTCTGAATAACTTCTGGAAGTTTGCATCTCACAGCTTTTTGGTTTTCAAAATGTTTAAACTTTATTCTATTTATTTCTTATTCTTTTAATTATTTCAGATGGTTGTTGCACTACAACTCTCAGCATCCATGCAGCCACCTGGGAAATCCCTGAATTCTAGGGAGACGAGCAATCAATTTGCCCTTTATTTGTTGTTTTACGGAGGTCCCTGTGTGGTGCCTCATTATTGGCTGTGTGACTCTGGTATGTATATAAAAGCCTCTGTATCCAGCCATGAGATGAATAAATACAGTCAGAGAGAGAGATAACTGATCGGGGGAACCTGGGACAGGTAAGTGGACAATCCCACTATATTCAGCTTTTGTATTTTGGCCAGGTGGCACATTAAAGGGGAAGCCACACTTACAGTAGGTAACACCAACAGAAAACACTATGTTATTGTTCTTTTATGCACAGTGTAATGCTTTCTAACTATATGCATTCTGGTTTAAAGGGCATGTAAAGTCATTTTAAAAGTGCATAGCATCTTAGCACATAATAAACAAGGGAAAGTCGTGAGAAGGAGTTTATAAGTTATTATTTTCTTTATGGGAAGCAGTTTTAGGAGAATCCGTTTTAGAAGGAAAGATGATCAGGTCAGTGTTTGTTAGGTTCCATTTGAGATGGGTTTCCAGTGGGAGATTGCTAGGAGGCAGTAAGAAATTCAAGTCTTGGTTTCAGCTGTTAATGAATGGCTTAATAAATATATTTAGATACATTTGCATAGATTTGCAAAATGAGTGGATAAGATCTCGCAAGCACAGAGGCACAAATTCACTAAGCGTCGAAGCGCCGAACGCTAGCGTCAATTCGCTAGCGTTTGGCATTTTCTGTACTTCGCAAATTCACTAACGAACGCTGGCGTAAATTCGCTATTGTTACTTCGCACCCTTACGACAGGCGAATTTTCGCTAGCGACGTAACTACGCAAATTCACTAACTTGCGCAGTGTATTGAACGCTACCTTTTACGCTAGACTTCCTTCGCCACCTCAGACCTGGCGAAGCGCAATAGAGTAGATAGGGATTGTTTCAAAAAAAGTCAAACATTTTTTCTAAGTCCCAAAAAACGCTGGCGTGTTTTCTACATGATGGGTGATAGGCTGAAAAAGATCGAAAATATTTTTGGGGCTCCTCTCCTTCCCCCCTACATTTCCTGACTCATGGCAACTTACCAAGACAGTGGGCACATGTGTAGGGAAAAATCAATTTTTTATTTGCTGATTTGAAGGTTTTCTAGGCATTTGTAGTGCTGATACGTGTTCCTCCATTGAAATTTGAATTTGGCGCCGTATGCAAATGAACCATCGCTAGCGAAACTTCGCTTCGCTTGGCGAATTAACGCTAGCGCAACTTCGAAAACTTACGCTACCCCTGTGCGCAACTTCGGATTTTAGTGAATTTGCGGAGCGCTGGCGAAGATACGCCTGGCGAAGTGTGGCGAAGTGCGGCGAAGTTGCAGTGAATTTGCCCCAGAGAGTGTATAGGGAGAATAACAAAGGGCCAAGTACAGATTAGCCCTACAATAAAGGGGTAGTTAGCTTTCAAATTAACTTAAAGAACCAACTAGGAATAATTAATTTTCTTTTGGATCTTGTAATAACTAAAAATAGCAAATGTCTCTCTACCATTGTGTGGGTAAGAATTTAGGGAATAGTTGAGATTCACAGGGTTAAAGGAGAAGGAAAGGCTAAAATTAAGTAAGCTTTATCAGAAAGGTCTATATAAATATACCAGTAAACCCTCAAAGTAATGCTGCTCTGAGTCCTCTGTCAAAAGAAACACCACATTTCTTTGCTTTTATTGTGTACTCATGGGCTTCTGTATCAGACTTCCTGTTTTCAGCTTAAACCTCCAGGGCACGGCCTTGAACATGCTCAGTTTGCTCCTCTCCCCCTCCCTCCTCCCATCCCTACTGTAATCTGAGCTCAGAGCTGTTAGTAAGCAGGGAGAGACTCAGGCAGGAAGTGATGTCACACCAAGCATATATGGCAGCTTCTATCCTAAACAAACAGAGACAGTGTCTAGAGCTGTTTACTCAGGTATGGTAAAGCATTCTGCAGAATAAATATAGCGTTCTAGCTTGCACTATTGTGGCTATTCTATTGGCAATAAACTGTCTTGGAGCTTTCCTTCTCCTTTAAACATAGAACAAGAATGGGACGTTTTTAAAATGCTGCTTAATAAATATACCGTACGTTAGTGTATTCCCCTTGATGTGCTTTTAAGGCTTTCAGGTTTGCTGGGACAGCCAAATTGTTTATAAGCTACAAGGAGGCCAATAAATCATGCAAAAAAACATTAAAATCCATATGGAAAAGGGTATTGCAGCAAGCAGTAAAATGAATCTAACATTTTTTTAAATATTTTTAAAATATATAAATAGGAAGAAAATGAATCAGGACGGGGTGGGATCCTTAAAATCAGATGGGTTTCAGCTGGTTGATGAGAACAGAAAAAAAACAAAGCTTCTGAACTATTTTTCGTCTGTCTACACAAATGAGGAACCAGTTAATAAAGATTTCCTCCTAATAGTCCCAATTCTAGTAATACAGCTAATGATGCATGGTTCACGCATGTGGAAATTCAAAAAAAGACTAGAATATCCAAGGCTATTGTGATTCTAAAATCTATAGTTAATGCATGAGTATATATAGTTTATGTGAGTGTATGGAGGGGTCAGTGTGCGCATGTATGGATGCTGGGGGAGGTTGAACTTGATGGACTTTGGTCTTTTTTCAACCTGATCTAACTATGTAACTAAGCAACTTTAGTATGTTATAGAATGGCAATTCTATGCAATGCTTCAATCGGTTTTCGGTATTTATTTTAATTAGTTTTTTAATTATTTGCCTTTTTCTTCTGACTCTTTTCAACTTGGTCACTGACCCCATCTAAAAAACACATGCTCTGTTAAATTACAAATGGTTGCTAAGGCATCCATACAGTTGAAATTGCAAACTGGAGAGCTGCTGAATAACTCAAAACCACAAATAATAAAAAATGAAAACCAATTGCAGATTGTCTCAGAATCTCTACATCATAATAAAAGTTTACTCAAAGGTGATCAACCCCTTTAAGTGGAACTGGAATGAGGTTTAGTTAGCATAAGAGATAGAAAAAAGATCAATGGAGGGGGCAGAAGAGCCGGGGTGCAGCCACATTACAGACACCAAGGGGCAGATTAATCAAGGGTCGAATATCGAGGGTTAATTAACCCTCGATATTCGACTAGGAATTGAAATCCTTCGACTTCGAATATCGAAGTCGAAGGATTTAGCGCAGAAAATTCGATCGAACGATCGAAGGATTATTCATTCGATCGAACGATTAAATCCTTCGAATCGAACGATTCGAAGGATTTTAATCCAACGATCGAAGGAATATGCTTCGATCAAAAAAACTTAGGCAAGCCTATGGGGGGGGACCTTCCCCATAGGCTAACATTGACTTCGGTAGCTTTTATCTGCCGAACTAGGGGGGCGAAGTTTTTTTTAAAGAGACAGTACTTCGACTATCGAATGGTCGAATAGTCGAACGATTTTTAGTTCGAATCCTTCGATTCGAAGTCGTAGTCGAAGGTCGAAGTAGCCCATTCGATGGTCGAAGTAGCCCAAAAAACACTTCGAAATTCGAAGTTTTTTTACTTCGAATCCTTCACTCGAATTTAGTGAATCGGCCCCCAAGTGAATGAAGGATTTGCCTCAGAAGGAATTGGTCAACTGTATCAAATAGAAAAAAAAAATGAACTTGGCACAAGGCAGACTCAGTAGAGTGCAGAGGTCAAAAACCAGATTGCGGTGGGTCCAACAGATTATGGTTGAGTAGAAAGATAGTTACACTAGAGAACACAATACTATCCAGGATTTTAGAGGCAAGAGAGACAGGTTGGATTAATAATGGCCTTCTTAAAAATAAGGGTGACACAGACCGATACAGGGGACAGTTCCTGAAGCCAGTAAAGGTTTGAAGATGTGAGTAAAGCTGGCCATAGATGCAAAGATCCGATCGTATGAATCAACGTACGATCGGACTTTCCCATCTCCCGACCCGCCACTAACCATTCAGATCAAAGTCTTACCAGTCAGATTAGTTAAAGAACAGATCAGCAATGTTCTGCCCCTGACAGCAATCGTACGATAACTATGTCCGACCAAAGCTGGTGACAGTCTCCCACTGAAAATCGCACGATCGGCAATACACGCAGAGATATTATCGGCAGCCGACAGAAATTTTCTAACCTGTCCGATCGACCAAACGACCGATCTCTCGCCGGACGAAAAATGTCGGGACTCTCCACACACGGTTCGAAAATCGTACGAATCTTCGATTCGTACGATCAGATCTTTGCTTCTATGGCCAGCTTTAGTGTGGAAGTGTAAGCTCCGCAGCACAGTGAGCAATGGGCAACATAACAAATAATGGTTCATTCAGACAAATGCAAGAGGTTTTCTGAACTCAGCCCATTATATATATTTATATTAAGAACATTGAGACATTTTGTACTTTAAGCTACCAAAAAAATGGCTAACCCTTTAGGGTGGTAGTAGATGGAAAGATTACAAACTGCCTCTACTGCGGGCCCACACTGCCTTCCCGCTGGCAAGAATACGAATCGCCGATGGGATCGATTCGGATTTCCAAAGTCGCCTGAAGTTGTCTTGTGAGGATTGTTTGTCCATATATTGCAATATATTTAAGCTGGCAAATTACACAGTCATCCCTGGTATATCCAGTCCTACGCTCAATTTTCATCTGATTCATTAAGAATTCAATTGCTTCATTATACATTTTACAAAGGGACTAAGTTTTACCTGCAACTTACTTGCTGCTTTCAAGGTTAAAACTCCCAAACTTGGTTGCCCCTTTATTGGCCACCATTGGGATCAACTGACTATGGTTGGAAAGGGTGGGAGCTACAGCATGGAGCTGCTCCTGTATAAACTATAGCAAACAAGAGAAAGTTATTCTCACCACTAATTTTTAAACCATTAAGTGGCGGTGCAATGAGGCTGTGACCACAAAATTCATATGTTTATCCATATATTGCAATATATTTAAGCTGGTCAACTGCGTCAAAGTCATCCCTGGTCTGGCCAGTCCTACGCTCAACTTGTATCTGATTCATTGATTCATTTAAATATATTACACAGCATGAAAAATAGGTCTCTAAAAGGGGTCACTGTAAAAAGAGACAGATGCTGATGTGTTTGATAGATTGTAAGGATGTGCCTACTCACACAGTAATGAAAGAAAATGTCATTCTAATCAACTTTCCACTATACGGTAATGAAACATTGAGTTGTTTACCATTATTGTAACTGGTAGGAAGTGAAACTTGACTTAATCATCTATATCCTGGCCTCACCTGTTTGTCCTAATAAATGGCTTAAATTTTTAAATATATTTTTGGTTATTATTTTGGAGAAAAACTCACAATCTTGGTTGCTGCTATTTAATCCTCTATAAAGCAGTTTTAACTCACTTTTATCTATAATAACTTCAGAACTGAGTATAAACCAGAGACACCAGGAGCTTACTTTACATGAATACTCGTTTTATACCCCACAGGGTATTGTGATAACCACAGAGTGTTTTTATTTTATTTATATATATTATGTATAAAGAGACAGAAATGTATTTTAATTTCTATCAATTGAGCCAATGAAGCGGTATCTTTTTGTGATGGGCTGATGTCATTGTCTAAGAAACACAGATTCCATGGGAATAAATAGGTTGCATGGTGCATGACGAATATTGGGTTCATAACAAAATCTATTTGCTATTTGCTTGTTCTGCAGATCCTGTATGGACCTGACTAAAACTAGAAACACAAATATGGAGCCAGGAGTCTCCAACGAGTCTTTATTTTTCTACTACACTGAGTTTACTCTCTTGGGTTTCCCTGGAATATATCAATGGAGACCCCTCCTGGCAATCCCATTCTTTTCTGTGTACTTAGTTATCCTGAGTGGAAATTCTCTCATCATCTGCTTAATCTGCATTAAGAACACACTCCATTCCCCCATGTACTTGATTATCTCTGTGCTCTTTGCCATTAACATCAACGTGTCTACTGCCATATTGCCCAAATTCCTCCTAGACTTGTTATTTCATCTCAGCCAAGTTTCCCTGACCGGCTGTCTTCTGCAGATGTTTTTTATTTACTTTATGGCTGTATGTGAGTCTAATGTTATGCTATTAATGTCCTTAGACAGATATGTAGCAATCTGTAGGCCACTGCGTTATCATAACATTATGACAAAGAGGCTCCTGGTCTCACTGACATTCATGTTACTGATTCGGAGTTGTGTACTTGTTTGTCCATTAGTCATATTTACCTCTATGGTCCAGTTCTGCAAGTCAAACATCATCCTGAACTTTACATGTGAAAACATGGCACTTCTCAGTCTTGGATGTGGAGGCACCACCAGACCACAGATTGCTGGGTTGATTATACGCATTCTTGTTGCTGTGATTGATGTCAGTCTAATCCTGATTTCCTACACAAACATAATCTACACAGCCATGAAAACTGCCACCGGGAAATCCCGTCACAAAGCTCTAAACACCTGTGGGACACACTTGCTGGTGGCAATGGTGGTCTATGCATGTGGACTGGTCTCTTCCATTGTGTACAGGATGGAGACAACTCTTTCAACAGATGTTAAGAATCTATTCACTGCAATATATCTACTTATGCCCGCTGTTTTAAACCCCTTTATATATGGATTAAGAGTATCAGAGATCAGAAAGAGACTTGTGGAAAACTGGAGAAAACAAACAAACAAATTCTTCTCTTAAGTGACCTTTGTCTTAGGACTTTAGTATCCCCATGTAGAATATCTGATTGTGAGCACTGAAACCCACTGTATATTGGAATTCTGTGTGCTTCACATCTGTACAACCCTGGGGAATGTATTCTTGGCTGATCACTGGCTACACCTGGCCCTCACTATATGGAGGAAAGGAAATATGTAAATAAAATAATACTACTACACTAAGAGCGTCTGTCACAGCTAATTTATTCTCAGCTGCAATTATTCGAAACATGGACATGTATATGATCTACAATCTTGGACTGGATAAGGGGTCTTTATGTAATTGGGATCACCATGTTTAAGACTTATTCTAATATTACCACCTGGCAGGCTCTCCAGATAGGCAATATCCACTGCAGATCTTGGCCTGCAGTCTAACTTAGAGCAATGACAAAAATGAAGGTATCTGCAGACAAGATTGTTATTAAAATTCAATCATATCATTAGCTAGATTATATTAATTATGTTGCATTCTGCATTAAGACATAAATATTATGGATCCAGTTTTTCAATAATAGTATCTATCTTAACGCCAAGCTAGGCACGCACACATTGCATTGCTCTGGGCTCAGCAGTTGAAAGATCATCCAGCGAAGGATATGATTGAATTGTTTGGAGTTTAGGCTAGACTATTTCTCCCTTGGTTCCTGAATGGTTTTTTGGTTAGACCTTATCTCCCTGCCAGTTTAAATGTTTTACATATACAACTGTCATACTCTAATACAGTGCATTGTGTTGTTGACCACGACCATGTACAGATATTTAGCCATCTACAGGCCCTTCAGGTGGCTACAGAATGAAAGGGATTAAATAAAAAGCCATTATGGTTCAAGTTGGGGTACCAGCACATTCTTGCCTGGATTTGGTTGTTTGGTTAGTTTAGTATACTGGGACAGACTTGGAAGTCAATGCATGGGGCATGGTTCTCTGCTATGAATTTTAATAGTTAATAGTGATAAATGTTTCCAATGTTTGAAATTGCTGCACTATAACTCCCAACATGCCATGCAGCCACCAACAGGGAAATCACTGCTTTCTAGGGGGACTATCAAAGTGCCATCAACTTGCTCTTTAAAATAGCAGCTGTGCATGTGTGTATGTCTGTGTTCCTGTTAGGTAGGTCCCTGTGCTGTGCCTAATAACTGAATGTGTAACTCCCATGTCCCTACTAATAGTGGATATAAATGTCTGTGTATCCACTGGGGCCGCCCAGAGATGAATAAATACAGTCAGGGAGAGAGATCAGTGATCAGGGGAACCTGGGACAGGTAAGTGCACAGTACAGGGAACAATGGTATTTGTAGCACCTGCAAACCTGTAATTTAAACATATTAAGTATGATTTTTTCCCCCTTACACTCTCATCTTTCTTAACTCTTGTTTCACAAATCCTCCAGCAATAGGCAATAGTATAGAAATGTCATCCTTTCTGCTTCCCTTATCCTTCCACCTTTTCCACCTCTGTTATTTGCCTTTGGAGATTTCTCCATTCAGCTTTTTCCTTCAGTATCTCTATGCATTGCTGCAATATCCCTGGACCTATGTCTGTATGACTGTGCTGTTTCTGGGGTCCCTTCCCTAACATCTCCCTTTGGATTCTTCCCATGCTCAAACCCCCCCCACACACACACACACTCCAATGACAACTCTCTTAATCAGTCTCCAACTTTGCTAATTCCTCTTTCCCTTCTCTAAAGTCAATCTGCTGACACTTTTGCCTGTACTCACCCCTTGAGCTCCCTCTGTCCCTCCCCAGACACACACATAATGTGACTTGTATTACCTACATGTGTATCAAGTGCCACTAGTGTAGATTTTGATCAGAATCTTCTGCAGATACAAATACCTGCTCTCCTATAATACCTGTCTCTGCCAGCCAAATAAACTTGCTTCCCCATACTCATTCATTCATTCATTCATTCACTCTCTAAATAACCTGCCCTACTTTTGCTTTGGCTTCCCTTCCATGTACTTCAGTCACTGCTCAAGATATTGCTAAGCACTTCAAAAGCCAAAATGAAACTAGAAGACAAATATTAGCAATGTCCTCCTGGCCATCCTTCTAGCCATCCACCTCCCTCCCTAAATGCCCCTCTGTATATTCAATGTTCATTCCTCCTGGGACAAAAGGAAGCTCAAAACTTTTGGTATGCTTGAATCTTATCTTTCAATCCCATTCCTTCCAAACATCTCCCCAATAACACCCCTTGTCTTAATCCACCTATTCAGCATTTTTTTTTTCCAAAAACCACTTCTACTTACTAGTACCCCTGCAGCTCTCATCAGCTTTTGATACTGTTGATCACCCTCTCCATCTCTCTCCAGGTCCTCCATTCTTTAGGCCCCAGTGACACCGTCCTATAGTGGCTTCCTCTTACCTCTCAGATCACTCTTTCAATTTCTCCTACAATGCATCTCATCTTCACCCGTAGCTCTTACTTTTGGGGGTTCTCAAGGTTTTTGTCCCACGGCCCTTATTCTTCTCTATGTATTTTTCCTCCCTTGCACAGCAAATCAGTTCACATGTTTTCTAATACCACAACATTCCAACTAATCACTCCTCTCTTAGCCCAGACCTCTTAACTTTGTTTTTTCTCTGTAGAAAAGGCCTTCTCAGGCTGAGTCTATAATGTCCCAGTAATATCTATTACAGTTAATGAGTGCACTATTTTCCTTTCCTCTAGGCCTGGTGCCTTGAGGTTATCTTGGCTGGTCCTACATTGTTCATATTAATAAAATTACTAAATCATGTTACTGTCACCTAAGGAATATTTTGAAAATAAGACTGTTTAAGACACATTTTGCAATAAAAATGTCATTCACTCACTCATCATCACACATATTTGCTACTGTGACAATTAGTCTTCCCTGGCAGAGACTGTTACCACTCCAGTTCATAATAAAGCTGCTGCCAGTCTCCTAAATTCCACCAACCATTCTTCCTCTGCTAAACTACCCTATAATTTAGAATCAGTGCTGGATTCCATTGGCGGGTGCCCCTAGGCCGTGTGGCCCGATCAGACGGCTGTGCGGTCTTAGCGCCCACCCACACTTCCCCCTCCTGGCACGAGTATGTGCACAGCCGCGAATAAGCGTCGGCGAAGGGTGCCATTGAACAGAGATGCACAGGTCCCCATAACGTGGCTGGGCAGCATGCCGCCCCTATTTTTTTGCCACCCTTGGCCCGGGCCTATGTGGCCTCACAAAAAACCGGGCCTGTTTAGAATAAAATTCTAAACTGTACCTTGACGTTCAAAGCAATTCCTATCTCTGGTCTACCCTTATCTCCACGTATTCACCAAACAGCTCATTATGCTCTTCCTACACTTGACATCTTCATCCATTTATTACCTTTCGTATTTACATATTCAAGTTGTATATTTGTATATTTGGTGTTCCCTCCCACTTTCCATCTGACATTCTTCTAATCTCTTTATGAGCCAATCACTAATTTGTCCGCAAACATAAACTTTTATCAGTTTTATCAGAATATTCACTATGAGGAACATTCCTAAATTGTGACCATACCCCACAGGTTATATTTATAACCAGTTAGTGTTTTTATTTTGTACTTTTAATAATGATATGGCATAAAAAATATTAAGTTTCTATTATTTGAGACCTGTAAAGGTGTCATGTTATTATGATGGACATCATTTTCATTTTGTTTGCATTTACACAGTGCAAGTCAAAAATCAGCGTTAATTTATGCTATTTGCTTGCCCTCCAGATCCTGTCTGAACACTGACCTGACTAAATCTAAAAACCCAAATATGGAACCAAGGATCTCTAACCAGACTTTATTTCTTTCCTACACTGAGTTTACACTCTTGGGTTTCTCTGGGATATCTGGATGGAGGTCCCTCCTGGCAATCCCATTCTTTTTCATGTATTTAGTTATCTTGACTGGGAATTCTCTCATCATCAACCAAGTTTACATTCAGAAAAAATTCCATTCTCCCATGTATGTGCTCATCTCTATGATATTTGCCATTCACATTACCATTTCTACTGCCATATTGCCAAAATTCCTCCTAGACTTGTTATTTCATCTCAACCAAGTTTCACTGACCGGCTGTCTTCTGCAGATGTTTTTTATTTACTTCATGTCAGTATGTGAGTCTGGTGTGATCCTAATAATGTCCTTAGACAGATACGTAGCAATCTGTAGGCCACTTCATTATCATAACATCATGACAAAGAGGCTACTGGTCTGGCTCATGGTCATTGTAATAATTCGGAACTTCCTCCTTATTTGCCCATTGGTTGTATTTATCTCTATGGTCCAGTTCTGCAGGTCAGACATCATCCTGAACTTTGCATGTGAAAACATGGCACTACTTAGTCTTGGATGTGGAGACACAACCAGACCACAGATTGCTGGGTTGATAGTGCGTATCACTGTCACTGTATTTGATGTTAGTCTACTCTTGATTTCCTATTCAAACATACTCTACACAGTCATAAAAAATTTATCCAGGAAATCAAGATACAAAGCTCTTAACACTTGTGGGACACACTTACTGGTGGCAGTGTTAGTCTACCTGTGTGCTCTGACATCTTCTATTGTGCAGAGAATGGACACAACCATTTCAACAGATGTTAAGAATCTATTCACTGCCCTATACCTACTTATCCCAGCTACCCTAAACCCATTTATATATGGATTAAGAGTGTCAGAGATCAGAAAGAGCCTGGTAGAATATTGGCAAGCAAAAAAGAACAATTTGTACCCATCATGAGACCCCACAATGATGGTTAGATTAAGATTTAATTCCATATTTTATAAAGCAGAATATCTAAACTATGAAACAAAGATTAGGAATTCTGGATGATTAACATCTAACAACATTGGTGAATTATTAAGGATGCACCAAATCCAGGAATAAGCAGGATTTGGATTTGGCCAAATCCAAGTGCCTGGCCAAACCAAATCCAAAACCTTAAAATTATCTGACTTTTTTGGATTTGGTTCAGGAATCTTTCATGGAGGATTCAGGATTCAGCGCAGCCTCAGAAATTATTCTTGAAGCAAGTATTAAACTCTGATATGGCTGATCACTGGATAAACTTGGCCCTTATTATATTGAGGAAACAAAAGATGTATTGTTTGTACTAAAGATTTGAGCCTTGGGAGAGTATCGGAACCATGTAGTAATAAAAATATGTCCATCTTACTACAAATGTGTCCTAGAATTTGTTTCAGTGCAGAAGTACTGAGGTATTGAAGGTTATCTAAGTACCTCCAGCTGTTTTTCTAAAATTGTTTTGGGAAAGCTGCAGGTCACATGTAGATCCCCTGGGTCTTCAGATTCCTGAATAATCTTTCCTGAACCTAAAGCTCATAGCTTCCAGTTATGTGTTTCAAACTCAATATGTATTCTCTGTAATGTTTATAATGAGCAGAATCAACCCACAAGAGAATTCACTTCAGTTTTATCAGGTAACTGGTCACTTAAGTGTCCAGGTAACAGTTCTTCAGTTTCTTGGGTGGGTCTATAACCATCCCATAGTTTCCATTTAGTTTGCTTTTCTTAGTTCCTTAGTACCTCCCGCTTTAATGTTGTGTTTTATTCCAATTTACAATATTCTTTTTTTACAGAATCCCTTGGTACCCACCATGTAGGCAATAACCAATGCAACTGGAATGTAAACACACACATGAAAAGCGTTCCCTTTCTAACAGAGTCTGAATTGGGTTCTTTGGGCTCTCTCCATCCTGACATTGGCTTCCCATCCAATGTTTCAAAGTTACCTGTTCATCCTTCTGTTGAACTTTCTGATCTATAGAATCTGAGCATGTCCTGCACAACTGCAACTGCACCCAACATGTTAATGGGATTTGTGTGTGGGCTAGATCATATCTACCCTGGTTCCTGCCTGTTTCAGTTGTTCTTTATATACACAGTTGTCCTACTTGAGGCCACAATGTTGATGTTCAAAGCCTTAGACAGGTATATGGCCATCAACATTTTCTTGAGGTATAATAATCTAATGAAGAACTATTTGATTGTCCAACTTTTCCTCATTGGTTTAGTTCAGAGTAGTCTTTTATCATGTGGCTTTCCAAGTCCAGTTCTCCAGATCCAACATCATCTGGGATTTAGCTTGTGAGAACATGGTGCTCTTGAATCTTGACTGTGGAGACATCTGTAAAATACAAGTGGTGAGACTGATGGTGAGGATCCTAGACATCAGTATTCTCTAAAGATGATGATGATCAATAGAGGGCAAGCCTTGCACAACACCCAGAACACAAGCTTTATAGTGGTCACATTGAACTGAATTATAGAGGATGCCATTTTCAAATAATGTTCAGAATGTTCTTGAGACATTATGGGGCAAATTTATCAAGGGTCGAAGTGAATTCGAGGGAATTTTCGAAGTTAAAAAATTCGAAATTCAAAGTAATTTTTTGAATACTTTGACCATCGAATAGGATACTTTGACTTTGATTCGAAGTAAAAAGTGTTCAACTATTCGACCATTCAATAATCGAAGTACTGTCTCTTTAAATAAACTTCGACTTCAATACTTCGCCAACTTAAACCTGCCAAAGTGCTATGTTAGCCTATGGGGACCTTCCAGAGCAATGTTCTAAGTTTTTTATATTCGTAGGAAAATCGTACGATGGTACGTTAAAATAGTTCGAATCATACGATTCGAAGTACGATTGGAGTACAATGAATAAAATCCTCCGACATCGAATTCGAATGTATTTTCCACTTCGAAATTCGACCCTTGATAAATCTTCCCCTTTATGTTCATTATATATTCATTCTGTTATCCAGAATGCTTGGGATCTGGGGGTTTTCCCGATAAGGGGTCTTTCTGTAATTTGTTCATACCTTAAGTCTACTAGAAAATCAAGTAAACGTTAAATAAACCCAATAGGCTGGTTCTGCTTCCAGTAAGGATTAATTATATCTCAGTTTGGATAGTTAGTTACCATTTTATTATTACAAAGAATAAGGAAAACAATATTAATATTAGTTTGAATAATCTGATTGAAAGGGATTCTATGGGAGAATCCAGCTTTCTGGATAACAGGTTTCAGGATAAATGATGCTATGCCTATATCACCATTAATAAATATGTAAAATTGTGGTATGTGGGTGGAATTATATAAAAAAAATTAAGATTTCAGGGATGGTGATGCATGGAATAAAATCCCACATAAGGAGGAAAATGCAGCTTTTATATTTTTTTACCCACTTTCAAACTGTTTTTTTCACACAATTATAAATAGACTCTAAAGGGCTCATTTATCAATGTTCAAGTTTATGTTTTTACTATGATTCAAGTTTTTTTTGTTAAGCTAAAACTCACGAATAGTGATGGGTGGATCTAACCCCTTTCACTTCGCCAAAAATGTGTGAAATGGCTAAGATCCGCTGAAATGCATTGAAGTCTACAGGCAACAAAAATTTTTGGACAAGCAACAGTTTTTTACTCCCATTGGAGTCTTTTGGCATAATTTTTGTGGTTAAACTTGTTAAAAAAATTCTCTTATCACTACTCATGAACTCAAATTATACCTTCAAAACCAGTATTAATTAAGCTAAAAAACTTAAATGTATGAGGCCCATTTGTCAACATTCTCATTTTAATGGTTTTAGAGGTATTAAACCACAAATTAGTAGCGAAAAAATATCTGCAAGCCTCTAAAAGTCTGAATGACTGAAATAGGCCAATAGGATCAGAGCAGCTCCCATCAGTGTCAGACTGGGACACCAGGGTCCCACCAAAAACCTTAGACCAGGGGCCACTCTCACTACTATTATTCTTTCTCTCCTCACTCAACCTCTATTCTCCTAGTCTCTTTTCTTTATATACTATAATCTATTATTCCATCTATTTTATTTATTCCATGAAATAGGCCAAATGTTTAGAAGCAGGAGGGCCACTGGGAGTTTTCCTGGAATCCTCAGTGGTCCAGTCTGACATTGTCTCCCATTGACTTTTATGGGACCTTGACTACTTTTACTTGGCAAAGATTTATATTAGAGTTTTTATTCCTGGTTTTTACTCTCAATAAATCTTATTAGTCTTTTATAGAAATACATTTTTTTGGGGGGAAAAACAAGATTCATGAAAAAAATAAAAATTTTAATATTAGTAAATCTGCCCTTTAAACTTTGGAATTAAATTTTTAATTTTGGAATTTTTAATTTGGTAACCAAAGTTTTTTTTGAATTTGTAGACTTTTGTGTGTTGGATTTTTTTCAACAATTTTATTAATTCTAGCTTTTTATTCAGATTTTTTAATAAATCAGTTAATGGTCATGTTTTTTTAAATTGTGAGTTTATTCAAAGTAGAAAAAATGTCTAAAATTAGACAAATCAGAATTTTAAAGGGATTCTGTAATAAGTTTTTCTGGAGTTGTTTTTATTTCTAAATGACCCTGTTTACACTGCAAATAATTCACTCTACAATATATATCACCTCTTATCTGGTGCAACAAATTTCATGGTAAGAGATGGTGGGAAAATTGTGTACTAAGAGGCCCTTTGGTAACCAGGGTCCCACTATGTGCACCCCAATGTCACGAGGAGCATAATTGGGTTAGAAACTGGGGTGAGTGGCCTGTGTGTTCAGACTGAGGGTGGAAGTGGAACTTATATTCTCTAGAGGGGCCTTGTAACAACTACTGTTGGGGCCCAAGTCTGAGACTGAGAAACACAGGAGACACTCACACAAGGGTCTGTGCTAATTGTGCCGATTGGGAACATAAATAAGTCACTATTTCCCTTTCATAATATGTATTTCTAATTCCGTTCATTATTGAAAACTGTTTCTGTCGCAGTTATTTTTCCTCCCAAGACTAACTCACACTTAATTGTTGTAACTGGTGTAGGACTCACACTCCTAGAGTGGTACTATAACCCCCTACCTCTCTCTACGTACCTCATTTATGTGTCCCTGTTCCCTGACTCACACTCCTAGAGTGGTACTATAACATGAACCAACCTACCTCTATCTACATACCTCTCTCTAGGTTCTCTAGGGAGACCTGCCAAAGAGCCACCAACTTGCCATTTAATATACTGTAGTAGCTGTGTATGTGTGTATGTGTGTATGTGTATATGTGTGTATGTGTGTATGTATGTATGTGTATATGTGTTTATGTGTCTATGCATGTATGTGTGTATGTGAGTATGTTTGTATGTGTGTATGTGTGTGCTCCTGTTAGGTAGGTCCCAGTGCTGTGTCTAATTACTCACTGTGTGACTCCCATGTCCTTACTAATAGTGGATATAAATGTCTGTGTATCCACTGGGGCCGCCCTGAGATGAATAAATACAGTCAGAGAAAGAGATCAGTGATCGGGGGAACCTGGGACAGGTAAGTGCTCAGTACAACCCACTATATTCTCCTTCTGTCTTATGGCCGGGGGGCACATTAAAGGTTTATCGTTATTTATGCAACTGCTAAGCCATGTCTGCCATTTGGTGTTCTCTGAACTGCTGGTTCTGACCCTTACAACAATCTTACAGTAGGCAACTCTCCTTCAGCAAAGACTCCAATTCCCCAATTGCCTTGCATGTGCTGTGATTAACAGACCTGTGAAGAAGCATGAAACTTGTGAGAACTGGAGTTTGGGCTGCATTACTTCAACAGTCAGGATCATAAGTGCAGACACATAACTGTTACACTTTTTTATCACAATAAATACAATTTGGCCATTCTTTACTCGCTGAGATTGATCTTGATCTCTTGCCGCTCATTAATCCTGTTAAGCCTCCAAATTTTGCAGCAGGATGGGCGATACACTGGTTCTGTGCCAGTGCAGGAGAGAGACTGAGCCTGATTGTGTCTATGAGTGTGTGTCTGTGTGTGTGTGTGTGTGTGTTTGTGTGTCTGTATGAGTGTGTGTGTCTGTATGTATAAGTGTGTATGAGTGTGTGTGTGTCTGCGTATGAGTGTGTGTGTCTGTCTGTGTGTGTGTGTGTGTCTGTGTATGAGTGTGTGTGTGTGTGTGTCTGTATGAGTGTGTGTGTATGTGTGTCTATGTTTGAGTGTGCGTCTGTGTATGAGTGTGTGTGTGTGTGTCTGTGTATGATTGTGTGTGTGTCTGTATGAGTGTGTGTGTCTGTATGTATGAGTGTGTATGAGTGTGTGTGTGTGTCTGTGTATGAGTGTATGTTTCTATATGTATGAGTGTGTATGAGTGTGTGTGTCTGTGTATGAGTGTGTGTGTGTCTGTCTGTATGTGTGTGTGTGTGTGTGTGTGTGTGTGTGTGTGTGTGTGTGTGTGTGTGTGTGTGTGTGTGTGTGTGTGTGTGTCTGTATGAGTGTGTATGTGTATCTGTGTGTCTGTACGAGTGTGTGTCTTTCTGTCTGTGTATGTATGACTGTTTGTGTCTGTATGAGTGTGTGTGTGTGTGTGTGTGTGTTTGTGTCTGTATGAGTGTACAGTATGTGTGTGTATCAGTGGGCATTATTGTACAATAGGGGGGCTCCTGTAGCTGCTGCACCAAGGGAACTCAATACCAGTTTGACCTAAACACATTGCTATGTCTGTATATTGAGCAGTGTGAGCTGTGTGTGTGTCAATCACAATACTATATATTATAGTAATCCAATGAGATTAACAATGTTATTAAGCAACACTGTTTAACTGGTATAATTATGTGTATTAAACATCTGCTCTTAGTTCTTAGTTAAAGCAGAGAACCCCAACTGACAAAAACATTTATGTGAAATATATATTCAGTTTGGGAATGCAACAATATTCCCAGTTGGCTGCTTCTAGTTTGCTATAAAAATTAAGTGGCATTTTGATATCTGAATAAATATTATTAGGCCTCCCAGTAGCAGCGATGCCCATTGGAATACCAGGCAAAGGCAAGAATAAAGTATAATGTGGCTGCAATCAGATAGGGGTATTGATATAAACTGATTATTATTTATATCCAGAAGTCTTGATACTACTTCCAATCATGTATTAATGCATGCAGATCTATGAAGATCCATTTTTCATGAAAATGACTGTATTTGTAATGAGGTTAATATGTGTGTGTGTGTGTTTCTTTTACAGTATGTTGCTTTTCCTCTGACTAGTATTTATATTTTATTTCAAGCCAAAGGAAATCCCATTTTGCTCCAATTTACTGAGAATTTCTTTTGAATTTCATCCTAAACTGGCCGTCGAGTGTGGGATTCCTTTGATGCCTACATGTAAAGAAAGAATACATTTTTATAATGCATATAGGTAGCAATATCCAAGGTTATCCAACAGGTGGCGCTAAGCCCACTTGTGAGCCTGTATAATACAGGGCCTTGCTGGGGCACGTCCTCTTTATAGGGTTGCCATCTGTCCGGTTTTGACCTGGACAGCCCCTGGTCACACTTTTCCCACCATAAGGTCCAACTTCTCAGGTCACATTCTTCCCACCCCAAGGGACCACTGCTCCAGTCACACTCCCCACCCAAGGGCCCAGCACTCCAGTTGCATACTCCCCCCACCAAGGATCCACTGCTCCACTCATACTCTTCCCCCCCCCAAATGCCCAATGCTCTGGTCACACTCTTCCCACCCCAAGGGCCCACCACTCCAGCATGCCATTCTACCCCCTCAACCCATTTTAGACTTATTAGCTCTCCACCTGCTGAGGTGCCTGGGATGAAGGGGCTCAACAAGACCAGGGCCCATCCATTTTTTTCCTATTGCTGGGGAGGCCAGTCCAACACTGCCCTCAAATGAGATCTTTGCCCTGGGACTGCTGGTTTCTCAAATCAGCCTTGTTGCAGAAAGTGGGGTTTGAAGTGATAATTATAATTGGGATTGTGTGTGTCCTTAGTAAGAAACAAAGGGGGGACTTTAAGGGGCACATTTATCAACATTCCAATTGAGTATTTGTAAAAGCTTGAATACGCCTGAAAACACCAAAAATGTTATTCACTTGATCACATAAAAGTGAAAAAACATGAAATCACATTTCAGTTGCTCCAATTTCCCAAACTCCAATTTCAAAAACTAAAAATTGAGAAGTAACTGGAGTGCCAATTTATTTGACTTGTTTTGCACTTTATACATTTTGAAAATTCAGGCTCAAAAACTTGAATTTATGATTTTACTTCCAAAAATGTGATTTTCAGTAAAAGTTGATAAATCTGACACAAGTTGCTATTGTTGGAAATAGTCTAGTATCCCTATGTTCACATATATTCACATTCTTTAACTGGTGACAGTTCTAGCAGTTTGAGTTATATTTAAGTGAGCCAATCAGAATACATTCCCTTAGCATGTATCCAATGAGTTTATAGATGTTAACTGGAACACTGTTTGAATGATATACATACACATGTGTCTTAAAGATCAACAATCTCTTCATATTGTGTGTAATAAATCTTCTCTGGTGCAACTTTCTTGGTCTCAACTACACTCAATAGTGAGACTTTTACATGTTTAGATTGTAAGTTCTTATGAGCAGGGCCCTCTTTACAGCCTGTATGGGTCAAAAATTGAGAAATATCTTGGCTTAATCTTAACTACAAAAAGTTTTCTGCAGTTTGATATTTTCTGTTATGTTCATTTCTTTTGTTCCTCCCCCTCCCAAACATCTTGTAAGTTCATGGTTAAGGAGGTCCAGTATTTCTTAACTAAAGTAGTTAGAGTTATCAAGGAACATACTGGAGAATTCCTGAGCTGGATTAGTAAATACATTCAGTAATGGTCAATGGGAACCTTGTGCAACCCACAAAGAACTTCCTTGAAAAACTGATTTAAGAAATAATAAATATGCCAAGGACATTGTGAGCAATGTTATCCAACAATTCCAACCTGCAGGTTTAAGGAGAGAAAAAGAGAACATTTCCTGGGTTTTAAACATTTTTTTAACTTAGAAAAATCACATAATGAAACAGAAAGTTTTTTTTTTAATCTGAGATTCACAAATGTGTCGTCTTATTTTGATGGACTACCTGTCATTTTGCTTTTATCTAGGAATGAAGAGGTTGCTCAGTGCAATCCAAATATCAGGTTCATAACAAAATTAAATGTGCTTGCCCTATGAGCACTGACCTGTCTAAACCTATAAACTGAAAAATGGAAACAGGGATCTCCAACCAGTCATTGATTCTCTCCTACACTGAGTTTACTCTCTTGGGTTTCCCTGGGATATCTCGATGGAGGCCCCTCCTGGCAATCCCATTCTTTTCTATGTACTTAGTTATCCTGAGTGGGAATTCTCTCATCATCTCCCTCATCTGCATTCAGAAGTCACTCCATGCCCCCATGTATGTGCTCATCTCTGTGCTCTTTGCCATTAACATCACCAGCATTAACACCACATTGCCCAAATTCCTCCTAGACTTGTTATTTCGTCTCAACCAAATTTCTCTCAATGGGTGTCTTCTGCAGATGTTTTTTATTTACTTCTTGATGGCCTGTGAGTCTGCTGTTCCCGTATTAATGTCCTTAGACAGATATGTAGCAATCTGTAGGCCTCTGCGTTATCATAACATCATGACAAAGAGGTTACTGGCCTGGCTCACAGTCATTGTAATAATTCGGAACTGCGTCCTTATTTGTTCTTTGGTCCTATTAACCTCTATGATCCAGTTCTGCAAGTCAAACATCATCCTTAACTTTACATGTGAAAACATGGCACTTCTCAGTCTTGCATGTGGAGACACCTCCAAACCAAAGAATGCTGGGGTCATTGCACGCATCATTGTCACTGTGATTGATGGTAGTCTACTCTTGCTTTCTTACTCAACCATAATCTATACAGCCATGAAAACTGCTACTGGGAAATCCAGACACAAAGCTCTTAACACCTGTGGGACACACTTGCTGGTGGCATTGGTGGTCTATTTGTGTGGAATTCCCTCTTCCATCGAGTGGAAGATGGAAACAACCCTGCTAACAGACCTTAAGAATCTATTCACTGCATTATACCTAGTTATTCCAGCAGCCATAGACCCCTTGATATATGGTCTGAGGGTGACAGATATCAGAAAGAACCTAGTAGAATTCTGGAGGAAAAACAAGATCAAGTTGTTTTCATCATAAGATGGAAGCCATTCTCAACCCCTTCCATGTGGAATTAGAATGCAGGTTTCTAAGATATCTTCAAATTTGTGTCCCATCCACTTGAGAGGTAGTGCAATAACGACATTTCAGGAGGTGAATTTGGTGAAACTGGATAGTAAAATTAAGAAAAGGCCATTTTATTCTAATTTGTCACCAAAATAATGTTTAGCATTGAAAAAACTAAGGTATGATAATTCTTCAGTCATCAAGATGACAAAAAGTGGATGAATGAAGCTTTCCATTAAGTGGCACATAGGACATAGTGGAGTGTTTAATGGGAGAATGAAATACCTGTCATTCTGATTTTTTTACCCAAGGTGCACAAGAAAGGAAGTCCTCTTTTGGGTAGAATAATCTGACATACACTTATTGAATGAAAGGTCTGAACTGATTGACATCTACCTTCAACCTTCATTACAACCGGCTGCCTATATCCATGATACAAAACAAGTCTTATGGGCATTTACGCTTTTGTGTGGTGGTTTTTTTTTAAATTTATTGGCATGTTCTACCTCCAAAAGTGTAGGGCCTCAATGGGTGCTTAATTTAAACCCACATACACTTACCTATATATAGGTGGTGGGAGGCTACCCTTATTTATGACCTTATCTTTGAATGGCAAGGTTCAGCTGGTAATTTTTCTCTCTGAATTCTGAATGTTAAAGATTTTCACTTGAGATTCACAAGGGATTTTGGAGGTTTATTTTCTTTAAATACGATTGTCTGGTTTGGATAATACAGTTGAGACCATAGGAATGTGCAGGGAGTTAATTGCTTAGGGTGGATTTCTGTCATCCAAGACACCTTTAGATAGATATACCTAGGTGTCATTTTCAGAGGCTTTGATGACGGAGCAGTAATGAGCTATTTATTAATGAAGCATAGATAGATTTTTGGCCAGTGGAGATCCCTTGGAAGACTTTTCATTCAGCTTTTATGATGGATAGATTAAAGCTACTAGATAGAACAAAACAAACTTTTGTATGACATTGACCAGCAGACAGGAGTTGATGTATGTGGATCTTATGGGACAACCATCCATTGAAAGATGCAGGGATAGATGGTTTAGATCGGGTGCTTAATAAAAAAAATTACTAAATGAGAGGTATGGGGCTTTCACATAAAAAGCATAAAAGCCTGGCCACATTCATCATGGAATACTGAGCATAAGTACAAATGTCTCTGTCAAGGGTTATTAATGATCCCTGACATTACTCACTTTGTGAGCAAACAAGCTTTCTACTAAGTAGTCAGTACCTGACTATAAACACTTGTTATCTTTTGTTTCTAAGAAGGTGTTATTCACCAACGATGCTTGACTTTCCTGAATAGTTCTATAACTAATTCTTTCCAACTATCCAAAAAATGAGTCACAGTTTGACTTTATTTAATGTAACATTTAATTACTAATTACAATATTATTTTTCACAGGAACCATTGTTACCCATCAACATGAGCTATAAGATAAACAAATTGGAAGCTCCCAATTATCTCCCAATGCAGATATTGTTTTTTCATCCCATTTTCCATAATCTACCTGATGGAGAACATTCTGATCATCTATAGAATCTGCATGGAAAGGAACCTTCAGCCCTCCATGCACCCACTTTTTTGTCTCCTACTTGTGATGAACATCTCCTGCACAACTGCAATTGAACCCAACAAGTTAATAGGATTGGTGTTTGGGCTAGATCATATCTACCTTGGGTTCTGCCTGTTTCAGATGCTCATTATACACATACCTGTCATACCCAAGCCTATTGGGTTGATGCTCATGATCATGGACAGGTATTTATTTTTTGTGAACTGTGACATAATAAATGCACATGTGCTACTCAACATTTTTTTCATTGCTTTAATTGAGTGTAGCCTTTTCTCCTCTCCAATTAAAACTTTGGCTTCCCAAGTCCATTTCTGCAGTTCCAACATCAACTGGAATTTTGCTTGTGAGAACATAGTGCTCTTGAATCTCGGCTATGGAGGCATCTCTAAAATCCAAGTGGTGGTGCCAATGATGAGGATCCTGGACATCTGCCTACTCCTTATTTCATACATGAACATCTGCTTCCCAACAGTGAAGATCAGCAAAGCCCTACACAAAACTCTGCACACTTGCAGTACACACTTGATAGTGGTTGTGTTAAACTGCAGTTGCGGTTTAGTATCTGCCATTTTATACATGATGCCCATTTCAGCTGATGTCCAAAATCTTTTCAGTACAATATATTATATGTTTCTAAAAGAAATGGCAAAACTCATTGAAGTCAATGGGTATCTTCAACCTGTCAAGGTCATGTTGAAGTCAATGGCAGAGGTCCTATTTGCAATTTGAAGATATTATTTTCTGCTCTGGGTTTTGTATAATAATCCTTTTCCACAGATTTTATAAAAAAGAATTTTGGTGGCAACATTTTGTTGCAGTTTTGTTAATTATTAGGATAATTTTGCCCCTGATCCATGCCTGCTGGAAAATTGTCGATCATCACTAGAGCTAATGGGGGTGGAGCCAGCTACCACTGAATATGGACGCTTGAATCCTGAGCTCGGTGTTGTATTGAGCCACAAACCGACATTAACAACAAGGATTGAGAGATTTCAAGTGCATACTTCACATATATACTCTGGAGAGGATTGGCACCTAAACTCCAGCAAAAAAAAAGCAAGCTCTACTGTTACAGCGTAGTTTGCTGCACAAACGGCTGCTGAACAACAAGCTGCGGAAGGTGCCATTTTGGATCTCAAGCAAACTTTACAAGCTGACATTAAGCAATTGTCTACGGACATACAAGCTGCAAGAAATAGGTGATCGTACATCGCATATTGAAGCCAAGATGGGAGAATACGCTGACGCCCATAACGAGTTGGCTGATAATTAGGGATGTAGCGAACCGCCGACAATGTGTTCGCGAACACAGTTCGCGAACACTGGCAAAAAATGCGAACAGTTCGCGAACAGTTCGCGAACTTCGAACATCCGAAAATCGTTCGATTCGAACGATCGAAGGATTTTAATCGTTCGATCGAACGATTTCCGTTCGATCGAACGATTTCCGTTCGAATCGAACGATCGAAGCCATTGGATCGAATGATTTCATTCAATCCAATGGCTTCGATCGTTCGATTCGAACGAAAATCGTTCGATTTTAGCGATCGAATGGTCGAATGGTCGAACGATTTTGACGCGAACGCCTATTGGCGAACGTCGCGCGACGTTCGCGAACTTGCGGCGGACGCGAACAGTCGAAGTTCGCGCAAACTAGTTCGCCGGCGAACAGTTCGCTACATCCCTACTGATAATCAAGATAAAGCGGCTAAAGAAATAGAACAGCTCGCTAATAAGGTAGCAGACTTAGAAGAACGTTCTCGCAGAAACAATCTGAAATTGCGTGGCATCCTGGAGTCAGTGCTGGCACAGGACCTGGAGGAATACCTGGTGGGCCTACTCAAGGTAATTATGCCTGATACCCCACAACTAGAATTATTAATCAACAGAATCCACATGTTTTCTAAACCGTGCAATGCTCCAGATGCAGCCCCGCGTGATGTCCTCACCAAACTGCATTTTTTCCATGTCAAAGAAAAATTGCTACGCTCCTCTCGTCGCAAGGAATGGAAACTTGGCCGACCCAATATGTGGACTTACAAATTTATGCTGATTTATCTTAGGATACTCTGGCAGAATGATGGGCATTCCTAGAAACTACTAAGATCCTTCGGGACAACAACATTTCATATTGTTGGGGATTCCCAGTGAAGCTTGTGGTCAATAGGCAAGGCACAATGGCATCTTTGGCCTCTCCAGAGGAAGCCAGAAAGGCCTTGCGAAGATGGAACCCGAGATCCCCTCCACATAAGCAAGCGCAAAGGCTATGAAAAGAATGGCAGGAGGAGTAATGTATTTGGCTGTCTTTACCTATACTCTTATATGACTTATCTCTGTCCTCATCTACCTCAACAATGGAGCAAGAGATTGGAGCGTAACATCCTTTCGCCCATCTGTTCTCTTTTTGACTGATACTAGCACTGTTGCTGGCATTAGTGATGGGCGAATTTATTCGCCAGGCGCGAATTTGCGGCGAATTTGCGCGATTCGCCGCCGGCGAATAAATTCGCGAAACGGCCGCGAAAATTCGCGGAAAAAATTCGCTGGCGTCAAAATTTTTTTTTAGAAAAAACGGACGCCGGCGTCGAAAAAACGGGCGCCGGCGTCAAAAACAAGCGCCGGGGTCAAAAACGAGATGCCGGCGCCGTTTCACGAATTTTTCGCCGTTTCGCGAATTTTTCGCCGTTTCGCGAATTTTTCGGCGAAGCGAAACTGCACAAATTCGCCCATCACTAGCTGGCATTACTAACGGATGACAACCGTCTTTTCCTCCCCCCACATTCCCAGTTCAAACACCATCTGGGATCTATCTGGGTGCAGCTCTACTTTTTTATCTGCGCCATCCGAAGATACATATATATGGTTATTCTATGGAATGTTTCCCTTTTTATTTTATTATTGCTTCGGTTCTTTATTGTCTATTTTAAACCTCATTCCAGCCTGCTTTTTTTTTTTCTTCTCTCAAAGGATCCTAATAGAATAATGTTATTGCATTTTCTACATGTACGGGTTTCAGCTCTTTTAAACAATGTTATATTGATGATTCAGCCTGTGGTGAAGCAAACATATCATGCATATTATGGCTAAATTGTACTCCCTAAATGCCAGGGGGCTAAATACCCCACAAAAGAGGAACTTGGCACTTAATGAGGCTTATAAATACAAAGCGGACGTATTGATGTTTCAGGAAACCCATTTTAAAAAGTCACATCAACCAGCCTTTCACAATAGACATTATCCGCATAACTTTCATGCTCTTTCTCCTACCAAATCTAAAGCTGTTTCTATCTTAATAAGTGTGAAATTTACATTTACTATGCATTGCATGTTTGCTGATCCCCCAGGTAGATATTTAATGCTTCTCTGTACTTTAAACAATCAGCTTTACAAACTAATCAATGTTTATGCGCCTAATGATAACCAACTGCAGTTTCTTGAAAAAACTTTAGCACACCTTATGCAATTTAGAGAAGGTGGATGTGTCGTGGCGGGGGATTTTAACGTCACTCCTGATCCTATCATGGATATATCTATAGGACAACTCAACACCCCTTCATTCACCCAGCAACAATTATCACAGGCCCGTAAATTTAAAGAACTTTTACATAATTTACCCTTATAGATGTTTGGAGAGCCCAACACCCAATAGAAAGGGATTACACCTTTCATTCCCCCAGAATAGATTTAGTCTTGTTACACCCGCAAACTACAGTCCAAACCAATAGGACATGGATAGGGACACAATCCTGGTCAGACCATGCCCCAATCGGAATTGATGTCAGTTTGTCTCCAGAGGGGCCCCTGCACCCACAAAGGGCCCCTGGACACCCCACATCCCCTACAGGAGCCACCACCACCCGTTCTAGGGAACCCGATTCCCTCTAGAGCGCCTGGGCAGGGCCCACCTGAGCCGGGGCTCACCGGGTTTTTCTTTATCATAGTCCCGGGGGCAGGGCTATGACAAAGCAGTCAGTGTCTGGCTGAATTTCAAGCAGAGTTTTAGACTTGTGAAACCTGCGGTTTTGAACCTGAAGGTAACAACCTCTAATCAGGGCCATGAAAAGGCAAGTGAGTGATTTGATCCAGATCAAAACTGCCTGCCCAGTTTTCCAAATTATGAAAACCAGGCAGGATTCCCTATGATTGATGCTGTGATCAACAAATCACTGATCAGCATGTCATAGCCCCGCCCCTGATGACCTCGACTCTGCCCCATTGTGACACAACTCCAGCTCTGCCCCCATTACATCATGGCCCTGCCCCCTGCCCAGAGTTAGACAGGCCAAAAGGTGGCAACCCTAATGGGGACCCCCTGCAGGTGGTTGTTTCTCCAGTGACTCCTCTCACAATCTCTCTCCCTCTCCAGACAAAATATCTGACTTCTCTGTACCAGCCTGATCCAAATGACTCCCCGATATCTGGAACTTTCTCTCTCCTCCTCTTGGCTTTCTGTGCCAGATTTTCCCACTTCCAGCTTCTGGTAACTCCCAGGTTCCTGCAGCTCTGAGATTTCTGTCCAGCTGGTTGCTAGGCAACGGCTTATTACCACAGACAGACAGGCTCCCCCAAGAAGATACAGGCCCAGTGTCTGTTCCACTACAGGGGCCAGTGCAGGAGGGGGCCCAGAAATACCTTTATGACTGTAATCAAAGTTATGCTAAAGGCTTTTCCTCTGTTTTTATGCATGTAACGCACAAATAAACTCATTCACTAACTGATTCCATTATATCCTGCCTGTCTGTACACATGAGCATTGTGAGTTGTGTTTTAGTCCATTCACGAGTTGTTGAGTTGATTTAGACTCAGCAATTGCGCATTCTCTTGTGCCAGATGCGCATTCAGCTACAGCTATCAATGGAACGGCAGAAAACTAGCTGAGCTACGGTTAAAAAATGCATTTGAATGCAATATATGACTGGCCTGCAAAGACAAAATGTACAGTACGTGCAATGGGGGGGGGGCTGGCAGGGGCCCAGAGGGGGCTTTGTGGTATCGGCAGGTGGGTCAGAGGGGGGCCCCTTAAACAGCAACCGCAGTGGGCCCTAGGTTCCCTGTCCAACCCTGAACACATCCAACCATTGCATCGATTTTAACTCTGCACTTGCAGTGTTCTGTGGGGCAATTAATGTGAGATGTTGGGTGATGTGGGGCAGTTAATGTGAGATGTTGGGTGAAGTGGGTTGAGGTGGGTAAGAAAAGACGTGCTTTTAAGGCTTTCAAGTTAGCTGGGACAGCCAAATCATTTATAAGGTACAAGGAGGCCAATAAATCATGCAAAAAAGCTATAAGGCAAGATAAAATTGATAAATATGTTAATAGTAAAAAAATGAAGAAGGAAGGGGTGGTGAAAAGAAAATAAAAGCATAGATTCTGAACTCATATTTTTCATCTGTCTACACAAATGAGGAACCAGTAAGTGAAGGTTTCCTTCTTAATATTCCCAATTCCAGTAATACAACTAATGCCATGAGAAAAAAAAAATCCCAAAATGAATCAGTTAATAATTCTGCACTGAAACCCATTTCTCAAAAAAGCAAACAGATTTTTTTATATTCAATTTTGAAATCTGACATGGGGCTAGACATTTTGTCAATTTCCCAGCTGCCCCAAGTCATGTGACTTGTGCTCTGATGAACTTCAATCACTCTTTACTGCTGTACTGCAAGTTAGAGTGATATCACCCCCTCCCTTTTCCACCCCAGCAGCCAAACAAAAGAACAATAGGAAGGTAACCAGATAACAGCTCCCTAACACAAGATAACAGCTGCCTGGTAGATCTAAGAACAACACTCAATAGTAAAAACCCATGTCCCACTGAGACACATTCAGTTACATTGAGAAGGAAAAACAGCAGCCTGCCAGAAAGCATTTCTCTCCTAAAGTGCAGGCACAAGTCACATGACTGGGGGCAGCTGGGAAATTGACAAAATGTCTAGCCCCATGTCAGATTTCAAAATTCAATATAAAAAAATCTGTTTGCTCTTTTGAGAAATGGATTTCAGTGCAGAATTCTGCTGAAGTAGCACTATTAACTGATTCATTTTGAAAAAAACATGATTTTCCGATGACAGGATCCCTTTAAGATTAACAAAGGTCCGGGGCCAGATGGTATTCATCCCAGGGTACTTAGCGAGTTTAGCTCTCTGATTGCCAAACCTCTTTACTTAATTTTTCAGGATTCATTGGGATCTGGCATAGTGCCGAGAGACTGGCGAATTGCTAATGTGGTGCCTCTATTCAAAAAAGGAACTGGAAAATGAGGTTCAATGTTGATAAATGCAGGTTATGCACTTTGGCAAAAATAATATAAATGCAAGTTATACACTAAATGGCAGTGTGTTGGGAATTTCCTTAAATGAGAAGGATCTAGGGGTCTTTGTAGATAACAAGTTGTCTAATTGTGGGCAGTGTCATTCTGTGGCTACTAAATCAAATAAAGTTCTTGCATTAAAAAGGGCATTAACTGAAGGGATGAAAACATAATTATGTCTCTTTATAGGTCCCTGGTGAGGCCTCATCTGGAGTATGGGGGCAGTTTTGGACTCCAGTCCTTAAGAGGGATATAAATGAGCTGGAGAGAGTGCAGAGACTAAGTGCAACTAAACTGGTTAGAGGGAGGGAAGAGTTAAATTATGAGGGTAGACTGTCAAGGTCATGATTACACTTTACAAGTACATTAGAGGACATTATAGACAAATAGCAGGGGACCTTTTGACCCATAAAGTGGATCACCGTACCAGAGGCCTCCCCTTCAGACTAGAAGAAAAGAACTTTCATTTGAAGCAACGTAGGGGGTTCTTCACAGTCAGGACAGTGAGGTTGTGGAATGCACTGCCGGGTGATGTTGTGATGCTGATTCAGTTAATGACTATAAGAGGGACTTGGATAATTTCTTGGGCAGACATAATATCAAAGGCTATTGTGATACTAAGCTCTATAGTTAGTATAGATATGGGTATATAGAATTTAATTAAAAGTAGGGAGGGGTGTGTGTATGGATGCTGGGTTTTCATTTGGAGGGGGCAGTTAATGTGAGATGTTGGGTGATGTGACCCCTTTCTATCAGCAGAGTAAGACAAAACTCTTATTGACACTATGGAGATTGGCTGATACTGTTGTATTACAGAAAAATAACAGGGTGGTACTGCCACTTAAAGGTTAAGTCTCCCCAAATAAATCATGGGGCTGTGAAGCATCTACTCATGATCTTCAGCTTAAAAAGGGGACCAGGATTCCATTATAGACATTAATTTACTACCTCTCTGGTCATGGTTTCTGTGCTGTCTGTACTCTGGGATAGGGACCCCCCCCCCCCTTCCTTTAATCAGTGTTACTTCGGAACACCATTTTTGCTCAAAGCAGTTTTCAAGTGGTTCCTCCTGTATATGGCAGTTTTGCTGTTTAGGTGTCTGAACTACAACTCCCTGCAGCCCTTGCAGCCACCAGTGGGGAAATCACTGCTTTCTAGGGAAGGTCTCTCTGCAGTGCCTTATTATTTGCCCTGTGACTCCCATGTCTTTACTAATAGTCGATATAAATGTCTGTGTATCCACTGGGGCCGCCCTGAGATGAATAAATGCAGTCGTACAGTGAATAAATACAGATCAGTGATCGGGGGAACCTGGGACAGGTAAGTGCTCAGTACAACCCACTATATTCTCCTTCTGTCTTATGGCCGGGGGGCACATTAAAGGTTAATTCATCCCAAAAAATGAAATAGAATATTCTGCATTATGAAAGAAAATATAATTCTAAGCAACATTTTTCAGTTATATGTTTTTTGCAAATATCTGTCTTCCTTTGCTACTGTCTGCACTGCTGGCCCAGACTCTTACAACAGGCAGCTCTCTTCCAGTCAAGACTTGTTTGCCACAATGACTTGCAGGTTTGATCAAAAGACCTGTGGATATATTAGAGTCTTGGTTGAGAAGAGTTTTCAACAACCAGGATCAACCATGCAAAGACAGACATACATATCATAATCCTTGTACATATATATATTTAAACAGTACAGGTATAGGATCCCTTATCCGGAAACCCGATATCCTGAAAGCTCTGAATTACGGAATGGCTGTCTCCCATAGACTCCACTCTATCCAAATAATCCAAATTTTTAAAAATGATTTCCTTTTTCTCTGTAATAATAAAACAGTAGCTTGTACTTGATCCCAACTAAGATATAATATATCCTTATTGGAAGCAAAACCAGCCTATTGGGTTTATTTAATGTTTAAATGAATTTCTAGTAGACTTAAGGCATGAAGACCCAAATTACAGAAAGATCCATTATCCGGAAAACCCTAGGTCCCGAGCATTCTGGATAACAGGTCCCATACCTGTATATTAATAGTAAAGTTTGTTAACTGCAGTGCCATAGGAAAGTTGCTGCACATGAGCAAACAGCGCATGATTGTAGAAGCAGCTCTCAGTATGAGATAAGGGGCAGCCGGCAGTTCAGCCTCTTCTCTTGACTTGGTACATTAATAATCATTAACCATCTCATTAGTGCATACAATTATATATAGTCCAGGTGTTCTGTGTACTTTATTAATGTTGAGATAAGATTTGCACATCTAAAGAGGGTCTCTAACAACATCCCCTAAGGATCTTACTGGCATGTCTGAGGTTAATGCATAACTATAAATCCTTTTCTGCATTGAAATGTTACTGGCACATAAGGGGTTAATATGATACAATGAATTAATTTCTGCATTGTGATGTTACTGGCATGTCTGGGGTTTATATGACACTCTGAATCCATTTCTGTACTGAGATATTATTGGCATGTCAGAGGTTAATGCAATATTCTGAATCCATTCCTGCACTGAAATGTTTCTGGCAAATATGGAGCTAATATGATGATATGAATGTATTTCTGCATTACGATGTTACTGGCATGTCTGGGGTTAATATAATACTTTGATCCCGTTCCTGGATTGCAGTGATACTGGCACATCTGGGGTTAACACAATATTCTGACTCCATTTCTGCATTGTGATGTTACTGGCATGTCTGGGGTTAATATGATGCTTTGATCCCATTCCTGGATTGCAGTATTACTGGCACAACTATGATTTATAGGACACTCTGAATCCATTTCTGCACTGTGATGTAACTGGCATGTCTGAGGTTAATACGATATTCTGAATCCATTCCTACACTGAAATGTTACTGGCAAATATATGGTTAATTGTCACTTCTGGGGCTAATGCAGCACTCTGAAAGCATTTCTGCATTAAAATGTTACTGGCACGTTTGGTGTTAATAGGATGCTCTGACACCATTTTCTGTTAACCCCATATGTGCCATTTAAACGTGTTTTTTACAGTGTGGGGGACGTCTAAATGACTGCTAACCCTGCATCTGCATATACTGTGCCTGGAGTGTCAGCTCTATTGGCTTGTACCTTTGGGAATGATAGGTGCCCTTTAATATAACTTACCTGGGACACTAGGCTTCCATCTTCCATCAGTTTATACTTTTTAACCCTCAGAGTTGAAAAATATATATTAATTGATGCAGAGTTGCTCCAGGTTATGAACCAACACAAACTGACCAGCTTTCAGTCTATGGAGCACCTATTTTTCAAAAATTGTAATGAAAAAAATATGACACCCCAAAAAATACAACCCTGACACCCCAAAAAATAAAACCCCTTTAAAGTTCCTTAAACTAAATATGACGATAAGGTTTGGAACTTGTCTGGCAAAGAACACAAAGGATGTGTGAAAAACATCTGGCACTGAAAGGATTAAAAACAATAAAGAAACATATTACAGAGCTATTGTAGTTAAAATGCAGAGGCAGTCATTTTTGTCAAGTGTTTCATTTAAAGGGGAACTCTACTAAAAAACGCACCATTTTGTCAGGGCCAATACATACGCACACTCACACGGACCCCTCCATGCCGGCACATAAATTATATATGTCTATACTAACTATAGAGTTTAGTATCACAATAGCCTTTGATATTATGTCTGTCCAAGAAATCATCCAAGTCCCTCTTATAGTCATTAACTGAATCAACCATCACAACATCACCCAGCGTAACACCACAATATACATATTTTAAATGGTATACACTGGAGAAATAGAGATTTTTTTTAAATAATTTTTTAATATGCAAACAAAGTTATGCAATGAACAAGAATAGTATTCAGGTTATAATAAAGAGTTCAGTTATGGAAAGTGGTAACAAAATAAAAGAGCAGTATGCATAAAGTATGTAACATTGTATAAAGAACACATTTAAGTAGAAGATTTATTTGCTGGATACGTGTCAAGGCTATAATAAAAAGAAGTTAGGTATCCATGGAGCTGTAAATGAGTGGATAATTCTTATCCCTGTCATCAGTATTCCGAGTCGGCAAAAACATTTCCATTGCAAGGTGAATTTTAAACAATTCTTTATATTTTCAAGTCTATAGTTGATGGCTTTGTTAGTACATAGAGTTTTTAATTCCTATAGAGCCTCATCTAGAGAAGGTGGGGGGAAGTCACTAAACCATTTTTTGAAAATAATTCTTCAAGCTGAATTTAGTGTTAAGCTGATAATACTTATATACTTAGTCATATAGTTTGTGGAGTATTCTCCAAACTGCAAGGGTGTCTCTGTAGGCAAGGTTCTCTTTAAATTCAGAGTATTGAGTTTTGGTTGATTTATGTATAGATGTTATAATAATATTCCAAGATTAATTCCATAGGTCAATTAGCATATCATGCCCGAAAAGCCATATCAAGATATATTGCGTAGTAGTTGAATAGAGTTAAATGTAATATAGTCTGGTACTCCTAAACACCACATATGTTTTGCATTTTTAACTGATAGCTATTTTCCTTTCCAAAGGAACCATAACAATAATGTCTTTAGAGTGCTAATATATTTGCGTCTAAGCATTATGGGAAGATTTAAAAGAGGATAAATGTGTAACCCCTTTTTGGCCACCCCCCTATGCAAAAGGTTTTACATCATACCATTTCTTACCAGTTACCAGTTTCACCTTTGCTAGGTGAAAGGGTACTGTGAAAACTCTTTTCTGGCAGTGCCTCCACCTAATGGGATCTGGGAATACACCTGTGGGTGGCCCCATTAGGTACAACATTTAATACACACACTTGCTTTTTAAAAATATATCTTACAAAAGGTGATTTTTCCTTTTAGATTTAGGGGTCCATTTATTGCAAAATTTAATGATCTTTTTTTTTATTACTGGAGGAAAATTAAGTGAATATAGTCTAAGTCTGCTGGGAGAAATATACCAAGATGTTTAATACAGTATTGTCTCTTATGAATTCCTAGATGTTTTGGAGCCTTTGTAGAAAAGTGTCCACGTATAACCAATAGCATAGTTTTAATTTATATTTATATTAAACCCTAAGATAAAAGTAAAGGTTTACGAATGGTAAAATTGTTATTAGGATCTCTTATAATGAGCAGAATGTCATCCATTTCACTGGAAAATTGCCAGGCAAACAGGCAAATTTCTGGAGATATCTGATGAGGGTCTAATGATAAATTAAAAAGAAGGGGTGAAAGGGGTATCCTTGTCTAGTTCCTCTTTTTAAAGTAATTATTCCAGATATTTTGCCAGCAGAAACTGTGCAAGTTTTTGGGAAAGAATATAATAGTTTAATTGAATCCAAAAAAGGGTGTTGAAATCCAAAGACTGTGAAGGTGTCGTTCAGATGTTTATCAAATGATTCTCTACACATCAATACTGAATTTTCTTGATTATTTCTGCAGATATAACATTATTGATAGTTTTTATACTTTTAGTTACTGTCCTACCCTTTACAAATCATGATTGTTCAGATGAGATACGTTTTGGGAGAATTATTGATAGTCTGTTGGCCAGTACCTTGATACTGATTTGAGTAGGGTCTTTACCTTGTTTGAGAATTACCTAGTCTTGATGACAAAAATGTTGGAAAGTTCCAGGCTATGTATGATTTTGGAATGGAGTGGGTTGTTAAAGATATGTTGATTGGAGTATGGTTTCAATAAGTAAATATTCCCATCTTGGTGTCTTGGATAATTTAATACATTAGTAGATGTCAGTGAATAGTAGATACTCATGGCAGTACCATGAGTGTGTGAATAGAAAGTAAATTCTTTTTCAGATGGATTAAGAATCCTCCAGGCATCATTTAAATTAGCATTATTCAGGAAATCAGAGAGAAGTTTACATTTTTTCAGAGGTGGTTTTAGGTTAGAATTCCATTTGTCAAGAAACCCTATGGGAGATTCATTGTAATCACCGCCTACAATTAGGTTAGAAGGATTCATTAAGCATATCTTTTGAATAATTTCTTTTGAATAAGTAGAATTCGGATTTGTTGTCATTTCCACATGTATTATAAATCTTCCTTTGTCATACATAGATGTTTTTTATCTCATGATAGTTAAAATTTTTGTGAAATAATACTGAAACTCCACCTTTCTTTTTAATGGCTGGGGAATTGCTATTTTGTCCTGCAGAAGAGGAGCATAACTCTTAAAGGAGAGCAATATCTGCTTTTATTTTGTAAATTCTTACTACATTATTTTGCATTTACATTCCAGTATATTATTGTAATCCTTTCCATAACTGTTAGACTTAACTATTATAGAATACAATGTGACATATACAGTATGGTGAGCTTATTCTTGATTAAAAGTAAAATATGAGCAACAAGTAATAATGAGAGCATAATACAACTTAGGGGTAGATTTATTTGAGTTTTTTCTTGTGGAATACTCAATTAATTTGAGTTTTGAGGTTTCTCGACCATTGAAAAATAACTCACTAAAGTATCAAGTATCTAGGTCATTAGGAGCATAAAATCAAGATCCAACAAGACATAGACAGTTTTCTGGAGATATGGGAATTGTGATTTACAGTATGTCTGACATAAATGTATTTCTTTGGTTGATTGAAGAATCCTCAGTAGTTTGTGAAGAAGTATCAGAAGTTATTTATATATACCGGTAAGTCCAAATGCCAAAAACTCCAAAAATGCTGCAAAAAGGGTGAATCCGAAAATCTGGCATCTCAGACCTACCGAGGTTGCATTTAAGTCAATGAGAGGTCCAATTGTGGATTCTTGTTTGGTCTGACTTTTTAGATTAAAATAATCAGAGAAATTTGGACTTTGAAAAAAAGGCACTTTGAAATTCGAATTCAAAAAGACCATCCGAAATTGAATCAAAGTTTTTTTTTTTGCCAAATAGATTAGTTTTTGAAGCATATGAATCGAAGTAATAGCACATTCAATAAAATTTGATTCAAAGTTTTTCCAAAAAAACCTTCGATTTTTCAAAGTCCACTAGTGGACTCCAAATAGGTTCTAGGAGGTCCCCCATAGGCTAAAACAGCAATTTGGCAGGTTTTAGATGGCGAATGGTTGAAGTTAATTTTTTAAAGAGACAGTACATGATCAATTATGAAATCCAAATTTTCAATTTTTATTCAAATTCAAATCGAATTTGGTCTATTCCCTAGTTGAAGAGCACAAACATTAGCTTGAAATTCGACCTGTGATAAATCTGCCCCTTAGTGTGTGAGTGCGATTCAAGGTGAAACACAAACTGTTCAGCCTCCTTGTAATCTAACAATGTATGTGCCCCTTTTGTAGAAGAGCTTTCAGAATAGCATGGTAAGGCACGGCTGACTTTATATTTAGTTGAAATAAAAATTGACAAGTTTTGGAAAAATGTTGCCTTTTTTTATAAGCAGGGAAAAAATCTTGGAAAACATCTAAATTTTGTAGCTTTCCAAAAATAATATTTTAACCATGTCGTCATAGTCCAATAATCTGTCTAGTTCTAAGTTTTTGACTTTTCTATTCAGTGAGTGAGTGCACTCTATGAACTGACTCAATTATTAGTAATTTCATTTCTGTGAACCTGAAGCCTTAGTGAATGTAGAGAAAGAGGGACTCTTGTTTATAGTGCACTGAATTACCAATAAAGCGTAAATTGTTTTGTCTGGAGCTATTTCTTCAGCTTTGGTCCCTCAATCTTTCACATTTTTTTCCAGAAATATTCATTTATTTTTGCAGGAAGAAGAATTGTCTTCCAAAGAAAAATTGTCTCCATTTGTGTGATGCTGTCGAGTTGTGTGGTAAGTTAGGGTCAGGGTTTAATAGAAAGGTCAATAATAGGGTTAATCAAATTAGCAACTTCTGTAGCTTTTAGTTTATAGTTTAGGTCATTTTGAATGTCACTATGAGACTTTAGTGTTACTCGCATGATATGTACTGAACATGGTTTTTAGCCGGTAACTCAGAATTTACACAGGAGCAGTCATTCTTTCTCTTTCCTTCAGTGCCAGAAACTTAGCTCTTCGATTTGTGTTGATGCTCCGCCATGATTTTAGCTAATCGCTAATGTGTCAGTCATTCGGGAGTCATTTGAGAGGAGGAGTTGCAGCGGAGCAGATCTACTGTGCTAGGTACAAACCAGGAACCATAACAGAATGCAAGATTATTTTCAATTTCTATCATTTCAGCCAATTTGAGAGACTGCATTTCAATTTTATTTTTCTAAAAAAAACACAGATTTCTTGGGAATATCAGATTCAGAATAAAATCCATGACATTTTCTTGTCCTGCAGATCCTGTATTGACTCTGACCCGTCTAAACCTATAAAGCAAATATGGAACCAGGGATCTCCAACCAGTCATTCATTCTCTCCTACACTGACTTTACTCTCTTGGGTTTCCCTGGGATATCTCGATGGAGACCCCTCCTGGCAATCCCATTCTTTTCCATGTACTTAGTTATCCTGAGTGGGAATTCTATCATCATCTGCCTGATTTACACTGAAAAAACATTCCATTCCCCCATGTATTTGCTCATATCTGTGCTGTTTGCCATTAACATGAGTGTTTCTACTGCCATATTGCCCAAATTCCTCTTTGACTTGTTATTTCGTCTCAACCAAGTTTCCCTGACTGGCTGTCTTCTGCAGATGTTTATTATCTACTTCATGTCAGTATGTGAGTCAAGTGTAATGGTATTAATGTCATTGGACAGATACGTAGCAATCTGTAGGCCACTTCATTATCATAACATCATGACAAAGAGCTTCCTGGTTTCACTGACAGTCATTGTAATAACTCGGGGCTTCATCCTTGTTTGCCCATTTGTTATATTTCCCTCTATGATCCATTTCTGCAAGTCAAACATCATTCTCCACTTTGCATGTGAACACCTGGCACTTCTCAGTCTTGCATGTGGAGACACAACCAAAGTAGAGAAGGCTGGGTTGATTATACGCATTCTGGTTCCTGTTCTTGATGGTATTCTACTCTTGATTTCCTACACAACCATACTCTATACAGCCATGAAAACTGCAACTGGGAAATCCCGATACAAAGCTCTTAACACCTGTGGGACACACTTTCTTGGGGCAATGGTGGTCTATATGTGTGCTCTGGCATCTTCCAGTGTTTGGAACATGGAAACAGCTGTTTCAATAGATCTTAAGCATCTCTTCACTGCCCTGTACATAATTATACCAGCTGTCTTAAACCCCTTTATTTATGGATTATGTGTTTCAAAGATCAGGAAGAATCTAGTTAAATACTGGAGAAAAAAGGACAAATTGTTCTCATCATGGGATGGAAGACATTCCAAGCCTCATACCAAGTCTGATGCAGAGTAGTCCTTCTTACTAAGTTTACAATTCAAAGTACATTTTGATCTTAAACATTGGAATGTTGAACGTTCAACTTTTGTATAACCTTGGGTATCTATTCTTGAAGAGCATATTAATGGACCTTGTGTTTGGACTAGACCAAATCACCCCTGGTTCCTGTCTGTTTCAGATGATCTACATATACACACAATCAACTTGTGTCCACTGTGTTGTTGATCATAGGCTTTAACATGTATTTTAAGTCCCTGATGTATCACAATATAATAAACAACCATTTGGGAGGCCAACTATTTCCCACTGGTTTAGTTGAGAGAAGTCTTTTTTTCTCTCCAATTATCACTGTGGCTTCCGAAGTCCACTTATGCAAATCCAACATCATCTGGAATTTTGCTTGTGAGAACATGGTGCTCTTGAATCTTGGCTGTGGAGACATCTCTCAAATCCAGCTGGTGGGACTGATGGTGAGGATTCTGGTTACAGCCATGGACATCAGCCTTCCCCTGGTTTCATACCTGTACATCTTCCACTCAAGATATTTAGCGGTGTCCAGCTACTGTTCACTCATTTATCTCTGGCTACAGAATTAAATAGATTATTATGTGTTTAGTAAAGTCATTGAAAATAAATAGATTAATTAACTCAGTGGGAGTAATTTATTAACAAATTTGCCCATGGGCAGTAACCCATAGAAACCAATCAAATTGCTGCAGGCATTGTTCTACTTGCAGCTTGTTTTATAAAGTGAATCACTGATTGGTTGCTATCGATAACTCCCCATTGGCAGATTTGCCTTTTGTTGATAAAAGAGCCACAGTAAGTTGCTATTAAAATGCCAATTTTAGTCTTTAAAGAATAAAACATTTTGACAATACATAAAAATCACTCATAGGTTCTCTCTCCATAAACATTACTTACCATGAAACTTCCACTGTCCAGTGGATGAGATATACAGTATAGTAAGGAGCCAAGAAATCAGGTGGGGATGAACTGGACTCTCTGCACAAGAAGGGATTATAAGGGGGTGTCATTATCAAACAAACTGTAAATATAATCACTATAAAACATGTAAATATAATATACAATGTATGCTCTTTTATTTAAGCTGTGGTCTCGACTCTCGAGGAGAGCACGTGAGAAAGGAGGTTGTACCTCCGAAACGTTGTGTGTAGATCTCAATAAACCACTTGAGTTTTAGCACAATTGCTGAAAGTGTGTGCCATCTGATTTTTTATTATTATTCACTTCACATGCTCTTTGTTGCTGACACTTACTGAGCTTAGGGACCCACTCCCAATATACAGTACACATAGAATAGAAATGTCACAATATAAGGCTGATTAGTAATTAATACAGATAATTACTACATGGCAGCACAGAAACCAGTGCAATTAGCATCAGAATTTAATAATCAGCAAACCTGTAGCATCAGCTTATATTACAGGGGAAGCTCATTTTCTGCTGGATAATTAGTGACGAGCCCTAAGCTTAGCTTCTCAACAGCCAATCAGAGCCCACTGAGCATGTGAGTGTCACAGACACTTTCCAAGATGGTGACCCCCTGTGACAAGTTTGAAGTCCTGGATCATTGCTGCTATTGACAAGCTGAAACTTTAGCCTCGTGCAATAAGTTCACTATATAAAATATGCCATTTTTAGCCACATTTATTTTTAGGGTTAAGTTCTCCTTTAAGAAAATTGGGAAACGAGAGTGAGTACTGGAAAACAAGATCCCTACCATCAGGGAAATCACTGTTTTCTAGAGAGATGAGGCAACAATTAGCCTTTTAACACATTGCTGTGTATAAGTGTGTGTTATTATTGTTAGGTGGGTCCCTGAGTGATGTCTAATTACTCTCTGTGTGATTTCATGTGTATAAATGTCTCCACTGGGGCCGCCCTGAGATGAATAAATACAGTCAGGGAGAGAGATCAGTGATCGGGGGAACCTGGGACAGGTAAGTGCTCAGTACAACCCACTATATTCACCTTCTGACTTATGGGCACATTAAAGGGGAACTGCTCCCAAATAACGAAATAGAACATCTGTCTCCTTTGTTTCTGTCTGCGCTGCTGGTCTGGACTCATGCAGCATTCCTCCAGCCAAGGCTCAATTCCAATAATACCTTGCAGGTTCTGTGAATAAATTGGAGTCTTTGGTGGATAACAGATATCAACAGTCAGGACCAGCCATGCAGAGGAGAGAAAGGGAAAGGCAGATGCAGGAATTGCAGTTACAGTGTGGGAGACGAATGTAATGCCTGGAACTCCCTGCATGTGTTCTCTGTATTATGTTGTACATCAGGTGGTGCAGCCATAGGGACATACAGTGACAGTTCCACGTTGATCTTGATCACTGCTCAGCGAGACTGATGTTCTGACTCCTGAGCTCCCATCTGGGTTACTATTTGTGTTTATTTGAGAGACTTCCTTGCATTTTAGTGATTTTACTGTATCTTTAGTTTTGAGTTACATTGTAGTGTCTAGTGATCAGCAAACATTTTCTCCAAGTTTTGTTGCAAAAATGACACCCATAGACTCCTAAGGGTGAAAAATGGTTGACCATAGACTTCAATACATTTTGGCGAATTGTCACCATTTTGCGAATCATCCGCAAAATGAGTGCATCAATGTTTGTTTATGATCCATAGTGTTTTCCAGACAATTTCAAGCCCCCATTGAGGTTCAACATCTGTTGACACCCCCCCCCTTAGCTCAAGGTTACAGGTATATTTATGTGTGATAGGTTAGAACATTAGGAAGGGAAATGCAGTTCGACTGGAATATGTAGGGAAATGCAGTTCTACAGGAATCGGTAGGGAAATGCAGTTCTACTGGAATTGGTAGGGAAATGCAGTTCTACTGGATTAGGAAGGGAAATGCAGTTCTACTGGAATAGGTAGGGAAATGCAGTTCTACAGAAATAGGTAGGGAAATGCAGTTCTACTGGAATAGGTAGAGAAATGCAGCTCTACAGGAATAGTTAGGGAGATGCAGTTCTACTGGAATAGGTAAGGAAAGGCAGTTATACAGGAATAGTTAGGGAAATGCAGTTCTACAGGAATAGGAAGGGAAATGCAGTTCTACTGGAATAGGTAAGGAAAGGCAGATCTACAGGAATAGGTAGGGAAATGCAGTTCTACTGGAACAGGTAGGGAAATGCAGTTCTACAGGAATAGGTAGGGAAATGCAGTTTTACTGGAATAGGTAGAGAAATGCAGCTCTACAGGAATAGTTAGGGAGATGCAGTTCTACTGGAATAGGTAAGGAAAGGCAGTTATACAGGAATAGTTAGGGAAATGCAGTTCTACAGGAATAGGAAGGGAAATGCAGTTCTACTGGAATAGGTAAGGAAAGGCAGATCTACAGGAATAGGTAGGGAAATGCAGTTCTACTGGAACAGGTAGGGAAATGCAGTTCTACAGGAATAGGTAGGGAAATGCAGTTCTACAGAAATAGGTAGGGAAATGCAGTTCTACTGGAATAGGTAGGAAAATGCAGTTCTACTGGAATAGGTAGAGAAATGCAGCTCTACAGGAATAGATAGGGAGATGCAGTTCTACTGGAATAAATGGGGAAATGCAATTCTACAGGAATAGGTAGGGAAATGCAGTTCTACAGGAATAAGTAGGGAAATGCAGTTCTACTGGAATAGGTAGGGAAATGCAGTTCTACAGGAATAGGAAGGGAAATGCAGTTCTACTGGAATAGGTAGGGAAATGCAGTTCTACAGGAATAGGTAGGGAAATGCAGTTTTACAAGAATAAGTAGGGAAATGCAGTTCTACTGGAATAGGTAGGGATATGCAGTTCTACTGGACTAGGTAGGGAAATGCAGTTCTACAGGAATAGGTAGGGAAATGCAGTTCTACTGGAATAGGTAGGGACATGCAGTTCTACAAGAATAAGTAGGGAAATGCAGTTCTACTGGAATAAGTAGGGAAATGCAGTTCTACTGGAATAGGTAGGGAAATGCAGTTCTACTGGAAATAGGTAGAGAAATGCAGCTCTACAGGAATAGATAGGGAGATGCAGTTCTACTGGAATAAATGGGGAAATGCAATTCTACAGGAATAGGTAGGGAAATGCAGTTCTACAGGAATAAGTAGGGAAATGCAGTTCTACTGGAATAGGTAGGGAAATGCAGTTCTACAGGAATAGGTAGGGAAATGCAGTTCTACAGGAATAGGAAGGGAAATGCAGTTCTACAGAAATAGGTAGGGAAATGCAGTTCTACTGGAATAGGTAGAGAAATGCAGCTCTACAGGAATAGGAAGGGAAATGCAGTTCTACAGGAATAGGAAGGGAAATGCAGTTTTACTGGAATAGGTAGAGAAATGCAGCTCTACAGGAATAGTTAGGGAGATGCAGTTCTACTGGAATAGGTAAGGAAAGGCAGTTATATAGGAATAGTTAGGGAAATGCAGTTCTACAGGAATAGGAAGGGAAATGCAGTTCTACTGGAATAGGTAAGGAAAGGCAGATCTACAGGAATAGGTAGGGAAATGCAGTTCTACTGGAACAGGTAGGGAAATGCAGTTCTACAGGAATAGGTAGGGAAATGCAGCTCTACAGAAATAGGTAGGAAAATGCAGTTCTACTGGAATAGTTAGGGAAATTCTATTCTGGTTTTTTAGATTCCAAGTGCCTTCCTCGCTTGTCTCAATGACATTCAGAGCCAAGTGCCAGTCCCCCATCTGTGTGCCCTCCTGCAGTGTGGCCCTGCACCCTTTGTATTCTCGCAGATGGACGAGGGAGGTAGATGTGAGTAGAGGACTGAGTCTGATGCTATCCATTGCCCTATGTCTTTGTTTGTGTGGGGGGTATTATTTCAATGGAACTTGAGTTCTAAGCCGACCGTCTGCCTCACAAAGTCTTTCCTATTTAAAAAAACATGTTGGCCATGTACCTACTGTAGTTATTAGCAGCCTACTATAGTATTTATATGTAGCTCATGCAGTGTCATGTGTTTTGATTACTCAGGCCTCTCCTATTCATATTCCAGTCTCTTATTCAAATCACTGCATGGTTGCTGGGGGAATTTGGACCCTAGCAACCAGATGGCTGAAATGAAACTGGAGAGCTGCTGAATAAAAAGCTAAATAACAAGAAAAAACACAAATAATAAAAAATGAAAACCAATTGCAAATTGTCTCAGAATATCCCCCTCAACATCATACTGAAAGTTCATTTAAAGGGAAACAATGGTGTGTAATGGACTAACCCATACAGAATGCAGTAGACTATTCTCGTTCTTTGGCCATTTTATTATTAGTATCCGCCTGCCAATCGGAATGTGTTACCATGTATTATCATTTAGGCTATGTACAAGCTACTGTCATTTTTAAATGTGGAAAATTCCCATCAGCAGATTTGATTTGTTTCCTTTTTCCCTTGCATTGATTTTAGAAGCCTGTATTACGCATGCTTAAAGGGCAAGTCAATCCCAAAATAAAAACTTGCCCAATAAATGCTAACATAATTCTAAGCATACATACATTATACATTCTAAGCATTATACATTCATTACACGTTTTCTATGCTTTTTACTTTATTTGTATATGTATTGCTATTAACTAATATGTCCATCCCTTTCCATTCTCTGCACTGCTGGTTCAGACTGTTGAAACAAAGTAAGAAAAGGCAGCTGATTAACAGACCTGCTAGGGAACTAAGACTTTTGCAACATTGTTTAAAAGTAACAACCAGGAGTTAAGCAAATTGTTGTTTTTCAATAGCAATTACATTTCTACAAATAACTTTAAAAGCCCTGAAAATGTTTAATTAATATATATTGGAAAGTTGCTCAGACAAGCCCCATAAATTTCTGGGGCTTGTCCAGCAAACAGTGTCCAATAACAATTGGCGCAGGAAGTATAGTTAAAGTTTCAGCTGACAGTTTTCTGGGCACTGGGCAATATACATGTTAGTAAATACAGCCCATACACAATACTTATGGCATCTTCAGCAGTTCTAAATGTGTGTTATTAGCATAGCCAAAACTGCAGCACAATTACTGGGTCACTGGGTCCTGTTGTTGGGAAGTTCTATTGGCTGCTACCAGTTCTGGGGTTCATATATGGGGTATTTCTAAGGCAAGGCAGTAGGATAAGCCAAGCTGTAGCCCAGCTACAGGTCCCATGGTGGCCCGTGTAGGCAAGCTGGGTAAATCAGGCGTTATAAATGCAGATGAACTAAATGGGTTAGGTTGATAAGCTGCAGCTGAACTGTAATGTCACTGGACCTGTAGTCATTATTGGGCCCTGGAATAACTCAAGCTGCAGGGAGTCACTATTCTACTAATGGACACACTTGGGAAACAGCATCTGACTTGATTGTCCTACAGGTTTCTCTGAGTTTCATCTGAATGAATGAAATATAATGTGAGATGATTCAGGGTTTGGCTCCATGGCAGGTTTGACTCAAGCCCATCAGAGCGTTCCACTAATCTCTGCATTGCTAGGGCCGACCACAGCTCTTCTGAAAGGTTCGACTTGGATTCAGCTGAATTCTGCTGAAAAAGGCTGAATCTCGGCTGAATCCTAAACTGAATCCTGGTATACCAAAAAAGATGATATGGTTACAGTACAAAGTTGATACACAGTACACTTATTGACTATATGGAAAATTTTCAACAATATTCTTCTACTTAAGTCTTTAGGAAACCTTTAGGTTTCCGTTTGGAGGAGTTTTTGATCTATATTATCTGATTTACTGAAAACTTCCTCATCATTTTGTTATTCCCTCCCTCTAACCAGTTTAGTTGCACTTAGTCTCTGCACTCTCTCCAGCTCATTTATATCCCTCTTAAGGACTGGAGTCCAAAACTGCCCCCATACTCCAGATGAGGCCTCACCAGGGACCTATAAAGAGGCAGAATTATGTTTCTTCCCTTGAGTTAATGCCCTTTTTTATACAAGACAGAACTTTATTTGCTTTAATAGCAACTGACTGATACTGACTAAAGTTCCACAGTTTCTTGTGCACAATAATCCTCAAATGCTTCTCAATTAAGTAGGCCACAGCTATTTAGTGTATAACTCACCTTTATAATATTTTGACCCTGTGCATAACATTGCATTTATAAACACTGAACCTCATTAGCCAATTGTTGGCAAGTTCTCCATTTAGGCAAATCTTTCTGCAAAGTGGCAACATCCTTCATAGAACTTATAGTTCTGCAGGGCACTATTTAGTAGAAACAGTACTTTCAATGCCCACCTCTAGTTAAACAGCAAGTTAAGCAACAGCTAGTTAAGGACCAAGTACAGAGAGCCCTGCGGTACTCCACTGACAACACTGGCCCAATTAGTGTTGATGTTCTCATAAATAAAATGATATAAAGAACTACAGTTTATTTTAACTTCTTTTGAGCTCACAAATATCTTATTATGAGGGACTGCATTTTGTTTTGTTTCCTTGGAAATATCAGATGCAGAAAAAAAATCTCATGTTATTTCCTTTCCCTGCAGATCCTGTATGGACACTGACCTGACTAAGCCTACAGTATACACCCATATATGGAACCAGGGATCTCCAACCAGACATTGATTCTCTCCTACACTGATTTTACTCTCTTGGGTTTCCCTGGGATATCTCGATGGAGGCCCCTCCTTGCAATCCCATTCTTTCTTGTGTACTTAGTTATCCTGAGTGGGAATTCTCTCATCATCTGCCTGATTTCTGCTGAGAAGTCTCTCCATTCCCCCATGTATTTGCTCATCTCAGTTCTGTTTGCCATTAACATGAGTTTTACTACTGCCATATTGCCCAAATTCCTCCTAGACTTGTTATTTCATCTCAACCAAGTTTCCCTGATCGGCTGTCTTCTGCAGATGTTTTTTATTTACTTCATGTCAGTATGTGAGTCAAGTGTTATGGTATTAATGTCATTGGACAGATACGTAGCAATCTGTAGGCCACTTCATTATCATAACATCATGACAAAGAGCTTCCTGGTCTCACTGACAGTCATTGTAATAACTCGGGGCTTCATCCTTGTTTGCCCATTTGTTATATTTGCCTCTATGATCCAGTTCTGCAGGTCGAACATCATTCTCCACTTTGCATGTGAAAATATGGCGCTTCTCAGTCTTGCATGTGGAGACACCTCCAAAGTAGAGAAAGCTGGGTTGGCTCTACGCATTCTTGTCTCTGTGTTTGATGGTATTCTACTCTTGATTTCCTACACAACCATTCTCTACACAGCCATGAAAACTGTGACTGGGAAATCCCGAAACAAAGCTCTTAACACCTGTGGGACACACTTTCTGGTGGTAATGATGGTCTATATGTGTGCTCTGGCATCTTCCAGTGTGTGGAAAATGGAAACAGCTGTTTCAATAGATGTTAATCATCTGTTCACTGCACTGTACGTAATTATACCAGCTGCCATAAACCCCTTTATTTATGGATTAAGAGTTTCAAAAATCAGAAAGAGTCTTCTTAAATATTGGAGAAAAAAGGATAACGTGTTCTCGTCATGAGATGAAGCCATTCCCACCAAGCCTGACATAGGGAGCTAATTAGTCCTGAAGCTTATGTTCTTTAATCTACTGTTAGACAGTAAATGGATAGTGATGGGCGAATTTGCGAAACGGCGCCGGCGTCTAGTTTTTGAGCCCATCACTATAAATGGAATCACCTATTCTATATTTTCTGGTTTTGATCTGTGAATAGGATGGTACAACACTCTTCTCCAAGTGTTTACTGATTGGGACAGAAGAACCTAATTGAAAGCAAAATGATGATGGGCAATTAACTTAACTTAATATAACACACTTGGGAATTTATTATTGAAGAGTGAAGTGTTCTTCACTCTGGATATTGGCTAAATGTGGCCCTCACTATAAGACGGAGAGAGGCATATTTGGTATCATATGATCATTGCTGAAGACATTAAGTATGTTTTTCTGGCTCTAAAAACCCCTTTTTTGGAAAAAATTATGTTTCTTAAAGGTAAATAGAGAGCTTGCAGTGGTACTACATAGAAGATGAAATATGATTGGCTATGGATCATTTCAATGAAATACCTGCAAGTAGTGATGGACGAATTTGCGCCGTTTCACTGAAAAATTAGCGAAATTTGTGAAATGGCAAAAAATCGTCGCCAGCGTCTCGTTTTTTTGATGCCGGTGTCTGTTTTTTTGATGCCGGTGACAATTTTTTTTGAGGCCGGCGAATTTGCGCCTGGCGAATAAATTCGCCCATCACTACCTGCAAGTAGTCTGGATCCCCTTTATTGGACATCTTAGGAAGTAGATATTAGCCTGATGCCCTGTCCATCTGTTCACTTTCAGGCACAGTATTGGGAGAGTTACCTCAATACTATCAATCTCAGCTGGAGCCATAGCTGCTGTTGCTGGCGAAATACCTCTCAGAGTATTACTCTGCTTTCCTGTCTCTGCTCCCTGATTTTCACTAAGGACTTTGTTCCCTTAGTGCACTCTTCATTAATGGGGCCTGATGCTTCAGCCTCTTCAGCATTATTCACCCTGTAGAACAAATGGAGCCCAAAGAGGAACTGCCATGTGATCCCACCCGCTAAATTAACTACGGACAAGAACATTTCCTATCATCCCAGGGAAAACCAGCGGCATATATTACATTGTCCATGAGTTACTGAACTAGGGGTCCCTACAAGTACAATATCCACCATTCTGAAGTTCTAAATAAATAAAGAATTTGGTGTTCGTAACCACAGAAGACATTAAAAACTACAATACGATTGCTCACTTGGCATGAGCTTTGTCAAAGGGAAGATGGTGGAGGTTTATTTTCCTTTATATTCTGGAGGCGCCGTGCCTTTGAATTATAGCCAAACACAAATGCTAATCCTACACGACTAATCAATAGCCAGGATTATTTGCCCTCTATTAGAATTGCTGGAAGTTTTCACCTTCCCTTTCAAATATCATTAAAGAAAAACTATACCCCCAAAATGATTACTTAAGCAACAGGTTATAGTTTATATCAAATGAGTGGCATATTAAATAATCTTACCAAACTGGAATATATAATATAAATATTGTCCTATTACATCTCTTCAACCACCATTTCGTGATGGTCTCTGTGCTGCCTCAGAGATCACCTGACCAGAATAGAAGAAGTGTGGAAGCAAAAGACAAAACTCTGACTGTTAATTGGCTCATGTGACCTAACATGTATAGTTTATTTTGTGTGTTTGTGTGCACAGTGAATCGTACGATCCCAGGGGGTGGCCCTTATTTTTTAGAATACCCAATGGCACAAACTACTAAAAAAGAATATTATTATGAAAATGGTTTATTTACATGAAGCAGGGTTTTACACATGAGCTGTTTTATGCAATATCTTTTATAGAGACCTACATTGTTTGGGGGGTATAGTTTTCCTTTAAGATACTTGTGACACAGAACCAATATAAACACATCCAATCAAATCAAATAAGAATATTGAGAGCCGTATTGTCATTAAGTCCTATGGGAGAAAGACAATTTCTGGTGTATTGTCCATGTCAGACCAGACACCTGGAAATCATTAATGCAGCACCCATACATTTGTCTTTTTCAAATATTCTGAACTACTGTCCTACTTGAGGGCACAATGTTGTTGATCATGACCTTAGACAGGTATATGGCCAGCTGCAGGTCCTTGAGGTATCACATTATAATGAAGAACCATTTAGTAAGTCAGCTTTTCCTCATTGGTTTAGTTTAGAGCATCCTTTTCATCTCTCTAATTATCATTGTGGCTTCCCAAGTCCACTTCTGTAGATCCAACATCATCTGGAATTTTGCTTGTTAGAACATGGTGCTCTTGAATCTTGTCTGTGGAGACATCCTGAGGATCCTGGTTACATACACAGACATCATCCTTCTCCTGGTTTCATACCTCTACATCTTCCACTCAACAATGAAGATCGCTAGAGGCAAAGCCCTACACTAAACTCTACACAACTGAAGTACTCACTTGATAGTGATTGTGTTTAACTACAGTTATGGCTTATCATCCTCTATTTTTATAAAGAATGCCTATTTCCATCAATGTCCAAAAGCTTTTTCAGGGAAATATATTCTGTTTCCAGTCAGTGGTTACACATTCATCTATGGCTATAGAATGAAAGAGATTAGAATGTGCTTAGTAAAGTCATGGAAAGTACATGAATTCTTTTATTAAGTTGCTCTAAATATGCCAAATGTCATGCTCAAAGACAAACACATCTAACCATGAAACTTCTCCTGTCCAGTGGATGAGAACATACGATAAGGAGCCAAGAGAGCAGGTGGGATGAACTGGACTCTCTGGACATTACAAGAGGGGACTATAAGGGGGTCATCATTTTCAAACAGGATTGTAAATATCATCAACTATAGAAAATGTAAATATAATATGATTTGTGCAGTTTTATTTAAGCTGTGATTGATTTAAGTGAGAAAAAGCAAAAAGTTGTTTTTACTCAAGTCATGACGGTACAAGTTGGGCTCCCAGCTAGGGTTTTATTTGGCCAGTTGGGTAAACGAGGACAGACTCGGCTAGTGATGGCGGTGAGTTTATTTTGGAGGGTTGAGAAGATTTTGAGAAGAGGATGGGTTTGCAGAGTCTCATGTACTGCATGTGGTATTGCCTGGATCTGATAAAGTCCACAGAACCCATCTCTGTGACTATTATTCTACACAATATCTGGGGCAATTATACTGCGCAGTGTACTATATGCAGGACTCTCAGGTACATTATGCTGATCAGTATGGAGTTAATATGGACTTTATATGCCCTGAGGTGTGTGGGACTGATATATTCTGGCTCATTCATCAACACTGGGCAAATTTGCCTGTGGGCAGTAACCCATAGCAACCAATCAGTGGTTGGCTTTCTCCAGCTGCAGGTAGAACAATGAATTAAACAATTTGATTGGTTGCCAAGGGTTACTGCTCATGGGCAAATTTGCCCAGAGGTGATGAATGACCCCCCTTGTGTAAAGCATCTCTGAGTCCCTCTGTGTGGCACAGGTTTAGGTTGAGTTCCCTGCATTTTGGTCTCTCCATATATATATAAAAAAGAGGAAAGGTGCCAAATTTTAGGCACCCCACACACTGAATTTAATTGTTTACCCATTATCCCAGGCTGGTGCTGGTATTCTTCTAAAAACGCATATTATACTGAGTGCCGCCATCAGTACAGACAATGAAAATAGCCGATACCTTTTCTGCATCAAACGGGGTGATCCCAAACTTTATTCCATGGTGCTCTCCACACTGTTCACAAGATCAAACGTTTTGGGACCGCATGGCCCTTCATCAGTGATAATATATAAAAGAGACTATACAAATTTATAGGTTTAGACACAGTGACTCCTAGTGGTGATTCTTGGGAATCTCCTCTCCTTTGTTTTATCAGTGTCCATTAAATCTTCACATTTTGCTAAAATTCTTAACCCTTCATCCACACATAAATACTTTGTCTAAATATATATCAAAAAGTTTTTTTAAAAAGATACTTTATCCATTTTTTTCCAAAAATATTTTTTGCTGTTATAGTGTTATATAAGATCAATTCTCAATTGTGTACCACAACCATTATATCACATATGTACTTCCATATAGACAATAACATGTTCTAAATGTTAGTTACTCACTGACTAAGAACCGCATAAGCAGGGGATGTCTCTAAATCATTGGCACCTTGCAGGTTTCTACATTTCTCTATAGATGCAAGAAAAAATGTTCTTATCAGTTGTCTGGAGATACGTTTACAAAGTAGCACATACTCTTATCAATTGCTTACATTTAAGCTATACAATGTATCACTATAAAAAGCAGTTCAAACCCCAATTTTCTTTCATTCCCTTAGGGGATAATGTGTCAAGTTTCCAAATCCAGAAGCACTCTCTTTGGAGTAATTTTTTATCTAAATTAGTATAGCTTGTTTTAACCTCTTCCAGCACTTGCCAGCGTAATTGAGATACATTGGCCCAAATTCACTAAGATGCGAAGTTGCGCCAGGAGCAACTTCGCCGCACTTCGCCGCACTTCGCCAGGCGTATTTTCGCCAGCGCTCCGCAAATTCTCTAAAATCCGAAGTTGCGCTAGCTAAGTTTTCGAAGTTGCGCTAGCGTTAATTCGCCAAGCGAATCGAAGTTTCGCTAGCGATGGTTCATTTGCATACGGCGCCAAATTCAAATTTCAATGGAGGAACACATATCAGCACTGCTGATGCCTAGCAATGCCTAGAAAACCTTCAAATCAGCAAATAAAATTTTATTTTGCCCTACACATGTGCCCACTGTCTAGGTAATCCGCCATGAGTCAGGAAATGTAGGGGGGAAGGAGGGGAGCCACAAAAATATTTTCGATCTTTTTCAGCCTATCACCCATCATGTAGAAAACACGCCAGCATTTTTTGGGACTTAAAATTTTTTTTGACTTTTTTTGAAACAATCCCTATCTACTCTATTGCGCTTCACCAGGTCTGAGGTGGCGAAGGAAGTCTAGCGTAAAAGGTAGCGTTCAGTACACTGCGCAAGTTAGTGAATTTTCATAGTTACGTCTCTAGCGAAAATTCGCCTGGCGTAAGGGTGCGAAGTAACACTAGCGAATTTACGCCAGCGTTCGTTAGTGAATTTGCGAAGTACCGAAAATGCCAAACGCTAGCGAATTGACGCTAGCGTTCGGTGCTTCGGCGCTTAGTGAATTTGCGCCATTGTGTTTACATTCTGCCCAATGTTGGGTTACTGATGTAATTTTAGAGTGTGCATTCCGGATGGAACTACGATGCTCATTCAACCTTAATCTTATCATCCTGTTGGTTTTTCCTACATACCCCTTACCACAAGGGTATTTTAAGTAGTAAATTACATTTTTCGACATAAAGGTGTAATATCCCCTGAGTTTAATCTTGGTTCCTTGTGTTGGATGTAATACTGTATCTCCTTTTATCACACTACTACAGTTCTGACACGACAAGCAGGGGAAAGTACCCACTACTGGTTTACCCAAAAATCTTTGTTTAGCTGTTTTAGGGGGCTGTATGTCTGTATGAAACAAAAATTCTCCTACATTTTTACCTCTCGTATAGGCAAATAAGGGATACTCCTTAAACACCCTAGAAGTCGAGGGGTCATTCATCAGTTTTGGCCAATATTTTCTGATCACCTTTCTTACCTTTTTTGAATGCACATCAAAAGTGGTAACAAAAGGGATTCTATCAATGAACGTTTCCCATTTCGCTCCCATGGCTACACAGCAGCTTGTTTATATAAACTATAGTAGTACTTATCTGTTATCTACTGTGCATCCTGTGCTTGAATGGCTGCCCCCATGGCTACACAGCAGCTTGTTTATATAAACTATAGTAGTACTTATCTGTTATCTACTGTGTATCCTGTGCTTGAATGGCTGCCCCCATGGCTACACAGCAGCTTGTTTATATAAACTATAGTAGTACTTATCTGTTATCTACTGTGCATCCTGTGCTTGAATGGCTGCCCCCATGGCTACACAGCAGCTTGTTTATATAAACTATAGTAGTACTTATCTGTTATCTACTGTGTATCCTGTGCTTGAATGGCTGCCCCCATGGCTACACAGCAGCTTGTTTATATAAATTATAGTAGTACTTATATGTTATCTACTGTGTATCCTGTGCTTGAATGGCTCCCCCATGGCTACACAGCAGCTTGTTTATATAAACTATAGTAGTACTTATATGTTATCTACTGTGTATCCTGTGCTTGAATGGCTGCCCCCATGGCTACACAGCAGCTTGTTTATATAAACTATAGTAGAGTTTCTGAAGCCAACAAACCAGTTGTACAATGGCAAGACATCAGTACATTATATTTTTCATTACTTAAATACACTTTTATTATTTGGTGTTACTGTTCCTTTAAGTAATCTTTGCAATGTATAGCATTTTTTCTCCCAGTAGCGTTTGGGAACAAAGTCAATATATTATAAAGATGGGTTTCTGAGAATAAGAATATCTATAGACGTGACTTCTGGAGACCCCAAAAATATGAAACTGCATCACAATTTTTGGCTCATTTATCAACTTCTGCCAAGTTTGCCCCAGTCTTGGGCATCTTTTGCTCACACAGAGCTGCATCAGCCACTGGCATTGGCTTTGAGTTCCCCGAGGAGGGTAGGTCCTTCCCATCTAGTGAAGCAGCACCCACTGATCCTGAGGCCCAGGGTGCCCATATGTACTCAACAGAACTGTCAGTCATGTGAGCGTCTGTGCTAAACCCTAGTGCAGCAGTGAGACAGTTAATCAGCGGAGTCTATTGAGAACATAAATAAGTCATTATTTTCTTTTCATGGTATTGTTTTCCCTTCCAGCAGGGAAATCATTGCTTTTTATGGAAATGACCAATCAGCTTGCACTTTATTTTTCCTTGTCCCTCTGCTCAGTTAGGTGAGTCCCTGTGCGGTGCCTAATTACTCTTTCTGTGACTCTCGTATGGATATAAATGTCTGTGTTTCCACTGGGGCCGCCCTGAGATGAATAAATACAGTCAGGGAGAGAGATCGGCGATCGGGGGAACCTGGGACAGGTAAGTGCACATCACATTAAAGGGGAACTGCTCCCAAAGAAGGAAACAAAACAATGAAATGTTTCCTAATGAATTTATAACAAGTTCTGTGCAAATATAACTGAAAGAGGTGTCTGTTTGTCCTTTGCTGTTCTTTGCACTGCTGGTCTTGACCCTTAAAACTACAATATTTCCCAGTAGGCAACACTCCATTCCCACAAACTACAATTCCCACAATGCCTTGCAGCTTCGGTGTTTAACAGATGTGTGTGCAGGAATTGCTGGCAGGGAGTCTTGGCTGTAGCACATCTGACTGCTGCTGCTATATTGTTTTAACAGTCAGGATCAGCAGTGCAGACAACAGAAATTGCCAGAAGCTGCTGCTTTCAATAGCAGTTACATTTACAAAATGATAAGAAGATGTCCAACTTCTAAGATCAGTACAGGGGTAGGGCTGTCATGGTTGGGTGTGGGGTTTCTTTGCTGGGGTCGGAGAGAGGGGAAGATTCTGTATTTGACTCAGTTTGGCTCCCCAGTTTCACACAGTTCCCAAGAGCCTGAGCAATTCAGCTTTATCCAGCGAGTGGCTTCAGACTTGCTACTTACTATAGTAATAAATATAAAGAGCCATTGACTTATATGTTTTGGTTTTTTTTCCCTAAACAAAAACTGTGGTACTGTGTTAGCCAGTAGCGAAAAAAACAAACAAATACAAAAAGTAGTGTAGAAGTGATATCTATATTGGCTAACAATAGAAATAGATTGCAAGCTTTTGGAGCATCTAGGCCCTTTGTCAGGCAAAATACAAATGAAAGCTGGAAAGGCACAGCAAATATTTTGTTAGATCAGTGAAAGGTATTCATGGGCAATAGATTAGGAAGTATTAGAATGTATGGAGTTATTTAACACATTAAGACAGAGCCTTAATTTAGGGTCAGGTTTCATGTGACACTAATTCATTGTATTATCTCTATATTTGATCTCTATCTGTAACTTCCTAATTTATTGCCCATGAATACCTTTCTCTGATCTAACAGAATATTTGCTGTGCCTTTCTAACTTTCATTTGTATTTTGCCTGACAAAGGGGCCCTAAAGCTTACAATCTATTTTTATTGTTAGTCAATATAGGTATCACTTCTACACTACTTTTTGTATTTGTTTGTTTTTTTATTTGTTATTTTTTCCCCTCAAACTGTTCTGATTCAC